>JAQQAC010008880.1:89391205-89488843 GCA_029783875.1 Phataginus tricuspis | reverse complement strand
TGGAAGTATTCCCTCCTCTTCTATTTTTTGGAAAACTTTAAGGAGAATGGGTGTTATTTCTTCTCTATATGTCTGGTAGAATTCAGAGGTGAATCCATCAGGTCCAGGGCTTTTGTTCTTGGGTAGTTTTTTGATTACCGATTCAATTTCGTTGCTGGTGATTGGTCTGTTTAGTTTATCTGTTTCCTGCTTGGTGAGTCTTGGAAGGCTGTATTTTTCTAAGAAGTTGTCCATTTCTTCTAGGTTTTGCAGCTTGTTGGCATATAGATGCTCGTAATATTCTCTTATAATTCTTTGTATTTCTGTGGGGTCCGTCGTTATTTTTCCTTTCTCATTTGTGATTCTGTTTATATGTGTAGATTCTCTTTTTCTCTTAATGAGTCTGGCTAGGGGTTTATCTATTTTGTTTATTTTTTCAGAGAACCAGCTTTTGGTTTCATTGATTTTTTCTATTGTTTTATTCTTCTCAATTTTATTTATTTCTTCTCTGATCTTTATTATGTCTCTCCTTCAGGTGACTTTGGGCCTCATTTGTTCTTCTTTTTCCAGTTTCAATAATTGTGTCTTTGACTGTTCATTTGGGAGTGTTCTTCCTTCTTTAAATAGGCCTGGATTGTAATATACTTTCCTTTTAGAACTGCCTTTGCTGCGTCCCACAGAAGTTGTGGCTTTGTGTTGTTGTTGTCATTAGTCTCCATATATTCTTTGATTTTTGTTTTGATTTGGTCGTTAACCCATTGATTCATTAGGAGAATGTTGTTAAGTCTCCATGTATTTGTGAGCCTCTTTGATTTCCTTCTGAAATTTATTTCTAGTTTTATACCTTTGTGATCTGAGAAGTTGGTTGGTAGAATTTCAATATTTTTGAATTTACTGAGGTTTTTTTTGTGGCCTAGTATGTGGTCTATTCTGGAAAATGTTCCATGTGCACTTGAGAAGAATGTTTATCCTGCTGCTTTTGGGTGCAGAGTTCTGTAGATATCTGTTAGGTCCATCTGTTCTAGTGTGTTGTTCAGTGCCTCTGTGTCTTTACTTATTTTCTGTCTGGTTGATCTGTCCTTTGGAGTGAGTGGTGTGTTGAAGTCTCCTAAAATAATTGCATTGCTGTCTATTTCCTCCTTCAATTCTGTTAGTATTTGTTTCACATGTGCTGATGCTCCTGTGTTGGGTGCATATATATTTATAATGGTTATATCTTCTTGTTGGACTGACCCCTTTATCATTATGTAATGTCCTTCTTTATCTCTTGCTACTTTCTTCGTTTTGAAGTCTATTTCGTCTGATACAAGTACTGCAACACCTGCTTTTTTCTCTTTGTTGTTTGCATGAAATATCTTTTTCCATCCCTTCTTTTTTAGTCTGTATATCTTTGGGTTTGAGGTGAGTCTCTTGTAAGCAGCATATAGATGGGTCTTGCTTTTTTATCCACTCTGTTACTCTGTGTCTTTTGATTGGCGCATTCAGTCTGTTTACATTTAGGGTGATTATTGATAGATATGTAGTTATTGCCATTGCTGGCTTTAGAGTTGTGGTTACCAAAGGTTCAAGGGTTCTTCTTTACTATCTAAGAATCTAACTTAACTTTCTTGTTAAGTTATTGTGAACACCGTCTGATGTTTCTTTATCTCTCCTTTCGTATTCTTCCTCCTCCTTTCTTTATATATTAGGTGTTTTATTCTTTGCCTTTAGTTAGTATTTGGATGGTCTGCTTTCTTTGCTATGATTTTATTTTCTCTGGTGACATCTTTTTAGCCTTAGGGGTGTTTCCCTCTAGAGCAGTCCGCTTCAGATTTCCTGTAGTGGTGGTTTATGGGAGGCAAACTCTCTCAACTTTCTTTTGTCTTGAAATAGTTTAATCCCTGCATCATATTTAAATGATAATCGTGCTGGAGACAATATTCTTGGTTCGAGGTCCTTCTGTTTCGTTACGTTAAATATATCATGCCATTCTCTTCTGGCCTGTAAGGTTTCTGTTGAGAAGTCTGATGACAGTCTGATGGGTTTTCCTTTGTAGGTGATCTTTTTTCTCTCTCTAGCTGCCTTTAATACTCTGTCTTTATCTTTGACCTTTGCCATCTTAATTATTATGTGTCTTGGTGTTGTCTTCCTTGGGTCCCTTGTGTTGGAAGTTCTGTGGGCTTCCGTGGACTGCGAGACTATTTCCTTCCCCAGTGTGGGTAAGTTTTCAGCAATTATTTCTTCAAATACACTTTCTATCCCTTTTTCTCTCTCTTCTTCCTCTGGTACTCCCATAATGCCAATATTGTTCCGTTTGGATTGGTCACACAGTTCTCCCAATATTCTTTCATTCTTAGAGATCCTTTTTTCTCTCAGTACCTCAGGTTCTTTGTATTCCTCTTCTTGTTTCTATTTCATTTATCGTCTCCTCCACCGTATCCAATCTGCTTTTAATACATTGTGTTCTTCAAGGATTGGATCTCCGACTGGAATTCATTCCTGAGTTCTTGAATATCTTTCTGTACCTCCATGAGCATGTTAATGATTTTTATTCTGAACTCCCTTTCAGGGAGAGTCATAAGGTCCATATCATTTAAATCTTTCTCAGGAGTTGTATTCATAATTTTACTCTGGACCAGGTTCCTTTGGCGTTTCATATTTGTGTATGGAGCCCTGTAGTGTCCAGAAGCTCTACTCTCTGGAGCTGCTCAGCCCCTGAAGCAATGTCAGGGATTGTAGGGGAGTGGTATTGGTGCCTCGGGGGAGGAAAGGGCTGTTTCCTGGTTCCTGGCTGCTATGCCTGTCTCCACTGTCTGAACCAGTGGGCTGAGCACACAGGTATAAGCCTCTGTGCTTTGCCTTTTTAGTTGCTGTAGACAGATCTTCACTCTGGCTGGCCTAACACCAGGGAAGGGTTTCCAGGTTTGCAAGCCCGGTGGGGCTGGCCAGGCAAAAGGTGCACTAGTCTGCCTGTCACAGAAGGGGTTCCTGGAGCCGTGCAGGCAGCCAGGGAGCTGGCACACCTGAAGATCAGAAAACTCCCAGTCTGCTGGGCAGAGTACACCTGGACAATTTTGTCTACCTGTCCTTTCTTCTGAGCAGTAAGCTCTGTGCAGTCCTTGCCCCCTTAGCAGGCCTCTTGCTAAGGTCTTCTTTGTTAGGAAGTCTCTCAGACTGCCCGCCTTTCTTTTGTCCTGAGCAGCTGAGTATGGATCCCTGATTTCACAAGCAGCTGGAATCTTAGTCTCTCCAGGAACTTCGCCTATCTTAGCTTTCCAAGCTCCTAATTACAAGGGTATCATGCAAGCACCATGAAATGTAGGTTTGTGATCCCAGAGTAGATCTCCAGAGTTAGGTATTCAGCAGTCCCAGTTCTCCACTCCCTCCCTGCTCTGTTCTTGTTCCTCCTGCTGGTGAGCTGGGGTGGGGGAGGAGCTTGGATCCCGCAGGACCACAGCTTTAGTACATTACCGTTTTCTGTGAGGGCTGCTCTTGTCTCCAGGTGTATGCAGTTTGTTGTAGTCCTCTTTCCCGTTGCTCTTTCAAGAGTAGTTGTAGTAGCTTTATTTTCATATTATATGCAGTTTTAGGAGGAAGCCTCTGTCTCACCTCTCACGCCGCCATCTCCAATCCGTGTCTCGTATTTTATTCTTTTTGATACAATTGTGAATGGAATTGTTTTGCTGTTTCTTTTTCTGTTAGCTCATCGTTAGTGTATAGGAAAGCAACAGGTTTCTGTGTATTGATTTTGTATCCTGCAACTTTGCTGAATTCAGGTATTCTAGTAGTTTTGGAGTGGAGTCTTTAGGGTTTTTTATGTACAATATGATGTCATCTGCAAATAGTGACAATTTGACTTCTTCTTTACCAATCTGGATGCCTTGTATTTCTTTGTTTTGACTGATTGCTGTGGCTAGGACCTCCAGTACTATGTTGAATAACAGTGGGGAGAGTGGGCATCCCTGTCTCGTTCCCAATCTTAGTTGAAAAACTTTCAGCTTCTTGCTGTTAAGTATGATGTTGGCTGTGGGTTTGTCATATATGGCCTTTATGTTGTTGAGGTACCTGCCCTTTATACCCATTTTATTGAGAGTTTTTATCATGAATGGATGTTGAATTTTGTCGAATGCTCTTTCAGCATCTATGGAGATGATTGTGTGGTTTTTGTCCTTCTTTTTGTTGATGTGGTGGATGATGTTGATGGATTTTCGAATGTTGTACCATTCTTCCATCTCTGAGATGAATCTCACTTGGTCATGGTGTATGATCCTCTTGATGTATTTTTGAATTCGATTTACTAATATTTTGTTGAGTATTTTTGCATCTATATTCATCAGGACATTTGTCTTTAACTTTCATTTTTGGTGAGGTCTTTTCCTGGTTTTGATGTTAGAGTGAACTGGCTTCATAGAATGAGTTTGGAAGTATTCCCTCCTCTTCTATTTTTTGGAAAACTTTAAAGAGAATGGGTATTATTTCTTCTCTATATGTCTGATAAAATTCAGTGGTGAATCCATCTGGCCCTGGTGTATTGTTCTTGGGTAATTTTCTGATTACTGTTTCAATTTTGTTGCTGGTAATTATAGGTTTTCTGTTTCTTGTTTGGTCAGTCTTGGAAGGTTGTATTTTTCTAAGAAGTCTATTTCTTCTAGGTTTTCCAGCTTGTTAGCATATAGATTTTCCTAGTATTCTCTAATAATTCTTTGTATTTCTGTGGGGTCCATCGTTTCATTTGTTTTTAAAGTGAGGAGTCCTGTTGCACATAAGTTCCATAGTTTTGCTCTTAATCCTCGGGCTGATGTCTTTCAAATGGCACTGCTAGCACCATGGTGTAAATGAGCTACTGGATTCATTGGGGGAGACACAGGCATGGAGGGAGGTTGCACACAATCCCCTGAGCTCTGTCCCTGCAGGGGCACTATGTTTTGGGTACACTTAATGCAAATGTACACTAACAAGCTCCCAGGTGGCCCCAGCGCCACACTGAATAACCAGGCGACTGTGCCTGGATGGAGGAATGGCGCTTTAAGAAAGGAGAGGCTCCAGGACTTAGCAGCTGACATCACATCAGCCTATTGTTTTGTTGAACTGACTCAGATCTGCCTGGGCATCTTGCTGAGGTGCTAAAAAGAGAGAAGGTGAGCCTCAAAGAGCCATCTGATTTCTCTTCCCTTAGTTGGTAACTTCATTCACAGTTTATAATAACATGTTAGTACACTCCTCAGTAAAGCAAATAAGGACCTTATTTTTAGATATTACAGCTTTTTTGTGTGTTAGTATATTGTCAGAAACTGCCTACCTAGATGGCACACGAATTTCTTGCACTTTTGAATGTTAGTACCAAACTACATCTTACAGGAAAAGATACATTTGTAAATGAAAGTTTGAGTATGATTGTGTTTCCCACCAGGGTTACAGAACATGCCACATGAGAGACAGTGTCATCTGCCATGGCAAAACGGGAGACATTCGTGCAAGCTGTGTCTAAGGAGCTGATTGGAGAATTTTTGCAGTTTGTTCAACTTGATGTAAGTTTTAAGTTTAGCTCTATTGTGGTTTTGACTGTTAAGATAAAATATTTTCCTGAAATCATTATGTCCACAAATGAAATATAATCAACTCAGTGAATCCTAAAGGACCAAGGTTGATTAAAAAAAACAACTACTCAAAACAGTCCTGTTCATAGGCAGCTCACAAACTGTTTTTCCTGCTTTCTCTTAAGAGCAGTGATGCTGGGACTAAGTGACACAATGCAGCGAGCTTAACAGATATTTGTAGATCTATTGCTGCGTGCATTGCACAGTGAGGAAATAGTGAGGAACACAGGTAATTTGTGTCCTCAGGCTATCTGCAGAGTTGTGACTTCAAGTGTACAAATACAGTAGAGTAAGGGCTAAGCTGGGCAAGGATATGGGCTGCCTAGACCTCGCTGTGGTATGTTCCCATTTGGTGGGGAGGCTCCAGAGGCTGAGACCTGAAAAGTGAACAGAAGTTAGCTGGTCAGAGAGGGGCATGCAGAAAGGCTGGTCTAGCCAAAGGGGTGACTAAATATTGCAGAAGGCATGTGTGTTTGATCTTAATGTTTAGTAGGGTCACCATGTAGAAATGTATGGTGTAGTAGGGGCAGAGGCTGAAGCCTGCATTCCATCAGGCTTTCTGTACCATTTTAAGGAGCTGGGACTTTATCCTGAGAGGGTTGGGGCTTTAGTCAGAGAGTGGCCTGTGTATGAGAACACAAGAGGGACAGAAAACCAGCTGGGCAAAGGGCAAAGAAGATCAGCTGCCTTTGGAAATCTCTGTTGGCTTCGTGTGAGCAGTTTGAAGCAGTCTCCACAGGGACTCAAAGTGATGAAGAGGCCTCACCCTCCATGATGGTGGCAGAGTTAGGAGGTGGGAGCGGGGAGATGTGGGTACCTCGGTGAACTGGCAGGCATGAATGGCACTATTGATTGATTGGATATAGGCCAGGGAGGATCCCAGGTTTCTGACTCATAGCACCATTCAGCAGATGAATGAGAGAAGAGGGACAGGTTTGAGGGAGAAGATGGGCTCGGTGTGGGACATGCTGAGTGGCTGTCGGGTGACATGCACAAAATGTCCAGTAGCCCAGGAAAGACATCTGGGCCGGAGACAGAAATTCAGGGGTCATCAGTTCCATTTGGAAGCTTAAGTCACGGCAGTGCATAGAATCATCTTTGTAGTGTAATAAAAGAAAAGGGGCCTAGGACAGAGCTCTGAGGCACCCCAACATTTAAGGCACCGAGTCTAAAATACTTATGACCTTGGGGTGGAAGATGCATACCTTACTAGTTCTGATCATGCAGCGACAGGCACCTAATAACTTTGTTGCTTGCAATATTTATGAAGTTTTTTTTCTTTGAGAGAAATGAGCTTATATGATTGGTATTATATAATGGTATCCCGTAAACTTACAAATAACCACAAACTCATAGGCAGCACATTACAGAAGCGTCTGTGGGAGCAAATGACTGAGGTGTCCTGGGAACTGTGCTGTCGCAGTGCTGGGGGAGGTGATTTGCACTGGATGTACAGTACCTGCCAGGGTTAGTCTAAAAAGATTGTTGTTGCAAAGTACATACCATGGTGTTAAATTACAAACTATATTGATGATGATGAAGCTAAGTTAATATTAACTTAAAATCAAAAGGCAAAAGTAGCAACATTTGGGTAGCACAGAACATGCAGGTTACTCTGGTGCTGTGGTGGCAGAGCATCCTCCGAGGTGCATCCATTCCAGCTACCCCATCACGTGCTGGAGAGCCCTGAACTGTTGACTGGCAGCTGACATCTCGGTAGAATGACGAGATAATCCTTGTACTAAAGAGGCATTGGTTTTAGTTAAGTTTTATTAACACTTAATAACTCAGTACCTCAGTCACCATGTAGCTCTTAGTTAAACATAAAAGTGAAAGTATATAGTATTATGCATCACTTGGTTTCGAGTGAGTGATATGAAACACCATTTTTTAGGTAGAATTGTTGAATAATGGCTGTTTCACATGGCCAGTCTGATTAGAGCTAAAGAAAAGACTAAAGTCAACTGGAAGCCTATTAGGTGAACCTTCCCACATACTGTCAGTCATGTTATGTGACATGTGCATTCCTAAAAATCACTGAGCTCTGCAAAGTGGGCAGTAAAAACCAGAGGGATTTGGGGAAGAATGGGCTTAGGGGCATAACACTCAAAAACTTCACCAATGACATTAAAAAAAGATAGGGACCTAATAAAAAAGTAGCCGTTTTATCCATGTTAAATCACGACGAAGAGTAAGTACACAACTACTGTAGTAAGCATGGCACTTCACTTTGGAGAAGATCCAAGGTTTCCAGGTAGAAGTGGGTGCCTGTGCTCCCAGGTCCGGCCTGCTGGTCCTGACTGGGAGAGGGGAGAAAGACAGTGAGAGAACAGGCTGGGGGATGGGAACACTGAAGAGAGGGTGGAACAAGGCCGCCCTCACAAGGTTGCAGCTGTGGGTCATTGTGGGGTAGGCAGAGGGGACCCTGGTGTGGGTGATGCAGCCTGCAACACAGGTGGGGTCCCAGGAGCTGGCAGGTGTCAGCAGGTGCAGCTTTCTGCATTTGCTGGGTGATGAAATTCACATGAGCAAAAAGCCTTGCGCTCAAATTGTTCCCTAATGGATGGATTGCATTGGAACAAATCTGCCTTTCAAAACAAATTAGGGAGCAAAACCGACTGCCCCCTGAGAATGGGAGGCTGAGGCTGAGCATGGTAGTCTGAGAACTGAGGATCCACTTCTGGAGGACTCAGGATTGAGAACTCCACCTCTAATACGTCTTGAGTGCTGTCTGAATGCCAGGCTCTGGTTTGAGGTTGGAATACACCACACTCAAAGCAGAATTCTGCCTGGATGGAGTTAGGTTCTAGTGGTAGAGGGACTATGCATATGATAGTCAAGCAGTTAGAGGGTGGAGTGGTGGTGTGGTTTTAATCAGAGGTCTGAATGGGCCATGTGGAGACTGGCTCAGAATTCTGTACAAATGGGATGTGGAAGGCGTGGGCCCTGCGGCAGGCGTACCTCAGACAGCTCAGGTGCAGACTTGCTGAGAGGAGGGGTGGTAGGATTTGGGGTGGAGGCAGCCTTGGAGGGTCCTGGGGGGCTGTCTGCACTCCCCTTTCCTACTGAAATAATTGCAGAGTTAAAGGGAAGTTGCAGGAAGAATACGGAGGACTCCTGACCACCCCACACTCAGTTTTGCTGGTTATTACTTGCCACATTTTCTTTATTATTCTTTGTGTTTACATACTATTTTTAATCTTTTGTGAGTCAGTTGCAGGCACTGTGTCTCATTATCCCTAAATACTTCAGTGTGTCTTTTCCTATGAACAGAGATATTTTTACATCACCACAGTAAAACCCTCAGAGTCAGGACATCTGGCATTGGTGTGGAGGGGCTGTACCTGCAGCAATATTTGTGCTCTTCCTGATCCAGGACTCTGTCTGGTGTTACGTGTTGCGTTCAGTTGTCATGATTTGTTACTTTTCTTTAATCTAGAGTTTCTCAACAACCTTTATTTTCCATGGCATTGACAGTTTTGAAGAGTGCAGACAGTTATTTTATGGATTTACAAAATATTTTATCTTATAAATCCTTCAATTGCATTTATTTGATGATATGATTAAATCATTTATGTGTTCTGGTAGGAGCTCTGTAATGTGGTCATGTCCTCTTCTTCAGTGGAGGCTCCAGTATCAGTTTTGATCAGTTGCTAGGGATGGGTATCTACCAGACTCTCCACTGGGAGCCGCTGTTCCCACACACATAATCAATAAGTGACCTGTGGGGAGATAAGTGGAGGCCAGGTAAACACCTGCTCCTAATCAAACTGTTCCCCACTGGGTTTAGTTTCCACTGGTGATTCTGCCTGAGTCAGTTGTCTGTAATGACCATAAAATTGTGATTTGCCAACCCCATATTGCTCTGTATGTATTCATGGGTGTTCTATAGCCAATATATGCCATGCTATTAATTATTTATTATGAATTTATTATCAGTGTGGCCTCATTGGTGTTTATTTTATTCAATGAGTTATAATCCATTAGAGTCACTGTTTTCATGCTCAGATTGTTCCAGATTGGCTACACAGAGTCGCTTTCAGCTGTATTCTCCACTCTTTTCATAATGGCCTTCATTTGCTGTGTCAGACATAGGTGAGAAGTGTTCATTTGGCTCAGGGGTCTTAGAGGCAATGGAGAGGTTCTGAAACAGTCTTGCTGGCTGATGGGAATGGTGTCTGGAGACAGTAGGAAGTGGGTGTTGAGGGCCCCAGTGGGCTGCAACCAGGAACTTGAGGTGCATTCGGCTGGCATGGCTGTATTACTGTTGCTGCTGATACTATTTTAGCTCTCCGGTACTTCAGTCTCCTAATCACAGGCCTGGAGATGGTAGACATCTGGTTGGAATGATTTTAGGGAGGATTTTGCTATATGGGTAGAAATTTTAAACTCCAGGGATTAGGAACTAGGGTTGATTGGGTGGAAGAGTCTCACCTTCTGTTTGGCAGTCACTGTGCCTTTCTAGGAATTGATTTCCACAATCACACACCCAATCTTGAGCTTGTAACTACTTCAGCACTTAAACTTCTCTTCAATACCTTTATAAAAACGAGAGGATGAACTTTTTGTATTTAAAATGTAACATTTGCTATTTATTTTACAGAAAGATGCTTCTGACCCCTTCAACCTAAATGAGTTACTAGATGAATTATCACGGAAACAGAAAGAAGAGCTATGGCAGAGGCTCAGGAATTTACTAACAGATGTGTTGTTAGACAGCCCTGTGGAAGGGTGGCAGATGGTGGAGGCCCAGGGTGAAGACAATATGGAAACAGAACATGACTCACAAATGGTAGTGTTGGTCATTCAGAAATTTTTTTTTCCTTTTGTTAAAAAATAATTGTTTATTGTGTGTAATTGAATTTTAAGTTAAGAAAAAGTGTGAAGTTAGAAGTCAAGAATATCAGAAGTCTGTTTACTCTCGTTTTATCCTTTCCAACCTCCCATTATTAATCTGATATTCAGTGTTGCTATTCGTTTGGGGCAACTTGCTCATATTAAACTTTAATTCACTTTTTAGAATAAGCTGGTAGATTTTATAAATTTAGTAACTTTTACATTTCTTTTAAAAACTGAATTGTAAGTTGGTTTAATTTACTCATACTTTGACTTTCTTCATTTATAGAAAAAAAACATGGAAATAATTTATGCAATCACATCTGTGATTCTTGCTTCTGTGTCTGTAATTGATGCAAGTGAGAACTATGAAGCCTTGCTGGGATGCGCTGTTCTATTAAATGGTGAGTTGACTTTATTGTGAGGCGGAGTATTGAGAAGTAGGGCTGAGTGACACTTGAGAGGAAGCCAGCAGAGAAGTAGAAGCAGAGGGTGTCAGGGCATGTCTCTGAGACCAGGCTTTCATATTAGCTAGAAAAGGAGCAACAGCATTCTTTTAAGGGCTGATTAAATAATCAGTTTAATTTAAGCCAATGTAAATGCTTCAGGTGATGAAATGCATATTACCGAGCAGTTAACTGCTGTTGTTTGCACACTTTTCAGGAAAGTCTTATTTGATTTAAGGACCAATGGTGAGAGCTTATTAAGGGAAAAGAGTCTGATTATGAGTTTCTCAGCTGGTGATTACTGCCAGATAGCTCACTTCAACCAAGCATTTGTGACATTGAATCTTTTTCTTTAAATATGTTAGGAACATGACCTGAGGAATAATTGTTGACTTGGGGAGTTTTACTGCACTAAGATTTACATCATGGTACTTCTCAAGTTTTAACCAAAGTATAAAACTGTAGTTATTAATTTAGGAGGAACAATAGTCTGAATTAATGAGAATATCTGACTCTAGAATATTTATATAAAAATATTTTATAGATATAAAAGATGTAAAAGTAATTTTATGTGATAATTTTTAAGGAAAATCTCCTAAGTGCCCTCATCCCACTAAGTGTAGTAAGTTCCAGGTAACAAATTATCCCATCTGGCCTTTTATTCTCAGTGCCACTTGGATGAATGTTTTATTCAGAATTCTTACATTGAAATTCAATGTTTTATTTAGAAGTTGTATCCAAATTTGAAAAAGGCTGTCATGCTTTGAGAGTGTTTCTACCAATTTGTTTACTTTCAGTCTCTGAATAACTTTCATAAAATGATTATTGCTAATATTGTAGTTGTTCCCATTAATTTAGGAATTTTATATTAGTATGATGGCACTCTATAGATTATGATTATGAGCACATTATTAGTATTTTAATTTAATTATTGAGCTTTTCTGTTAATAAAATCACTGCAGTTTTTGTATACTATGAGCCAAAATTTGAGGCTGATTAACCTTAGAAATAAAACCCAGTTATTTGACCAGCAAAAGTGGGTGATTCTGGAACAGCAGAGAGTTACAGTTGGGGACATGCAAGTAGGCAAAGCCACAGGTGGTCCAGCCAACAAAGGGGGCGGGGCTGGGAGGGACTGTTGGGAAGAAAGTCCCCTGGAGAAAAGTGGGACTCCCAGTTGATGGGACCCCACTGGCTGAGTGGCAATGGTGGACTCCTGGTAGGAGGTGCTGTGCGCATCTTCCCTGGTGGGGCCTGTCCTTGAGGACCCTGCCTGGTGAGGATTCGCCATTGGAGTCTGAAGCTGACACTTCTGGGAATGCTGTGGTGGGTTGGGAAGGGGAGGTACGTCTCTGCTACAGTGGGGCCCCTTTACTGATTTTCACAAGGCCAACATATGGAGGGGCAGTTGTGGATTAGAGATTGCTAGGCCTGATCTGACTTGGTGGTAGGTGTGACCAGGGGGTCACTGTGCTTGCGTTAGGGTAGTCTCAGTATCTGCCTTTTAAATTAGGGCTTTTGGCAATATTACATCTCTCTCATTCTTCCAGTTCTAAAATTCTCTATTCTATTGCATCTGCTTTTATAATAGTAGTAAAAAATTTTTAATTCACATCATTTGCATTCTATAAAAATGTGTATAAATCTTTGGCAAGTTAAACATGAATTAATATTTGCTTAACAAATCTTTGTAGGTTGTAGTACTCTACACCATTGAATCTGAGCTAATACTGATTTACTTTACTCTGACGATTACTGTGCTGTTTTAGGTATTTTATATGCATTACCTGAATCTGCACGAAAGCTGCAGGGCTCCATTCAGGATCTGTGTGTCATGTGGTGGGAGAAAGGCCTGCCTTCCAGGGAAGATATGGGGAAGACAGCTTTCATCATGCTGCTGCAGAAGAGTCTCGAGACCAAAACGGTAGGTTGACTTCTTGAAAGACATATGTGTCTCTAAGTTAGGGATCAGGTTTGCCTGTGAGCCGTGTGACTGCAGTGGCTTCCCAGTCAGCGGTTCTTAGACCAAGATGCTGAGAGGAAGGTGGTCAGGGGGGTTGGGGCTCCCCGCTGCTGTGTGCAGGCTTTCTCAGTGCTCCTGGTGGTGGCCCTCGTCCTCCCTTGTCATTTCATGGTCCCAAGGTGGCTCCTCCACCTCCACCGCCACCTTCTGTGAGTTCCAGGCAGGAGAGAAAGACTAGTAGTAACAAGGACCAGACTTTAGAAATTCTCAGCTTGTAGCCAGTAGCCAGAACCATGTCCCACGGCCACATCTGTCTGCTGTAGATGGAGTTTTTAAAGGGACACATCACCACTCCAAACAAAAGTGGGGTTTTTTTTTTTAGTAGTGAAGAAGGGATGAGATACTGAGATGGGCAACCGGAGGTGTGGTCCCCTGAGAGGAAGACCCCATGGGATTGGATGAGGCTGCACGTGCGTGGCAAGGGACAGAGGGGCAGGAGCAGTCAGGTCCCACCTGCGTCAGACCCACACGTAGGCCACCCCCACCACACCTGCTGTGGACAGGACTGTGGCCAGTGTGGGTCCTGCCGGACTGCTGACTAGGGAAGTTTGGATCGGGCCAACAGGCAGCATTTGAGAGTTGAATGTAATCTTTGGTACACAGTTCAGGAATCCAGAAAAAGAAGTTATTTTCTCTAACAAAGACAACAGATACTTACGTTCATCTTAGAAAACTGGGCAAATGAAGAAAAGCAAAAATGAGGAAGATAAAAGTCATGCATAATTGCACCACCCAAAGTGACCTTTGTTATTTTAGGAATGTTGAAGAATTTCTCTTTGACTCCCACTCCCATCCCCCAGCTTTAATTCCTTAAGACTCCTTAAGATTCCTGGATATGAAATCTGTAGGTCAGTGGATTTGAACTTGGACCTCCTGATACATGTTGTCTGCAGCTTTCTAGAAGTTCTACTCACACATGGTCCCACTGTCTGTGAGAGTCAGCTCTCTGTGGCCTCCAGGGTGCAGTCAGTTTTATGACAGAAAAGACCCTTTAGGGCTGTGCCCTCAGCCAACTATCTGACATGCCCTACAAGTGACAGAAAAACTCGTTTGTGTCAGAATATATCCTTAAGCCATTGTTGGTTTGTCTTTTTAAAATCCATTTTCCCTGCCATTTTGCTCAGCTGTTAAGACTATTTAAGTCTTCCTAATGTTCTAGACCTGTGCTCTCCAGTACACTAGCCACTGCTCAGATGGGCCATTTATATATAAATTTAAACCTGAGGTAATTAAAAATCCGGCTCCCCTGTCCTACCAGGCCCATTGCGTTTGCACTGATGTGTGTGTGCACCGAGAGGTCTGCGTTGTCGCAGGGCTGCAGAACAGTGCTGGGCATCGGCATTTCTGCTCACATTTGCCTGTGTTCTAGAAAAATGTTCTCCACAGCTACAAGTGATATTTGCAAATTTTGAAGTCTTTTTTGTTATTGTGTCTTCCTCTTTGATGAATAATCTTCATGTGTAATTATTTATGATAAAAAATATTCTGGTCATTTTGAATTGTGACTTTATTAATTCTAATGTCTTTTTTCCTGATGGCTTCCTAGGGTGCAGACATATGCCGGCTTTGGCATATTCATCAAGCTCTGTATTGTTTCGATTATGATTTGGAGGAAAGTAGGGAAATTAAAGACATGCTGCTTGAGTGCTTCATAAATGTAAACTACATCAAGAAGGAAGAAGTGAGTAGGTGTTTCTTTTTTGAAGTGTTTGCAAACTGCTTTCTAATGGATGTTTTTCATAAGTTCATGTGTGGTTGTTCTTTGTATTGTGCTCAGGGTTTTAATGAAATAGAGCTCAGCTCTCAGCTGTTATATTTGTCGCACATAATTTTTACTGCATGGCTGTATTAAACATTTTACAAGTCATTGCTTATTTCATCATTAAACCACATGATTGTGGGTGGCTGTGTGAATCCTGGGGAACCATGATTGCATTTTAAATTAAGAATGATTAAAAATAGGGTTGAGAAAGCACTTCCCCAGGGATCAGATCTAACCTTCTGCCCTAATTCCAGGTTAATTGGCATGAACTCAAAACTGTCATCACAGTACTTTTTTCATTTCTTTCTCCTACCCATCCAGTAACTCCCACTGCTAACTGTCCATTCTGCTGGTCCCTCCCCCATGTGGCTACTGAGCACATGGAATTTTGCCTTAAGAGGAAAATACAGACTTAAAGCTTAGTAAGAAAAAAAGAGTGTAAGATATCTCGATTCTCCCGTATTTATTACATGCCTAAGTGATAATGTTTTGGATAGTTGCCTGCATGTACATATTACTGTCATGCTGCTTCCGACCTTCCTCCGTGTGGCTGCCAGGGAGTCATGACCACAGAGTGGCTGTGTCACTGTTGGACAGTGCAGAGCTGTTGTCTTTGGGGTCTTCTGTAGTCATTTATCGAACACTGACCATATTCCCATGCTAGGGATGTAGAGAAGAAGTTTCTCATAATTATAGAATGTAGAATATGGCCTTTGTTTTTTATTCTGGTAGCCTAGCAAACATATATCTGAGACGTATATGTGGAGTATGTGGGGAAGAATTCCTAGGGGAGGAGGATGAACATCTGAGGCCTGTAAATATCTGCATGAGGTTTTGGTAGTCAGTGGGAGACATGGTGTAAACCTGACTTGCCTGCTGCCCAGGGTGCTGTGTCCAGCCAGCTAGGTTCCAGGGCCATATGTGATTGCTGACCATCCTGACCAAGACCTTCAGCACCTCGGGGTCAGATCTCTGTTGGTCCAACTGATGGTGGTAGCCTTGGTCAGAGTCTTTGGAAGCTCAGTCTTTCTTCTGTAAAATAGGAACCAACAATTGTGCCCTTGGGATTCCTGAGGAGCATGTGAGCTGATGAGGGTAGAACCTTTAGCCCAGCACCTGGCAGGTGATGAGCATGGGGCTGGGGGAGGTGTGTGTCTGACTACTGAGTGCTGTCCTCGCTGGCAAAGACACTGATGTGGGGCCAGTGCCCTTTGGATCTCCAGGATTGTTAAGAAATTTGGGGAGAGTAATAAAGCTAAGAGCAGTTTCAGATAAATGAGCTTTATATTGACTTATGCACAGTGGTTGATGAATTGTCCTTGTTTAATGCATGTATATGTACAAGTATAGACACAAATATACCTGTGTATGTTAAAGCTTCCCTTTTTTTTTTAACTTGAGCTCTTTTGAATTTAGGATACCTAAACTTAACTTCCTAATCAATCATTAATTTTGTCAGTCAGTTTCCAGTCATTCTGGGTAAACAGCAAATATCTTGTACTCTACTCTCAAGTTACTTCTGCTTATATGAAGTGTGTTGCATGTCTTTTGGGTTCCAGAGGCAGTTGTGGTATGCTGGTTAACAGTGAAGTCTTGGTAGATATATTTTATGCACTCCCCAAACTGTATATATTGTATTCTTGCTTTTTAGGTTCATATGTGTAATCTAATAGCATGCATGAAAATTAACATTACATGATATGTATATGACATTTATAAATTGTGGAGTATATGTATTTGAAAATTCTAGCCTGGCAAATATTTATCCTCTTAGCTTTATCGGTCCTGTTTTGTCTTTTATAAAAGATGAAATGAACTGATGTTCAATTCCATTCTGTCCCTAAATGCTAGATTTCAAGCCCTCTTTGATTTTAGGTTATGTAGACATACACGAAAGAGCCAGAAGGAAATGCTTATGGACCATTTAAGGTACTACTGGGCAGCGTGGTACATTTGTGCTCCTGTGTCCAGCAGGGAGGGAGCCTAGTGGCATCTGCTGCTAGACCCTCTGCTGGGCATCCCGCCCTGGCCCTGCTGCCCAGGTCTGTCGTCCCAGGGCCTCTCCGCATCTCCCACAGGGGCTGCCTCCCACCCGAGCGCCTTCCCCCAGCACAACTCCAGTGTGCAGATTCTCGGTTATAGTTACGTGGGCCTCCTTTAAGCATAACGAACGGTAGTATTACTGAATATACAAAGAATTGTTTGTGTTTGGTTATTGGGAATGTTTTCTTGTTTGCAATGTAACACTATGCCCTATTTTATTACTTACAGGGAAGAAGATTTCTTAGTTCCCTCTTCAATTGGAATATAAATTTTATTAAAATGATCCACGGGACCATTAAGAACCAGTTACAGGGGTTACAGAAGTAAGTATAAAAGACAGTATTTTGTGCTGTCTTAATTTGGGTTTGAAAGATTTTATTTGACTTTTAAGTTATATTAATGTATTAAAATTTTTATTAAATTTTAAATTTGTTAAAATTCTCTCTTAAATTATGTAATTTATTATGTACTATTGTTTTGCTGGATAGTTTTTCCCTACATTGAAAACCATTCTTGTTCAGTAATGATACTAAAATTAAGGTTTTAACTTGTGGTAGTTCTTTACATAGTCAAATTACTTAACAGTTAAATATCAGCCTCGTTGCAATAAAGCCTGTCACAAGCCCTTCTGGTACTGTTTGAACGTGGGTCTGCTCCCTGATTTACTGTGGACAGACGTGGTCAGTGGGAGGAATGCTGCAGGTGAGAGGCTAGGTGCAGTTTCCACCCGGGGCTCCACCCGGGGCTCCACCTGGCAGCTGTTTGCCAGGCACAACACCGAGTGCTTACTCTGCACTTTAAGTCCAAGCCTCAAGCTCTAGAGGTAGGCTTGCGTACTCAATTTCCTCCAGTCAGGCAGCCATGTAAGCGCTAAACTGGGACTTGATTCTGTATCTCTAATCACAAATCTCCTGCCATTGACTGTCACTGCTTACTCAGCTTTCCTCATTTGCAGAATATTTGGGTTGAATCAATAGAATTTTCTAAACTATGGTTCTAAAATTAACTGGTATTTTCAGGTTCCCTTTACCTAAAAGACTTAGTAGTCTGGACAGTCCAAAATTGACTCCAAGTCAAAACATTTATATATAAATGGTTTTTACTTAAGAATTTGGTTCTGGGCTTATGTTCTGAGAGTTTCACAGAAGACTGTAAAGTTCTCAGGTAGCTCTGGTTGAGAACAAAGAGAAAGTTTGATATTATATTCCATTTCTCAGACTTTTTCCATTGTCTACTTTCTGCCGCATGTGGATAACATGTCTACAGATAGTTGTCAAAGCACTAGGCTAAAACCAAGTTTCTCCTTCCCTAGACTAGGAGTGCATCTGAAATGACACACATTAAAAGTACAGTTCAAATGAACCTGCATTAAATTACTTGATTTTTTTCAATAGATCTTTGATGGTACACATTGCAGAAATTTATTTCAGAGCTTGGAAAAAGTCTTCAGGGATAATACTGGAGGTATTTTCTTTTCATTTTATTAGATGTTAACATTCATTTTCATTGTATTTTAGTTTCTGAGTAAGTAGTCATGGAAGGGTCACTTAAGCCCTCTGTGGTGCTGTCAGTTTGCGGCCCCAGGATGGGACTGATGGAGACACAGGTCTCCCTCTTCATCCCATGGGAGTGCAGCCACGAGTCCTGCCCTGCGCTGAGATGTACCACTGGTGCGAAGTCAGGATTCACCCCTCGTTTTGGCAGCTGTAGACCTGCTCTGTCAGGCAGGCATGGTGACTGACCTTTGAAACGTGACCGATCTGTATTGAGATATGCTGTAAATGTATGAAACACTGTATTTTGAAGACTTTGTGTGGAGAAAGAAGAATGTAAAATATCTCATGAATGGTTTTTAAAAATACTGCTTGCATGTTTGAAATGATAGTGTTCTGGATATATTGGGCTAAACAAAATATTATGATAATTTTATCTGGTTTTTTTTTTCCTGTTTTTTGTGGCCACTGAAAAATTTTAAACAGCATTTATGGCTTTAGTTGTTTCAATTGGACAGTGCTTTGTGGGAACCTCAAGCCACCTCTTAGTTACATTATTTTTGTGAATTTAAAGACATTTGTTTTGAATATGGCTAATGTGTAATGACTACATACTATCTGTATTACAAAGATATGGCTACATAACTAACAATCACAAACATTCAAAGACCCTTTTGGAGAAAATCAAAAAGTTTGATATCCCTGTGTTTTTCTCATGCTAAGTTCTCAAATGTGTTTTCTTTCCCTCTGAGAGTGAAATACTTAACTCTAGTCAAAAAGGGATCTTTCCTCTGGGGAGCAGGCCCTGAACTGGTGGGTGGGAGTAGGATAGCTGATGTTTGGAGTTGATTTCTGACCACTCTGCTCTCCTTCCAGCTCGAGCTTGGTTTATATGCCAGGGTTTGTCACTGACTTCTACTTCTAGAAAACGAAAACTTGTCACTTAGGTTACCCTGATGACAACTTCTAGGATAGTTTTCTAATGTGTCATTTTTTTGGTGAAAGGGCAAAACCAGGACGTTGTTATGCATTTTTTGCATTGTTTTATGATTGCATGAAACTTGTTCACAGGAAGCGTGTCCCTGTTCTACAATAGTGGTTTAGAAAATAGGAGTTTGTAATTTGAGACATGGTTGTTTGACTAGATCTCTACCAAATTTGTACCAGCACTCTGTACTCAGACTTCCTCCCTCCAAGTTTTTAAAGCAAGTTCCAGACATGACATCTCATTTCATTGTGCTTTAGTGTGCTCATATGCATCTCTAAAATATATGGTTATAAAATGCCATATTCATACTTAACAAAATTAACAATAATTCCTGGGTATTTTAAAAAATAATTGGCCCATATTTTAAATTTCTCTGCTTTGTTTCAAAAGTGCCTTTTTACAGTTTTTTGGAATTGGGATGCAGCAAGTCTTGCATGGTATCTGCTTGCTGCAGCATTTAAATCTTGCAATTTTAATTTTCTGCTTTTAAAATCTATGCCATCACCATGTTGAAGAAACCGGGTCGGTGTCTTATAGAATGGCCATTTGCTGGTGGTTATTTCTGCAGGCTCAACCTGTGTGACACAATTACTTGATAGGTAGTGCTGTGTGTCTCCTGTTTCATGGCAAATATTAGGTGTGCGCTCCCCACATGGAATGATGCTGAGGTTATTAGTGGCTTCAGGTGAAGGAAATATTTTCAGAGATAAGGGAGAAGGGGTTAATAGCAGCAGGCTTTCCTTATATCTTTCCCTGAAGCCATGAAATCTAGATGCAGGGGCATAGGGTACAGGGTAACAGACCATTGGGGATTTGGGCAGCTTCTGGGGTTGGCCTTGCTTAGTCATCCAGCTCGGGAGGATGGTCAGATGCCTGGGTTAATGGAGGAGCTTCCCTTACCACTAACGCTTGCCCCACTCCTTGGCGGTCTGAAAGGTCTTATTTCAGTCATTTTGAGGCCCCCATCTTAGGGGCTGTCAGTGTCAGCTTAAGGGAGGCTCTTGAGACAGACCCACTCTTCTGCACTACTGGGGTCAGGATGACTCAGTGGAGGGGGGCTCCCAGGCCTTACACAGTCTCAAAACAGCCCCGAGTCGCAGGGGGAGGTCTGTCCTTCCATTTAGCACAAATTTGGTATTTCATCAAATTAGAAGAAATAAGGTATTAAAGCTGAAGGAGTTGTAAGAGTTGTGGATTTAAACTGAAAAGCTCAGGAAAGGATCACATCTCCCTCATGAAGCGGAAGATGGATGGATCAGACCCCTTTTGTGCTCACACTGCTTGCCCTGCCATCCGTGGGAGGGCATCCACTTATTATTCCAGACAATTGAAAACGCTTGCATCCAGGACTTCATGTACCATGGGATTCACCTTCCGAGGAGGTCTCCAGTGCATGCCAGAGTGCGAGAGGTGAGCAAGACACTCAGAGCAGTGGTCGTGCATCTTTAATAATGCCTCGCCTGTGTCTTTAGACAATTGCTTTTGATCAGTGTAAAAGCCAAGCTTTTCCAGGCACCCATTAAAGGATTTCTCAATCTTGATATTCAGTATCTGCTGCCATAATAGGAAAGAAAGTCAGAACCTTAGTCAGACAGTCTTTAATTCTTTGACATAAAAATGTCCAGAATCATTACTTTCTTACTGCTACTACCACTTGTTAAAAAGATATTTGAGATTATTTTTATTATTTAGTACATTAAATTCCATTTTGGTGTACTGCAAACCAAGTGAAATAAATGTTCTGATAGTTTCTCTTCATAAGATTTTGTTTTTGAAAGAATCTCAGTATTGGGTATGAATTTTATCTTCATATTGTAAATGGTCTGACTAAATAAGGCTTCCGTATCAGTACCATTATCACAGTGCCAGGTAGCTGGTGGTCACGGCCCTGGGCGGACTTGGAGACTCAGGTCTGTGTGTCACTCGGCACCACGGTCTCTGCCTTGTTTGCATGCTGTTAGTATTGGCGGCTATGTCAAGAAGCTAAGTGAACAAGGACTGCCTTTTTCAATTTTGTTTAGTGAAATCTCTATTACTTGTAGAATGTTAACATACTAGTCAAGTTTGAGTGGATAAGAAAACAGTTCTTCACTCTATTAATGACTGGGTCTGAGTTAAAGAGCCCAGAGACGCATGCATCCAGTTACCCCCGAGCCTCAGCCCCACACAGTCCCAGTGTAGCTTCATTTAGTTGTAGGTCAGTTTGGGTCATTTATTTCACATATGATTTGATGTTTTAGGTTCTATTGAGTCATAAGGAATGGCATCATGTTAAACTGTGCAAATCTGTGACGTAGTTCCTTTAGTCTTGGAACCATGTAACTAAATATTTTTCATACCCTGTTTTTGCTGTGGTAGCCTGAGTAATTAAGATACTGTAAGCATAGATACTGCTATTTGGTAAATATGGGAAAATGCACAGAAAGAATAAAACGAAGTATATCAGATTTCACTTTTCAAATGGAAATGTGTACCTGGACTCCATGTAATTGTTACCATTGCTTATAACACATTATAGCTTCTTCCTCAAATCCTTTTTTTTTTGGATAAACATCTTATTTATACAATAAGTCATTTTATTGATGAAAAAAGCTTCAGGAAATGCTTTAGAAGTCATTTGAAAGTAAAAGTCCCCATATTGTTGATGCAAATCTTCTAAAATTAGATAGTAGTAATAATGGTTGGGCAACTCCGAATACACTAAGACCCACTGAATTGTCCACTTTAAAAGAGTGAACTTCTGCGGGATGTGATTGTGTCTCCATAAAGTTGTTTAAAAGTCTTTCTATGCAATGAGTATACCATTGATACCAAAACTTGATAATATTATACACAAAAAACAAACTATAGACTACTACCACTTACCACCAGCAATAAAAACTCCTAAATAAAGAATGAACAATCAGAAAAATAATCCCCAGACTGTAGTTCTTTTAGGGTAAAGTTGATTCAAGTTCACTTTTAAAGTATAAACTATTGTTTTATCTGTTTAATTTTTCAATTTTTCTATTTTTCACTAATAGAGTTTTAGTTCCAAGAGTTGTGAATTAAGGAAGCAAAGCAAAATTATTGGGGAAGGAGTCTGCAAGGGGCCATGGGAAGGTCCTGGCTTGTGCAGAAGGGAAGTGGGCAACGGCAGGGGTGGATGTTAAGGTGGCCTGCTTCTGACCCTTCTCGAGTGCCAGGAAGGAGTTGGTGTATGAAGGATCTCAAGTGGTGACACCTGTTTGGAGATGTGCGCTCATTGGTTCTTATAGCAAAAGAGAGTTGCAGCCAGCACACTTCAGAGCCAGGACAGGCTACAGAACCTGCCAAGCGACCCCTCCATGCTCTCCTTTGCCATTTTACCCTGAAGGTCAGAGGTTTATGAGGCTCTGTGGCTGTTGGTAGAAGCGTGGAAGTGAGGTCCAAACATCCTCACAACCCAGGGTGCTGCTCTTTATCTCACCAAGGCCCCTTTCGTGTGGTTGGCCACGTCTGGTGCTGTGTGTGCCCATGGTGGTTCCTTCTGGAAAGGACTGTCAGAACTTGGGGGGCACACGGGCCTGTTTGGTGGTGAGAGCAATTCTAAGTAGGATCTTAAATGCTTTTTTAAAACAACAATAGTACCTTTCTTTTCTTTTCCTGGTTGTCAGGTGCTGAGTTATTTTCACCGTCAGAAGAAAGTTCGGCAGGGAGTGGAAGAGATGCTTTGTAGGTTATACAAGCCCATCCTCTGGAGAGGATTGAAGGTATACCTCTGACCCTTCCGTGAGTGTTTACAGTGCCAGCTGTGCTTTTGAGTTCAGTGTACTCTGATCCAGAATTGCAACAAAGCAGCAAAAATAAGACTGGGGGCTGGAGGCTTGGCAACAAATGTTTTATTAAAAGCATTTCTTAGGCCCATTAAACTGGGAATCAGGTTGGCTTAGTGGAAAGAGCATGGTTTTGCTGTCGGCCAGCAGAGGTGGGAGGCTGTAGAGCCCGCTGCCGTCCTGGTGATGGGGACAAGATGGCAGCATTCTGAGGAGCGAATGTCAATGCAGGCAGGTCTGGTGTGGGTGGTAGGATATGGTCGCTCTTAATGACACAAGGTGGGCTTTGAAGCAAGACTATGGATTCAGTGTTGACAGATACTGACATTGAGCTGAGAGTTTAGCTTAGCTGAGGAAAGGTCTCATACGCTTGCTCACCTGAAATGTTACCATCATCTTTACTTTGTAAATAAGTCTGTTTGAGGGGCTAGGAGCAGTACTTTAGGAGCTCTACATGGAACCCTTCGATTGTTATCTCTGGTTCTGAAACAGTCTTCTTTCATCATTCTAGGCCAGAAACTCGGAAGTCCGGTCAAACGCTGCCCTGTTGTTCATTGAAGCATTTCCTGTGAGGGATCCAAACTTTAATGCTATTGAAATGGATAGTGAAATTCAGAAACAGTTTGAAGAACTCTATGTACGTATTTCATGTGGTCAAGCTCCTTGTGACTTCAGCTGTCTGGGCCTGGTGCGCATCCTGGCCCCCCTCCCGCCCCCCTCCCCCGTTACTGCCTGTGTGCTGCCCCTTGATGGCAAGCTTTGTAGATCTTGACTTTCTTCAAGGAAATATATTCCGTACTTGGGGCCTCCGTGACCTCAGGGACCAAGTGTCCTTTCCTCTTCCCCTTCGTCTCCTTTGAGACACCTCACTACTGTTAAGTGTTTCACGTGTATCCTTGCCTCATCAGCAGAAGGCCAGTATAATGTGGTCAAAACAGATGCCTGTGTTTGAGTCCACCTCTCAGGTGATAGCTGAGTGACGTGCAGGTCACTAGCTTTTCCTTGTCTTTATGAATGGGGAGACACTGCCTGTTGTGAAGATGTGGAGTATGTGAATGACAAACTGGTTATGGTTTAAGGAAGGCCTACAAATAAGGCCTGTTGAAATTGATTTTTTTTCAGACAACAGACTCTTTAAATTAAATATTAGGACATTAGCTGTGAAGGACAGATGTGATAGAATGAAATAGGAGGCAATCAGGAAGGCAAAGGAGGTTGTTGTATTAGTACCGCAGAGACGTGAAGGTTACTGGAGCCTTTGAAGGAATCAAAATGAGTTCTAAACCAATTGAGAGAAAAGGAAAAATGGTCAAACAAGGTAAAAAAATAAGCTAATTTGCAACAAAATGGATGGATCTAAAGGGTATTATGCTCAGCAAAATAAGCCAGGCCGAGAAAGACAAATACCATATGATTTTACTTCTTTGTGGAATATAAAAACAAAGCAAAACAGAATGAACAAAACAGCAGTAGACTCATAGACACTGAGAGGTGACTGGTAGTTACCATGGGGGAGGGGTTAGGGTGGGTGAGTGGGGAAAGTGAAGGGGATAAAGGGGCACAAAAATTCTCAATCATGATATAAGTTGGTCATGGGGATAGTACAGCATGAAGAATATAGCCAATGATTCTGTAACATCTTCCTATGTTGACAGTAACTGCACTAATGGAGTTGAGGATTTAATAACATGCATAACTCTTAAACCACTGTGTTGTATTTGAAATCAGTATAATATTGTATATCAATGATACTTCAATAAAAACCACTGTGTTGATTTGAAACCAAAAAAAAAAAAAAATATTAGGACATTAGGATGTGTCACTTATTTCAAAGGGGTGTTATGGGTCTTTTTCATCTACCTGGAGAGCACCAACCTCTGCTTGTTTACATTTTCTTATGTTTGCAAGTCTTCCCAACACAAGCTAAAAAATGTTATTTATTTTCCTAGTCAGTAGAATAAAATTTTAGGAAGCGGCAGCAGACTGCCATGGTGTTGGCTGCCATGACACTCCCAGAGTACTTCCTTTTGTTTTTTCCTGACTCACGAAAAACCCTGGATAGGCAGAAAGTTAAAATGATAGTATTATGAATATGTGTATGCTCCTCATACACTCTCACATACATTGTGAGAGAAAACGTTTCTAGGCAAACCAAAACTAGATTTTGGTAGTTTTTCTACTCTTTTTAACTCAGGTGTCCCAGTCTGTGGCCACGTTTGTGTCGCCTGAATGTGTGTGTCTGCACTTGGGTGATGTGGGTGCAGCCGCGACGTGCTGCTCGTCCGGCTCTGGCACTGCACCTGTGGTTCTGCTGGGAGAGCCCGGCCCCAGGTGCTCCTGCCCTGGGTGTGCATGAGTGGGTCTCAGGAGCGGCCTGCCGGGAGGTAGCAGGCACAGTGAGGGCGTGAGTCACATTTTGTTTTGAATTCTAACTCCCACTAAATAAACCACTTAACCTCTCTCCAGTCCTGTTTCTTTTTTAAAACTAGAAATAATAACTTATAGGATTGTGACAAGGTGTCAATGAAAATTTGTATATAAAACATTTAGCTCCATTCCTAGCTCTAGGATGACAGTGGTTATTATTGTCCATAGGAACATAAACATACATAAAGTGATATGATTGTTTAATAGGTATTAGGAACATACTGATGAATCCTGTGTATCTTGTACTAGGAACTGAGGTGAATTTCTAGAGGTAAGTACTTATTTACAAAGTGAAAGGATTGCAAGGTGGTGTCCCATCTCAGCATGTAGTTGTCAATACTTGACATCTTGGATATGCTTAGAATTTTGGCTAATAAATGAATAGGGTAACTCAATCTCTTTCTATTCCATTAAAACCCTTCAAATTATATCATTTGTAAATTGAAGGAATCTTACTGTGAGAATCCCATAGTTGGCAGGAATGTCATGAATAAAAATATTTCCCAGATACGAAAGTTAATGGATTTTTTAGCAATTGTGTCACGTGTACATGCTAATAAGTTTAAGACGTAGGGCCTATGAAATGATTATTTTACAGTGAAGAAACATTACACATAGGAATGGCAAATTCTTTTTTTTTCTAATAAATGACTTAAAGAGATGCTACATCTTCGCTAGAATCAAAGGAACTCGACCACGTTAAGATTGGAACACAGTAATCTACATTCAGATTAATGATCATGAGCTTTTAAATACAAAAAATAATTATTAAATGCTATCTTATTTGAATTTAGGGGAAGAAAAAGTTGAAGTCTGTTAAATGTTTTCTCAGAATAAACATTAAATTCTAAATCATTCCTCTATACTTAAAAAATAGATTTTAAAAAATGTTGATGTACAGTTTTTTTAAATTACATATTTCTTGGTGGAAATACGTTTATGTTTTTCAGGTAGCAAAATTCCATCAGACCCGTAAAAATGAGGTGTTATTGTCTAAACAGACTTTTAAGAGACTTTTTAGAATTAAAAACAACAATGATGAAGTTTCCACTCTAAGTGTGTGCTTAGGATGGAAATGTAATCGGGAGAGGCTCGTGTGTACACGGCATGGCCTGTGGGTACCCTGAGCTACTCCCGGGCAAGACCTACACTTAACCTGGGAATGGCGGGGGCAGGCAGAGCGTCTGTGAGCCCTGCTCAGCCGCAGGGTGTCCTGGGTGGCAGTGCTTCTCCGCGTCTGAATCCCAACATGTTATTTATTTTTACCTAACAATTTATAGTTTGACCAGGTAGAGAGTTCTCTGTCCAAAATAATTTTTTACCAAGGATTTTCAAAACACTGTATTTTCTGGCATCGAGGGTTTCTGAAACTTGAATATTGTGTTTCCTTATCTTTTGGTTTCCCCCCTCGGCTGGTACACCCTAAATATGTTTCCTCCTTCCCGACGTCTGCTTATCCTGGTTCTTCTGGGAGGCAGTGCCACCTGACAGGCACGCGTAAGGGCAGTCTCCGTGAGGGCCAGTCTGCTCTGGCTGTCGGTTCATGGGCCATGTGGCCACGGCTGCGCCACCTGCCGCCGGGGGTGCAGAAGTAGCGATGGACACCAAAATTTGAGTTGTGTGTAATGTTCACATGTCACAAAATATTCTTTTGGTGGTTTTTAGCTGTTTTTAAGCACTGCAGACCGTGCGAGGACAGGAATGGCCAGATTTTGCCTGCAGGTTGCTAAGAGTTCATGACCCTGTTGGTTCAGGTCCTGAGTAAATGGATATGAATCTTTGATGAGAACTGATAAAGACGAAGTCCGATAAAAAGCATGACGTCTTTCCTGGCATCCTCCATGCTTTTTGCTCTGCTAGCATTTTCCAAACTTGAATAGTGTGCAGACTTTTCTCAAGGTGAATTGAAGCCTTCTGAATATCTAGATGGAGTGATTCTTCTAGCAGAAAACAGTGCCATCGTTTAGAGACTGGCTGTAAGGTCCAGAATACACTCCAGAAGAGTGATACAGAGTAATTCTTAGGAAACAAATCTGTAAGGCCTATGAGTTATGAAGACAGGCCCTCAGATTCCTGAAGCTCTCTTCAGTTTTGTTTTATTTTTATCTTGCTGCTTTTTTTCTCAAGTGACCTGTCGTCTTCCCTTTTCCAGTCTCACTTTGGAGTAGAGGATTGTGTTGACCAGTAGTTGGCCCAGGTTTTCCTCTGGCCGTGTAGAGTTGCATCTTCAGTAGGCGTCCTTATATGGGAAGTGTGTCAGGTAATGGACAGGCTTGTCAGGAGATAGGATGCCCTTAGGTTCTGTGGGTGAGGAACAGGCAGGTTGGTAACCCCACAGTTACCAGGAGGAGCCTGCCCTCCTGGGTGGCAGTCTGTCCTTTGTGGATGTTCTGGAGTTACTGCTGGCTCTCTGCTCTTCCGTCCCCTAGTATCTCTTGGAGGACTCTTGCCTGGCTGGTTATTTACCCTGGAGGCACATGCTTATGTCTGAGCCACCAGCATGTCCTGGAGCTGTGGGTTCTGACCCCAGCTGTCGGCTGGTCTGGGCTCTGGGTGGGGCAGAGGGTTGTTCAGGTCACCACGCTTGGCTCGTCTCCATGAGCCTGTTCCTTTGCCGCCGTTCCCGGTAGCAGTCGTGCAGGCTCTGTTCCCAGCATTGTCGTCTCCGCTTGCCTTATTTGTCCTTTTGGTCAGACTGGGCAGGAGAGGAAGTAAGTGCTCATTCACCCTAATCTGAATCTTTTTCTCACTCTAACTATGGAGTAAGAACTCTTTTTGTTTTTGACTTTTATGACAGTATGTTTTACACAGTTGATAGAGAGCCTAAGACAGTGAACTGCTGTGTGCTGGTAATGCTGACCCAAGCCTGCAGCCTCTTCCTTCACAGCGATTCAGCTCCACCTGCTTCAGTAGGTGTGGCTAAACATAGGGATTCTTCTTTTAAGCACGATCAACCATTGTTACAGAAAACAAAGGTGCCTAATGGTTCCTTCATGTCATCAAATGTCCAGTCATCGTTTCAGGGACATTTCAGTGACCTGTTTCCATGTGATTGGCTGATGTGCTGTCAGGCAACCCCCGCCCCCGCCTTTTTCTGCTTGCTATTTTTGTTGAAGAAGCCAAATTATTCTTTTGTTAACCCAGACTCGGTTTTACAGAACCTGTCCCTGCTGCTGTTGACACACTGCTCTGCCCTGGGTGGTTCCTGTAGCGTGATGAGTCCTGCTTTTGTGGGGCTTTGTTGTTTCGGAGTCCCTCATGCTGCTGTGTGCTTCCACTGGGGGGCATAACACCATGCATCTTTTTTTATTGTTGGAAAAGCTGATGACCGTTACCTGGATTAATTCACTAGAAGCAGAATTACCTTATTCTGGGCTTAGTGCATTACAGCATTTTGGAAATTCAAGAGAGTGGGTCACACAGGGCGTTTAAGGGGACCGGCTGCGGTCTGCCTATCCCACCAGTTGCCGGCTGTGTCTGCAGCCCCGCTGTCAGCAAAGGCCACAGGGGGTGCTGGCAGTGAGATGTGTGAGTCTGTGTATAACCAGTGTTTCTTTACCTTGAGAGGCTTGCTACACACAGTGCTAATGTGTAAAGCAAGTGTCAGCATGAAGGGAACTGGTGTAAGATTTTTAAGGCTTTTTCCCCCTCCTACTTATAGAGCCTTTTAGAAGATCCTTATCCGATGGTCCGTTCCACAGGGATCCTTGGTGTCTGTAAAATAACTTCCAAATACTGGGAAATGATGCCTCCTACCATTCTTATTGATCTCCTCAAGAAGGTGACTGGGGAACTGGCTCTGGACACGAGCTCGGCTGATGTGCGCTGCTCTGTCTTTAAGGTAAGATTTAAATTATATTAGCAACATTTAGTTATTGTAGAATCGTCAGAAATACAGAGAAAGAGAAATTTAAAAATCACCCATAATCCTGCTCCATAGATATAGCACCATTGACATTTCTGTTGTATATCCGAAGTAGTATTTTTACAAACCAAAAGTTTTCTACAAAAATTGTCTACTTGAAATAATACTGGTTTTTAGTGTGTGTATGGGGGGTGGAGGGCACACATTTTAGAATAGGAACTATATGTATTAAATTTTTAAATAAATTGTTATACATTAAAATAGACTTTTTTGGTATACTGCTTTGAATAGGAAGTGCTATGGATGAGAAAAGTGCCCTTTCTCCTTGCCTTGTTCCTACAGTGGCTGGGGCTCATCTAGTCTGTTCTTTCTGTAGCCCCATCTACTGTTTCCCCAAGATCCCTTTGAAGCAAATCTAGGACACTCAATATATCAGCTCATCTGAAAATAGTTGGATATGATCTTTAAAATGTAAGCTCTCTTTCAAAAAAATTTATTTTTCCTAATAACTGGAAAGAGATGATCATACACATGTAAGGTGTTTGGACAAGTTGGTGCCTGGTGTGAGCTTGCGCAGGTCACCCAGCCCTCATCCGAGCCGTGTATGGGTCTCCTGTGGGTGTGTGTCTGATTAGACATGCAGGCTCTGTGCTCTCTGGTTTTCACATAACATTGAGTTAGGAACAGAGAATTTATGAGCCGTTAAATATATATATAAAAGGATTTTTAGACCCAGCTTTGGATACAAACTGGCTTTGGAGCCCCTCTACCAGCAATTGTTCTATGTTTTTTCACTCTAAAAAGCCTTTAAAATTTAGCTGAGAGAAAGCATTGAAGAGTTATTTTATAACTGCTATAATCTAGTTTAAGTGAAGCAATGGGTAAACTGATTATCAGTCATTGAAACTCTGCTTCATTTAAAGTATGCTTTTTATATATGAAATTGTTTTATAAAATTAGCATGTTTATTTATTTCATTAGTAGTTCCAGGAAGGATGGAACTGTGTGTTTTCTTACCTGAACTTTTTCTTCCTTTCAGCTTGTCCTAATTTTGAGCTCTTTATCCCTCTCTTTTCTTTGTAGTGTCTGCCTATAATTTTGGATAACAAACTAAGCCATCCACTATTAGAGCAGCTTTTGCCGGCCCTGAAATACAGTCTCCATGACAATTCTGAGATAGTGAGAGTGGCTTTTGTGGATATGCTGTTGAAAATCAAAGCTGTGCGTGCTGCTAAGGTGAGATGAGAGGACTTCCTTGTTTAAGGCACGGGATAAGTAAGTGCATGTTTCCATCAACAGAAAGACAAGGCAGCTTTAATTCCAAGAGTTTTAGTGATCACATTTTAAAGTAATCGATGTCTGGTATATTCTACCACTTGTTTGTGTCTTAAAATTTTGTTTGTTTAGTGATTTACATTGAAGTTTCCAGAAATATCATCAATGTATATTTTTTTTTGAAAGACTTTAATGTAAGCAGCTCCCACCTTAAGTTATATTTTTGTCTTGTGCATGAAAGTTCTTGTTGAAATATTTAAATATTTGCTGCATAATAATCACTTAAATATTACTTTGAAAAATGTTGACCATGAGCCCCGTACTCCTTCCCCACTTCTTACAGAAAGAAGCAAGGAGATACTTGCTGTATATTAATACACACTTTTGGCATGGTGCAAGTGAGTTCTCCTGTAGCGATAGTTCTGTTCAACTTTTGACTGAAATTGTTGGTTATAAGGTTCTTAACTTCATTATTATTTGGTAACACTGTGAGTTTTCTTCCTTCACACAAAAATTCTCTGAAATATACTTTAAAATGTTGTTTTGTCATGGCACAGGATTTGGGAACAGCCTGACATGTTCATCAGTATAGGGTCAACCATACTGACCTGTGGTCCATTCATGCACTGAAATACCTAAGGATGGGCTTGCTTGGAAATACTGCTAGGATGGAAGAGTAAAAGCAGCTGTAGGCCTGTGTGTCATGTGTGGCCGGCCATGTAAAATGGGGAATTATGCACATGTGTTTGTTCCGATACATGTGAAATATCCCTGGAGAAAAAAATAACATTTGCCAGAAAGGAGGGGAATTGGGTAACTGCAGGCAGTGCTGGGGAGACCGTATCACTGAATAGCATGTGTGTTCAATGCTTTTCAAATTTTGAACTATGAATTTTTTTTTAATCCTAAAACAAAACAAAACAAAACAAAAAACCCAAAGAATATTTTGTGTGACCTGTACAGTGCAGGTGCCCCACATCATACTCAGTCACACCAACTTGGTACTTGTTGAAGATCAGTTGACTGTGTGTGGTCTGTCCTGGATTCTGTTCTTTGTCCATCCCTGGGCGGCACTGCTGGACCTCGGCTGCTCTCTAGGAGTCTGGGAGTGAGTCTTCCAGCTGTGTTCTTCCTCCTGAATTCTTGGGCTGGTTTAGGTCCTTTGCGTTTCCATATAGATTTTAGAATCGGCATGTCAGTTGCAACAGAAAAGCTGGCGTCAGTTTTGATTGCATTTATTCTAACAGCCTTTTAAAACTACAGTTCTGAATCTCAAAGGGAAATTTTCAGCTTAGTGTTGCGTTTGAAGTGTAAATCTGTTTGCAAAGGGTTATTGAGGTGATGGCTGGCAAGGAAATAGAGAAAGTTGTTTTCAGTTTAGTAATGTGTCTGCTCCAGAGCACAGGGGAGAGGCCAAGGAAGACAGGTACAGGAAGCCTGTGACGGGAAGTCTGGATTTTAGGGGCAAGGCAAGAGCAGGAAAGGGTGTGTGAATGTTACAGTGAGCGGCTGCTTTCATCTTAGTGCAAGCGAGTAAGCTGGCTGAGAGGCCCCTGGAAAGGTTTGTTAGGCAATACACGCTCCTTCTTGCAAGTCAAGGCCAAAGATTGGTGATCATGTGGACAGGCAGCTTATAGGAAGCCGGGGGGGCTGCTCATCCCCAGGGGCGTGACGGGCAGTGTGCCGCCTTGCATTTTCATGGACACATCTGCACAGCTGTGGGCTGTTCACGGAATGAGAGCCTCCCTTTCTTTTCATTTCCTTTGTAAGCCTGGGTGGGCTGAGCTCAGAGGGGCCTGGAGCCAAGTCTTCTCAAAGGCTCTGAACAGAATGACTGATACAGTAAAAGCTAGTTAGATGAAATTATTTCGTATGGCCAAGGAGTGGTTATCAACTTAGTTAATTAGGCTTCTGTTTATATTTTTCATTGTCAGGTGTAGTAATTTCAAGTTGTTTACTGTGTGTTTTGAAACTCTATATTTCTGCCATTGTATATCTGAGATTTAGGCTGAATCAACAGTTACTAATATTAAAACTTCTCTATGAAATAAAAAAACTTTGGGTTCTTACTATGCAGTTATTCCTAACATTAGAAGTGAAATACCAGTTACTACTTTATGTTCTTGTCCTTATAGATTCTACCCTATGGGTAATAGGTTTGGGTAAAATAAAACCTCAGGCAATTGAAACAAAGCAAACTAGAATCCTGAACTAATAAGAATTGTTTCTACATTTTATGTTAGAAAAGTGAATCAAAGAACAAGCTAATCTGGGGAGTCCTTGAAAGGCAGACTTGAAGGGGATGCTAGTAGTTAAGAACTGTCGCCGGAACCTTGGCATTTGGTTCCCTTTCAGGATGGTCTGACCTCCACAAGGGCCCGAGAGCCATCTTTTTTAATGTGAAAGGGAACAGACCGTGGAACACTTCTCAGGTGCTGCTTGGATTAGGGGGTTTCTCAGGTGTGTTCCTCTCAGCCAGGTTGTACCTGAGGTCTTGAGCTCTGAAAACTCCCACCCTTGGTCACTTGAATTCTCGAGTGGAAGGCTCTCTTATGCTCGCTGTCCCTCTGGGGATCTGGCAGTGGCTTTCCACGTTCTGGGTCCCCCCCCATCAGCTAATGGCTTCGTTATGTTGTCCCCACCAGTTCCTGCTGGTTCTGACCTGGTACTGAGCAGCTCCTGAAGGGCTGGCTCTGCCCCCTTAGGTGCCTGTTCCCGTCTACATCAGCACCTGGCCTGCATGCCTTCGCACTGTCTTCCGTGATGTGAAAGGCAGCTCAGCAGAGCAGACAAATGGGGAATCTGCTTAGTTTGCTTTCAGGTGGTTGTGAATAGCAGTGTACAGTCAAGCAGCATGCCTGAGTGTTGCTGGCACCATGTCACCCACAGGTGTGCTGGCGCAGTTGGCGTCACACCTCAGGACACTCACACTCAAAACCAGCACCCTCCTGGACTGACCAAGGTCCGCAGGGCAGGAAGGGGGCAGGCGAGAGACGCTGTCAGAGCATTTGCTGTCTCCCCCTTCTAGACTGAGTAGCATCCTCTCGCTCTGGAACGAGCCTCCATCTCCTGCTTCCCAGCCTCCTGCAGCCAGACTTGCCATGGGTGGCAGTGGGGTCTCTTTGCAAAGCCACGGGCCCGGGTGGGTGCGGCAGGCGCTGAGCCTGCCCTGTCCCCTCTCTCGTGACTTGGCTGCTGGAGGCCCGGGGACTTTGCCTTCCTGATACTAGTGTGAGTAGAAGTGTTTGCTGAAGGATGTGGGTTTATTATTGTCTTTACTCCAGTAGCTTTTTCAGGAGGTATCTGAGTAGAAGTGTGCCAGGAGCTTTTGTGGGGAAGAAATCAGTGTGTCACATGCAGAGATTCCTCCTTGTGAGGGTGTGACTACGTCCACCTGGCTTTGCAGTAAGGGCTGTCATGACCTTGGCTAGGACAGTTTGGTGAGGGTGGAGTGGGGTTTGTGAGCACAGAGGTGAGTGGGAATGAGGAGGTGGAGGTGGGGGCCAGGAGGAAACGGGGAGGCTCAGCCGTGTGTGTAAGCCTCTTGCTGTAAGGGTTGGAACAACATGAAGATGCCTGTGAGAAAGACCAACTGAAAATACTGGGAGAGGGAGTGGTCATCAGAGCCAGGCTCCTGGGGACAGATGGGGACACTTCCGAGTGTAGGATTTGTACAGGATTACCAGGCAATAAGCAGTGGACACAGGATTTGAACATTTCTCCATTTAAATTATTTTCTTTGTATCATTCTGTGATGTTTTTCTTTGTCCTGAGTCTCTTGCTTAGAAGTTTGGCCCTTTTCTGAAGGCAGTGGACATTTCTGCTGCTTCTGAGCAGAGCAGTTCTGGCAGTGAGGTGGGCTACAGGGGCTCATCGTGGTCCTCCAGGCCCTGGAGGGAGGGGGCAGTGGGGGCACTGAGGGTGCAGCCCGCCCTCGGCAGTGGGCCGGGCAGCTGCAGGAGTGAGGCTTCTGTGTCTCACTGTGGGTTAGCAAATGGGGTGTCCATTTTAGCTTTCCATATCAGAACCATTGTAAACTTTTCTCTTCACTTTACGTACTAATGGGCCACAGTTATGGTGTTTTAGGAAGTTTTAAAATTATTAGACCTATAGTTGTAGTTATCATGTGAGTTTACTGTACATCATGTGGGATACTAGTTAATTGTAATTAACCTTCTAGCCACCTTCTACTTAGAACCTTGTATGTCAGTGCTTCTTAAAATTTGGAGTGATTGATTCTGATTTCTCTACAAGAGACTCACTTTCTGTATAGTCATTTGAAGTCAATTATATTTTTATAAATATACAAATTAGTTTCTTTTTTATTATGCTCTGGGAATTTTGATTAGAATGTTCTCGAGATTCCAAGAACAATTGGTTATTTCTTCCTGCATATATGCTTTATACATAGTTTTGGAAAATATGCCCCATGGAGCATATTTTGGTCCGTCTGGAATCAGATTCCCGGCCTGTGTCGCGGCGCCTGGTCAGCCTCATCTTTAACTCGTTCCTGCCCGTGAACCAGCCCGAGGAGGTGTGGTGTGAGCGCTGTGTCACGCTGGTCCAGATGAACCACGCGGCCGCCAGGAAGTTCTACCAGCACGCGCACGAGCATACCGCCTGCACTAACATAGGTACTAGTAGGCTTGGGGCTGTTCTTCGGAAAGCTCAGTGTTGTCTCTGAGTAAGCCTCATGCCGGAATGCAGTTCTTAATAGTTTCCATTAAAATACTACTTCTAATAGTGTTACTATTGGAAAGGTAATTTTGTTGAAGAAACACATAAATTATTGGTTATCTTAAACATTGTAGCAAAGCTGATTCATGTGATTCGCCATTGCTTAACTGCCTGCATCCGGAGGGCAGTGAGAGAGTCGCAGGAGGACCGCGCGGAGCAGGAGAAGGAGAACGTGAGCGTAAGTGAGCCATGGGAGCTGGCACGCTAGGCCCGCTGGGCCCGGTGAGGTCCAGGCAGGGCGCTTCCGCTGCTTTAAAAGGCAGCGTGTTAAATCGGAGGTATCGTTTCCATGCACTGGTATGTTAGCAGCAGTTTTGTTTTCCATTTATTTCCTTAGTATTGATATTTCAACTGATTATTTTTGGGGAGTCCTAAATAATGGATTTGGAAGAATGGCTGTATATCCTCTGCAGCTCATAGTGGAGTTTGGGTAGGATTTAATGTGGAGGAAAGCTCACTGGTAATGTACCCAGTTTTTTTCACTGTGTGCTTCTCTGTATCTTAATCCAACCTGGATGTAGCGGGGCTGGATTCTGGAGGCCCCCATGTTTCACACTTAGTGGTGGAATGCGCCAGAGGATTTACTCATCACCACACCATGGATTCTATGACTTGGGGTTGCCTTTCTGGGAAGGGTCTCTGTTTAGAATGTCTATTAAAATTTTCAGAGGGATTGTGTAGCTACTTTCTTTAGAATCCAAAATGACCAACTATATAGTAAGAAAACTTTAGTCTTAGGCACTTACTACTTAAAAACAGCATTGTAAGCTTATAAACAAAGTCCTTGCTTATGTACATCTAAAGTAAAATTTGGGGTGTTTTTATAGTACCCAGCTAGATTAGGAACCTGGGCTTTGATAGTCACCAAAGATGTTTGTTTACCCTCTTGCTGAAGTGTGGCGCCCTGCGTGCCAGGAAGAGGGTGCAGCCGTGCCTCACTCATCGGGTGTCCAGTTTCCTTGACACAGGCTGGTCTCCCAGGGGAGGCAGACAGGCAAGCTCAGGGCTGTGATGCGGCTTTGTGTGCTTGTTCGTGTCGGGCCAGCTGCCTGTGTGTGAGGGAAGCACTGGTCACAGCCGACTGTACATGCTCTTGTGATGCTCCCGGGTGCCATGGGCTCATGCCCATTGGGGCCCACCACGCCGCCAGCCTGCCCTGCTTAAACATTTCCTTTTCTCGCTAGCTCAGTGAGGGAGACAGGTGTGGGATAAAGGGATAAGCAAGCATAGAAAGAGGGCATATGGGTTTTGTCTGAACTGCTGGCTGATCTTTGGTGTTAGCTCACAAGCCTTCCCTGCCCTTAGTGTTTGGAGTTGGTTCTGCTTGTACTTTTGGTGGAGTTCAATTCCTCTGTTCAGTGTTTCCTTCAGCATGTGGGTTGGGTGGCAAATTTTTCAGGAAGGTGGTCCTACTGCTCCTGATCCATCTTCAAAAACTTGGGCCACCCTTGCAGACTTACTCTGATGGGGAAAATTGTTTTGAAAAAGAGCAAAACATACTTCATAATGTAGTAGTTGAGAAACTATAGATTTTTTAAATATTGAAGGGACCCTCCACTTTCATTATTAAAACCCTAGGTATTATTGAGAAAGCTTACATTTTATAACATTTTAGGTCAGTTTCTGTACCAGTAGAGTACACAGGGTTTATGTAGAGAGCTCCACTTAACCTGTTAGAAAAGAGGAAAGTTCCGGGAAGATGGCGGCGTGAGCAGGGTGGCGGAAATCTCCTCCCAAAACCATATATATCTATGAAAATACAGCAAATACAACTATTCCTAAAAGAGAGACCAGAATACACACGACAGCGCACAGCCTGCATCTGCACCTGAGAGGACTTGGCACCCCATGAGGCGGGTAAGATATGGAGCCGTGACCCTGCGGGACCCAAGCACTCCCCTACCCCAGTGCACTTGTGGGAGAAGAGGATTCAGAGCCGTGAGGGAGTGGAAGTACAGGCCTGCGAAATAACCAGCCCTGGTGATCTACACTGGGAGTGCTGACACACATCGCGCGGTGTATCGGATATTGGAGAGGCAGAAGGTGCAAGTTTTGAGCTGGGAACGCGCCCGGGTCCGTGCAGCAGGCTCCCTGGGACAAAAGAAAAGCGCGTGCTTTTTTTTGGCGGTCTTAAAGAGGCAAGGGCCCAGGATAGTCCCAGCACACTCGGCCCAGCAGGCTGGGAGTCCTGAGGAATTTCGGACCCCTTGGTTGGCGACTGGGAAAATGTAGCCACACTGAAACTTCACATAGTAAACAACAGCCTCCCATTCATTCCCACCCCGGCCAGACCCACAAAGGGCCCTGTGGAGCTGCGCGGCCGCGGCTGCGGAATAGTGGAGAAAGACCACCACCTACAGCATCCTTACAGAATCTACTCCCGGTGGGCGTTTTTTTTTCCTTTCTTTTCTTTTTTTCCTTTTTTTCTCTTTTCTTTCTCTTCCTTCTTTTTTTTTAATTTAAAGTCTTAAAGAGCCCAGCTGACATACGTGGCACCTACCAGCAACCACTTCTATCACCATGAAAAGACAGACAAATATGGTACAGCCCAAGCTTACCCAGACAACCCAGACCAGACAACCCCAGAGAGTGAGACTGATGGGATGGACATGTACAATCTTCCTGAAAAAGAATTCAGAATAAAAGTCATAACCATAATGATGGATCTACAGAGAAATATGAAAGAGCTGAGGGAGGAAGTGAGGAAAGACAATGCAGAGATGAGACAAGCGATCCACGGGCTTAGCAGCAGACTGGACGAGATGCAAGAGACTGATAATGGAATAGAAATCAGAGAACAGGAATACAGAGAAGCTGAGGCAGAGAGAGATAAAAGAATCTCTAGGAATGAAAGAATTTTAAGAGAACTCTGTGACCAATCCAAATGGAACAATATTCACATTATAGGAGTACCAGAGGAAGAAGAGAGAGAAAAAGGGATAGAAAGTATCTTTGAAGAAATAATTGCTGAAAACTTCCCAAGGTGCGGAAGGAAATAGTCTCTCAAACCATGGAAGCCTACAGATCTCCCAACACAAGGGACCCAAGGAAGATAACACCAAGACACATAAAAATTAAAATGGCAAAGATCAAAGATAAAGACAGTATTAAAGGCAGCTAGAGAGAGAAAAAAGATCACTTACAAAGGAAAACCCATGAGACTATCAGACTTCTCAACAGAAACCTTACAGGCCAGAAGAGAATGGCATGATATTTTTAACATAATGAAACAGAAGGGCCTCGAACCAAGAATATTGTATCCAGCACGATTATCATTTAAATATGACGGAGGGTTTAAACAATTTCCAGACAAGCGAAAGCTGAGAGAATTTGCCTCCCATAAACCACCTCTACAGGACATCTTAAAGGAACTGCTCTAGAGGGAAGCACCCCTAAGGCTAAAAAGAGGTCACCAGAGAAAATAAAATCATAGCAAAGAAAGCAGACCATCCAAATACTAACTAAAGGCAAAGTTTAAAACACCTAGTATATAAAGAATGGAGGAGGAAGAATAAGAAGGGAGAGAAATAAAGAAACATCAGACTGTGTTTACAATAACTTAACAAGAAAGTTAAGTTAGATTGTTAGATAGTAAAGAAGCAACACTTGAACCTTGGTAACCACGAACCTAAAGACAGCAATGCCAATAAGTACATATCTATCGATAATCACCCTAAATGTAAATGGACTGAATGCACCAATCAAAAGACACAGAGTAACAGAGTGGATAAAAAAGCAAGACCCATCTATATGCTGCCTACAATAAATTCACCTCAAACCTGAAAATATACACAGACTAAAAGTGAAGGGATGGAAAAAGATATTTCATGCAAACAGCAAGGAGAAAAAAGCAGGTGTTGCAGTACTTGTATCAGACAAAATAGACTTCAAAACGAAGAAAGTAGCAAGAGATAAAGAAGGACATTACATAATGATAAAGGGGTGAATCCAACAAGAAGATATAACTATTATAAATATATATGCACCCAATATGGGAGCACCGGCATATGTGAAACAAATACTAACAGAATTAAAGGACGAAATAGACAGCAATGCATTCATTTTAGGTGACTTCAACACACCACTCACTCCAAAGGACAGACCAACCAGACAGAGAATAAGTAAAGACACAGAGGCACTGAACAACACACTAGAACAGATGGACCTAACAGACATCTACAGAACTCTACACCCAAAAGCAACAGGATACACATTCTTCTCAAGTGCACATGGAACATTTTCCAGAATAGACCACATACTAGGCCACATAAAGAACCTCAGTAAAGTAAAAAATATTTAAATTCTACCACCCAACTTCTCAGATCACAAAGGTATAAAACTAGAAATAAATTTTAGAGAGAAAACAAACAGGCTCAGAAATACATGGAGACTTAACAACATTCTCCTAATGAATCAATGGGTTAAAGACCAAATCAAAAAAGAAATCAAAGAATATATGGAGACTAATGACAACAACAACACAAAGCCACAACTTCTGTGGGATACAGCAAAGGCAGGTCTAAGAGGAAAGTATATTGCAATCCAGGCCTATTTAAAGAAGGAAGAACATTCCCAAATGAATAGTCTAAAGACACCATTACTGAAATTGGAAATAGAAGAACAAATGAGACCCAAAGTCACCAGAAGGAGGGACATAGTAAAGATCAGAGAAGAAATAAATAAAATTGAGAAGAATAAAACAATAGAAAAAAATCAATGAAACCAACCGCTGGTTCTTTGAAAAAATAAACAAAATAGATAAACCCCTAGCCAGACTTATTAAGAGAAAAAGAGAATCTACACACATAAACAGAATCAGAAATGAGAAAGGAAAAATAACGATGGACCCCACAGAAATACAAAGAATTATAAGATAATATTACAAGCATCTATATGCTAACAAGCTAGAAATCCAAGAAGAAATGGACAACTTCTTAGAAAAATACAACCTTCCAAAACTGACAAAGGAAGAAACAGAAAAATTAGACCAATCACCAGCAATGAAATTGAAGTGGTAATCAGAAAACTACCCAAGAACAAAACCCCCAGACCTGATGGATTCACCTCTGAATTCTACCAGACATATAGAGAAGAAATAACACCCATTCTCCTTAAAGTTTTCCAAAAAATAGAAGAGAAGGGAATACTTCCAAACTCATTCTATGAAGCCAGCATCACTCTAATACCAAAACTGGGCAAAGACCTCACCAAAAAAGAAAATTACGGAACAATATCCCTGATGAACGTAGATGCAAAAATACTCAACAAGATATCAGCAAACCGAATTCAAAAATACATCAAGAGGATCATACACCATGATCAAGTGGGATTCATCCCAGGGATGCAAGGATGGTACAACATTCAAAAATCCATCAACATCATCCACCACATCAACAAAATAAGAACAAAAACCACATGATCATCTCCATAGATGCTGAAAAGGCATTTGACAGAATTCAGCATCCAGTCATGATTAAAACTCTCAACAAATGGGTATAGACGGCAAGTACTTCAACATCATAAAGGCTATATATGACAAACCCACAGCTAACATCATACTTAACAACGAGAAGCTGAAAGCTTTTCATCTAAGACCGGGAACAAGACAGGGATACCAACTCTCTCCACTGTTATTCAACATAGTACTGGAGATGCTAGCCACGGCAATCAGACAAAACAAAGACATACAAGGCATCCAGACTGGTAAAGAAGAAGTCAAATTGTCACTATTTGCAGAGGACATGATACTGTACATAAAAAACCCTAAAGACTCCACTCCAAATCTATTAGAACTAATATCTGAATTCAGCAAAGTTGCAGGATACAAAATCAACACACCGAAATCTGTTGCTTTCCTATACACTAACGATGAACTAACAGAAAGAGAAATCAGAAAAACAATTCCATTCACAATTGCATCAAAAAGAATAAAATACCTAGGAATAAACCTAACAAAGGAAGTGAAAGATCTATACTCTGAAAACTACAAGACACTCCTAAGAGAAATTAAAGAGGACACTAACAAATGGAAATTCATCCCATGCTCTTGGCTAGGAAGAATAAAAATTGTCAAAATGGCTATACTACCTAAAGCAATCTATAGATTCAATGCAATCCCTATCAAACTACCAACAGCTTTCTTCAATGAACTGGAACAAATAATTCTAAAATTCATAAGGAACCACAAAAGACCCCGAATAGCCAAAGCAATCCTGAGAAGGAGGAATAAAACAGGGGGAATTACGTTCCCTGACTTCAAGCTCTACTACAAAGCCACAGTAATCAAGACCATTTGGTACTGGCACAAAAAACAGACCCACAGACAGTGGAACAGAATAGAAAATCCAAACATTAACCCAAACACCTACAGTCAATTAATATTTGATAAAGGAGCCTTGGATATACAATGGGGAGATGACAGCCTCTTTAGCAGCTGCTGTTGGCAAAATTGGACAGCTACACGTAAGAGAATGTAACTGGACTACTGTCTAACCTCATACACAAAAGTCAACTGAGAATGGATCAAAGACCTGAATGTAAGTCAGGAAACCATAAAACTCAGAAAAAAACATAGGCAAAAATCTCTTGGACATAAATATGAGCAACTTCTTTATGAACATATCTGTCCGAGCAAGGGAACGAAGCAAAAATATACAAGTGGGACTATATCAAGCTGAAAAACTTTTGTACAGCAAAGGACACCATCAGTAAAACAAAAAGACATCCTACAGTATGGGAGAATATATTCATAAATGACGTATCCGATAAAGGGTTGACATCCAAAATATATAAAGAACTCACGCACCTCAACAAACAAAAAGCAAATAATCCAATTAAGAAATGGGCAGAGGTCATGAATAGACACTTCTCCAAAGAAGAAACTCAAATAGCCAACAGGCACATGAAAAGATGCTCCACATCACTAATCATCAGAGAAATGCAGATTAAAACCACAATGAGATATCACCTCACACCAGTGAGGATGGCCAACATCCAAAACACAAACAACAACAAATGTTGGCAAAGATGTGGAGAAATGGGAACCCTCCTACACTGCTGGTGGGAATGCAAATTAGTTCAACCATTGTGGAAAGCAGTATGGAGGTTCCTCAAAAAACTCAAAATAGAAATACCATTTCTATTGACCCAGGAATCTCACTCCTAGGAATTTACCCTAAGAATGCAGCAGCACAGTTTGAAAAAGACATATGCACCCCTATGTTTATCGCAGCACTATTTACAATAGCCAAGAAATGGAAGCAACCTAAGGGTCCATCAGTAGATGAATGGATAAAGAAGAAGTGGTACATATACAGAATGGAATATTTATTCAGCTATAAGAAGAATAGAAATCCTACCATTTGCAACAACATGGATGGAGCTAGAGAGTATTGTGCTCAGTGAAATAAGCCAAGCCGAAAAATACAAGTACCAAATGATTTCACTCATATGTGGAGTATAAGAACAAAGAAAAAACTGAAGGAACAAAACAGCAGCAGACTCACAGAACCCAAGAACGGACTAATAGTTACCAAAGGGAAAGGGACTGGGGTGGATGGGTGGGAAGGGAGGGATAAGGGGCAAAAAGGGGCATTACGTTTAGCAGATATAATGTTGGGGGGCCACGGGGAGGGCTGTACAACTCAGAGAAGAGAAGTAGTGACTCTGTAGCATCTCACTACGCTGATGGACAGTGACTGTAATGGGGTTGGTGGGGGGGACCTTATGAAGGGGGTAGTTTAATCACCGTAATATTGCGCATGTAATTGTAGATTAATGATAATAAAATAAAGTATAAAAGAAAAAAAAAGAAACAGTTGAAAGAATTGTGGTTTTACAAATGAAAGTTTGATTTTGGATGTAATGTATACAAATATATTTACTCTTTTCATGTTTAAGTAGTTATTGTAATTTCCAAATTTTTCAAAAATGTTAATTTTAATTAAAAAAAAAAGAGGTACAAACTGTCCTGTGTATATTCTCAGTCAAAAGATAGCTCAGTGGCTAAAAGCAAAACTTTTCAAAGTAGTTCTTTCAATTTTTCTCATGCTATCGACTTAAAGTCAAAGAAGTCCTCTGCTAAAACGAACAGCTTCCTCTTCAATGAAATCTTAGGAATGCAGTGCATTATGGCAAAGAAGTGGTGACTTTCTCTGGAGGCTTTGATGAGCAGGGTGCTACGCTCACACTGGACGGTAAACAGCAAAAATAAATGCAGTAGGTTGTCAGCCTTCTGTTGACGTCCTTCCTGAGCTAGTTTGTAGATGGCTCCCCTGCTTCTGACATTTGCCTAGCCATTGCTTATTTGAGAATTAAGTGCCTGTTGAAGAATCTAACTTTATATAGAAACGCGTTTGCTTCTCCGTGTACACTCATTAATTTCGTTTATTTTCTCCCCAATATCTTTTTCTATTACATTGAGTAGATAGCCCAATAAAATGCCAACACCTGGAATAAATCATCTTTTGTGTATAAAGGTAGTCCCTCTCAGGAAATTGCCTGAAATTGTTATTTGCAAGTTGTCGGTCTGTCCTTGTAGTCACACAACAGGGTTGCTAGCGTGGGCTGAGCGGGTCGGGTGTGTAAAGCACAGTGCACATACAGTGTGGCTCACAGTGATGGCAGTGCAGGCCTCCAGCTCATACAGAAGAGGGGTTTATTACAGTGCAGGCGCAGATTACCCCGAATACTCCCAGCATAGCAGTGGTTATCACTCATTGCCTGTCTAAGCCCAGAAAATGTAGATGGGTATGTCACTGAACAAGCCACGGAAGCTGCTGGTGAGTGGGGTGTTCACCATCAGTAATTACACTCTAGTCTTGGGGGGTCATACCTACTGGGCTTCATAGAGGAGGTGGCTGGCCAGAGCTGCATCCTGGTGTGATGTGATGGTTGGTTTATAGCTGAGTTCCATAGTAATCACATTTAAATAAATTAATTTTAAAGTCCTTTCCCTCCTCCCCCAGTGTGTTCACTACTAGGTTTGTGGTGAGAAGTGATATCTTTTAACAAGTCAGAAGATAGAGTAAAAGAAAAAACATGCTTTTTAATAGTGTATTTAGGACAACAGTTTATACATTTTGGTTTCAGTTTATATAAGCTGTTTATTGAAAGGATGTAGGGTTAATTTAGAATTTATTTCTTGGGTAGGCTTTTATTTAAAATAGCTTTACTTCCAGCAGAGATTCTCAAGTAGACAATAAAGTCATTGTACGACATGAAATAGACGTGATGCCCTTTACGTTTCTGCTTCAGGTCTACAATTCTGGGTTGTGCTCTTAAACATAGTGTTGTTATCTCAGTAGTTGTTTAACAATAAAATGATTTGTGTCCTAGGTTCTGGACAAAACATTGTCAGTAAGTGACGTTGCGTCCATGGCAGGTCTACTAGAAATTGTTGTGATTCTTTGGAAAAGTATTCACCGAAGTATGGAAAATAACAAGGAGGCCAGAGTTTACACCATCAACAAGTTTGCCTCTGTGCTCCCTGAGTACCTGAAAGTGTTTAAGGTAAGCTTGGCCACACTTGTAAGCAGGCACCTGAAGGTACATTTGTGCAGAATTCACTGCTCATCTGTCTCCCAGAAGGGCTAGCAGAAGCCCACAGCTTTCCCATCTGCTATGGCCTGCGCACCGTTTCAGAATCTAGTTTGACTTGCTGGGAATGCCGAAGGGATTTGTGAATGTCAGGGCGCAGTGGCAGTCACACCGTGTGGGCACTTGAGGCTTTGGTGGCACACTGTGAGCCAGCGTGTTTCTGACAGGCTGGGGTGGTGATGTGTCATTGGGGCACACAGAACCGTGTGTGACTTCTGTTTGGATGAAGGGATGAACCTTATTCTATTCCTTGGTTTTCTACTTCTGAAGGAAGTGCCTATTTCAAAAACAAAAATAAGACAGCTAAAAATGCAAGTTCATTCCCAGTTGTAAAGAAAGCGTGGTTTTAACGCAGGAGGGTCACGGGGCTTAGGAACCGCCCTTCTCTGATAGACTTTACTCTGGGCTCTCTCACAGCGCTTGTGTGGCCTTGGCCTCCCAGTTTTTCTGAGCCGTGTTTCTATGACTGTCAAGTCTCCCTGCTTCATTGTGCCTCTGAAATGCAAATGTGACCTGTTCGTGAAAGTATAATCTAGCTTGTCAAAGCTACTAGTACATTTCAAAACTCAAATAACTACACTGGGGTGAGAAACCGGTTATCTCAAAACCTGCAAAAGGTAAACGTAGAAACCCACAAGGTCCTAGCTGAGATGACTCATCTAGGGTGGGTCTGGGGTTGTTTAGGAGCCCAAGGAAGGCTGCTGATTAGGTCAGTTAATTCCGAATGATTCTGGCAGGAGAGCTTCACTGTGCTCATCCTGTAAGTAAAAGAACAGTCTCTAACCCACACACAATGGGCAGTAATTATTGATCTGCTTATTTAGCATTAGGAAATTATTTTCTTTCCTTTTTGGGAGTTGAGGTAAGGATGGGTTCACTCCAACTGCAGATTAATTACAGATAAATTTTGATGTTGCACTTGTTTCTATGTCATGTATGGTTTCAGGAGAATCGTTATTCCCTTTTCTTTTAGGACCCATCATCCCTCATTGTCACATCCTATCAAGGATATCTCTTATTAATCTTGATCTAGTCTGGCCTGCTTTTTTTTACAGTTGTTGTAATAATGCTGTAGCTACAGTGTATCAAGTGCTGCCATGTGGCAGGACCTGCAGTGGGTCTGGGGTCATCTGCCTCACTCAGTGCTTCCAACAACATGTTCCCATTTTGCAGAGGCGGAGAAAAGCTCTGAGGCTCCAGCTAGTTAGGTGGTCTCAGACTTGGCCAGGCTGCTCCAGTGTGTGCACAAAGCTACGTGGTCCTCCTAAAGATATTCTGAATGTTTGTTTTATTTAAACATTTCTCTCTGACTGGTTTCATTCTCTGGAGATTTGTGTCCAGGATACCAAGTGTATAGAGTCAATTTTTCCTCCCATCAGGACTGTTTTGAGAATAGAAGCCAGTACTTTGATGGAGGAGTTTTGTCTGTTTTGAGTGCTGATACAGCCCCAGGATCTAGGTTAGTGCGTGATACTCAGTAGGTACCTGATAAACAACTGCCCATATTAAGTACCACACAAAGTAGTAAGATGTCATAAAACTTTGGGACTATTTCAACAGGAGGCTTACCAGCAGGTTTCAGTTTTCTCACTGAACACTGAATGACTCACTCTAGTTCCACCTGAGTAACTTTTAAGATGGTTATCAGTGGGTTATATTGCGAGGCTTCCAAACTGCCATAGTGTTCACATACCTTTTGTTTCCCTTTTATGCCTATAGGACGATCGCTGCAAGACCCCTTTGTTTATGCTGATGTCCTTTATGCCAGCTTCCGCTGTGCCTGCGTTCAGGTGCTCTCTCTGCTTTCCAGGATGGGGGTGAAGGGGGAGTCCTGCCAGCCTGGTGCTTAGTTATTAATCCCACGTTCAACAGACTTCACACCTTAGCTCTAAGTTCATGGTAGCTTCTTCCTTCTGCCTCCCTTTCCTAGTGGTGATGAGTCTCCAGGGCTCTGGTGTGGCTGGGGAATGCAGGGAGGGCTGCATGGACCTAACGCTGTCATTCAGCTTTAAGGTCTGGGGGCCATTTTTCAAGCCCGGGTGATGGCACCCCAGAGTCACAAAGCCCTTGGCCACATGTGGCTCTGAGCACGTGGAACGTGGCCACCTGAGGTGTGCCATGAAGGTAGAATGCCCAAGGATGTGGAGACTGGTGTGAAAAGATTAAAATAGAGGTTCTCACCATTTTCTCTATTGATCACACCTTAAAACAACACTGTGGACAGAGTGCATTAAATAAAATAATATCGTTGAAATTATTTTTACCTGTTTCTCTTCATTTTTAAAAACGTGGCTACTAGAAAATTTAAAATGATATCAGCGGCCCGATTTTGTCACTTGCATTGTATTTTTTAATGGACAGTATTGCTTTAGAGTGTTGGCTATTATCTCAGTAAAAATGACTTATTTTTATTCATATTTTTGAAAAAATGAGTGTTGTGAGGCTAAACAAAAAGAAAACTAGGAATCTTTGCTCTAGTGTCTGAAAGATTACACAGAAGTGAAAGGCTGGGGTTTTTATGTGACTGGCATTACCCTGATAATTTAATCCTCAGGCCTGGATGCCTTGACTTGAGCATGGGAACTTGTCTTGTGTAATAGTTGTGGGAGGGCAGTGAGTTAATTGCTGTAGTGGAGAATGCCCAAGAACCCCTGTAATAGAAGGGACTTATGTACCCCCTGTGTAGCTGCTTTATTGCCTTACCTTTTAGCAAAGTGGGAGATTATTTTTGAAAAATTAAATCTGATATTGTATTTGATGTTTTCAGCTGCGGTGTGATGTCCAGGTTAAGGAGCCCAGAGGAGGGAGCTGCAGACAAGAGCTACTGCACTTTGTTGGACTGTCTCTGCTCCTGGGGGCAGCTGGGACTCGTCCTGGATCTCATCTGTGACTGGCTGCCAGGGCAGCCCCAGAGCAAGGTGCGCTCCCGTTCCTAAAGCAGGCTCAGTGCAGACAGGTGTGTATGGGAAACTCATGCTTTCCTGGGGACGTGTGGTCTGATTAGCAGTTTATTACTCCTTCTCAGAGTAACTCGGGATCTAAGCGTAAGGTGCAAGTCCGTGATACACGCCCAGTAAAACCTGAGCTGGCGCTGCTCTACACAGAGTATTTGCTGACCCATGTGCAGAACCGAGAGTGCCTGCTCTCTGCTCCCCAGAAGACACTCAACCATCTTTTGAAGGCACTGGAAACATCAAAGGTAAGTTTACAGAGGGGCTGTGGGCCATGACGGGAGCGGTTCTAGGACTAGTGGGCGAGGGGAGGCCAGATCTAAGTTTTGTAGTCATCATCATGTGAAGTTTCCGCAGCTGGGGCAGAATTGAGCATTATCTAGCCCCTCCTTCAGTTTCTAGATGAGGACAGAGACAGGGGACTAACTGGGGCAAGGTGGGGACAGGCTGCCATTTCTGGGCCCTGGTCCTTCCACTGCGTGTTGTTCTAAGCACAGTGTGGTGTCCAGTCTGCCCAGGGAGTGAGGACTCCAGAGGGGGCCCTGCTTCCCAGAGCACGCCCACCTGTAGGGCTTCTGGGACAAGTTCTGCTCTGCGCCTGCTCATGAATATGGGACCTCTAGCTGTCCTCAGAGTCCTTGGGGAGTGCTTCCTGTTAGCTCCCCCATCTCCTCTCCTCTGGCCATCGCTTCCAGGGCCAGTCCCCGGCACAGCCTGCTGCTGCTGAGTTTGGCCATTTGCAGGCGGTGCCTCCACTGTACTAGCACTGGCTGTCAGAGAGGGAAGGTGGGGGTCTGGAGAAGGAGAAGGAGGTGTGTGGCTGTCCAGAAGGAGGTGGACGAGGCCTGAGCGAGCCCAGTGCCTGCTGTGCGCTCAGTCGCGTCCAGGCACAGGTGGGCAGCACTGGGGTTTTGTCTTGGACTGAGCTGGACACCGGCTGCACTGGTGTGGGATCTAGGAGAAATGCAGCGTGTCCTCCCCAGCAGGGGCACATGTGATATCGCCATCTTTTAAATGCTGGTGGGACCCCCCTCCACGGGACAACCAGACACGGCCCGCCCCTCTCTAAGCATGAGGCTGTCCTGTTAGGGTGAGGCTGGGGGGCTGCGGGCAGGCTGGAGCTTCTCACCCTGCCTGAGCGGGGAGGGAATTGTTCCCGGGCAGTTGTCTTTCCTCCTCTCTATTGGCCTGTCCTCGCAGTGCTGTCTCTGCAGGCCTCACCCCTCACTCAGAAAGTTAGAATTCAGCCCAGGGGCATACGCGGGATATGCTTGATCCCAACGGCTCCTTGGGCAACACTGTTAAAGTCAGTTTCCAGTCCCTTAGTGTGGAGATGATGGGAAGACACCCTAAATTTCAGAGGATGGCTGTGTGCATCTCCCAGGGTGGCTGTGTGTCCTGCTGTCTGCATCATACAATGTGAGGTGGTGACTTGTTGGTTGGAACAGGATGTATTTATTTTACAGGCTGATCTGGAATCAGTTTTACAGTCGCCAGGTGGGAAGACTCACCACCTGAATGAAGCGACGGCCCTTCATGCCTTCAGCCTCTACTGCCGCCTGAGCATCCATCTTCAGCATAAGGTATGTCCCTCTGCACCTGCAAGGGGGAAGCTGGTCCATAAAGATGGTGCCGTCACTGATTCATCTTTCTGTTGTTGGACAGTTCTGCTCAGAAGGAAAAGTTTACCTGTCCATTTTGGAAGACACTGGGTTTTGGTTAGAAAACAGAGTTTTGTCTTTTATCCGAGATGAGGAAGAGGAACACCTGAAGCCGCAGAGGGTTGTTTATCAGCAGATTATTCAGGTTAGGAGTCTGAGGACAAGGCCTTCCCTTTACCAAGCTTGTGATGTGCTTCAAGGTTTTATTTTCTATTTTAAAGTCATAATTTTACATAGTGTTGCTCTTCTTAAACATCTATCATGGCATTTAAATATCTAGAGTTTATCTTTTTGCAAAGCATAAATTCTACATAATTTTAATGTAATCTTACATATTGCATGTAATAGGCATTTAGTAATGTTTGTACAGTTACATAAAATATGTATCTAGGTTTCTTATGGAAAGAAAAGCAAGAATTAATGTGCTTATTAATGTGCTTTAATCACTTTATAAAGCAGCCTCGGGAGGTAGCTAGCAGTGCGCCCAGCACTGGGAGCTGCCCTGCCCCACCGGCCTGGCCCGCCTTCCTCTCTGTGGCCTTACACCTGCCTCTCTTCCAGACTTACCTAGCTGTGTGCAAAGACGTCATTATGGCTGGCCTTGGTGACTGTAAGTTTCAGATTCAGCTTTTACAGTGGAGTCTTGGAATTATGCAAACAGGTACGCTTCATTCACTAAAGCACTAGTTTCAAGCAGTTCATCAAAACCAGTCCTCTCTCTCCTTCCTTAACTTCCAGTCAGGATCCTTACGTGACAGATGTGTAATGCAAAATGAATTTAAAGGCTGGTGCAGCCAGGAGGTTTCTGTGTTTCTGGTGTGGGACGTGACTCAGTCCAGAGTTTTTGCCCTGGGCCTTGGGCCACTCTCTGGTTTGCTTGATTGCCAGGTGACTTTGCCATGAGGGGCTGGTGCAGTGGTGGTCCTGAGCCTGTCTGCTGCTGCTCTCTGGCATCCATGTTGTGAAGCTCGTAGAAGAGTTCTCATCTGCGCTGGCCACCCTGCGGGGTGTGAGGGTTGTTTAATGGCCCCCAGGATGAGTGAAATTTCATAGCAGTGAATTCTGGCATGTCTTTACTAATTTGTTGTATTTTTCTTAACCAGTATCTACATGTATTTGGTTTTAAGGCACATAGTGCTAGAATATAATGAAATATAACTGAATTTTTAACTTCAGATTTTTGTCAGTAATTAAAGATACCACGCAAGGTGGTTCCCCATGCGCCGCAGCTGTGAGGCGCTCACAGGAGGCCCGTTGCTTCCAGGGCCCTTGAGTCTTGAGGACATGGCCTTTAGAGCTGTGGGCACCTTCCTTCAAGGAGCTCAGTGCTCTCAGCCTGACTCCTGTGTGCTGTACATGGGCAGAGCATGTATCCCTTTCCCTTCTTTTAGATAAAAGAGGTTTGGTTCTTGAAAGTTCCTTCACGTTTCCAAAGGTTTTAGAAACTTAGTTGGTTCTGGTCATAAAGATGCCATAGACCATTTGATGGGTGAATGGGACTGGGGCATGGCCATTCACTTTCCCTAAGTTAGCAGGTAAAGTTGGGCACTGGGGTAATCTATTTTATAAATGGAGGTGCTTGTGTACCTCTTCAGGCCATCTCCTTTGTAAGGTCATCTGACCCCTGTAAAGGGTCAAAGAAGTTACGCCTCTCTGTCACCTGGATGGTACTCTTAAAGAGGAATGCTGTTTCTGTGCTTTTGCATGTGACACATTTTAAGTATTTATTTGTAATTTATATAGTATGTGTTTTTAAATGTACATAAGAAGGAATTGTGCTACCTGGTGCCTGCCCAGGAGGAATTTGCTGTCTAAATGGGGAGGCTCTCCTGCATGCAGACATGCAGGTTAAGCGGTACAGGCAGCGTGAGGATTGGAGCTGGAGGAGCGCTTGAGGACGGGGCTTACAGACAAGGTGGGATGGAGGCAGTGAGCATTGAAGCCCTCCAGGGTGAAACGGCATGGTTGGGCTTACACACAGAGACCTTTGCGGGAAAGGAGGCCTTTTGAAAGAGAACTGATAAACCACAAAGTGTGAGAGACTTAAAAGGGTTGGCTGAAGAGAGCCATTAGTCCTATTGTGAAGGCTCTTTGGCCATCCCTCCCGACTGCTAGCAGAGCTGGTGTTGATGTTACTCTCCCGTGAGAAAATAAGACATTTCCTAATCCACGAGACAAGGAACCATGCTGTCCGTGCGTGCAGGGGGCACAGTGCTTAGTGGCTGAGTCAGATGCGTCGCTGAAGGCATTGGTTTTATATTTTAACCTTAAAAATAAAACTGCCAGCTGTTTTTCCAGCAAAAATGAGTTTGTTCAGGAACAGCAGAGAATTAAATTCAGAACAGGGAGCCCCAACAAAACCACAAGCAAATCTGAGACCAAAGGAGAAGAGGCTCTTATAGAGAAAGGGCTGCTCCGCAATTGGAGGAAGCCAGGAGTCCTGCATGTGCTGGCTGCTCATTGGCCAAGTTGTGGCAACCCCTCTTTGGCTGGCCTGTTGCTGAAGGGTTTGGACACCTGCTGGGCAGGACAGTGGGAGCTAGAGCAGCACCCTAGGGTGTCAGCTCCCCTGCTGCCCTCCTCACTCCATGCTGGCAAGGTCCCTCTATACACTTTTCACATTTTAAAAAGGAGCAAGTTTCATGTACATATGTTAAAATTTAGACTGATCAGCTTGGTATCAGCTTACCAGTAACAGTCTCTTTTAAGTTACAGAATACACATATGTTAAGTGAAAATGTGTAATAATTTCAACTAAATGGTGTAATGAGATAACTGATTTTTCCAACTGTCCTTCTAGTGAAGGGATTCTTTTATGTCTCGGTACTCCTTGGCATTCTGAAAGAGGCAGCAAGAAGTTCCTTGGTGCAGAAAGCACACTCAGACGAAGATGTCGCAGTGCTGTTTGACATGGTCCAGAAAGCGTTTCAGAAAGTGCTGGAGTGTATGGCATGGAGCTTCAGGAAGCAGCCAGAAGAAGGCCTGCGGGTACTCAGCCTCATGGGCGAGGGTGGCTGGGTGTTAGGCGAACTGTGGTCACCTGAGGGATGGGCGCCCTGGGATGCCTGCTCACAGTTGGCTCAGCACTGGTGTGGGTCATGGGGCACAGGGTAAGGTGGGGTGCGGTGGGTGTAGGAGTTGATTGCCAGGTGCCCCTCAGGTGGTGCTCGCCAACCTTCTTCATAGCATGGCACACACAGAGGTGGTGGCATCTGCCCCTGGGCAGGAGGCCGAGGGCCCACCTGGACTGTCAGTCCTAGGACAGGTTTTCCCGAGTTCAGGCTGAGGGCCACAGCACAGAGCTCACCTGCGAAGCAGGACAGGAAGTGGAAAACTAAATGCAGGGAGCTTGTGCATCCTCAGTCCCACATCACAGCTTTCCAGGTAGAACCTCCTTTTGAGAATGCTGATTTTCATTTCTTGTAGATGACAAAGACTTACTTCCCATTATAGGCGCCCGCCCAGGCATATCCATCCTCCCCAGGTTATAAGGGAGTCACAGAGCTGGAAGCCCCCGGGCCCCTTGCTGACTGAAAGCTGGTGTGAGGAGGGGTTCTTGAATGAGCAGCTGATGAGAGAAGTACTGACGCATATGCCAGATTTGCTGTACTCCTAAAATCATAGTTTCGTAACAGAGGGCCATGGTTTTTTCTAAGTAGTGGTTTAAAAATATGCATGAGCCTTTTTAATGATTTTTAAAAATGCTAAAATGGGAGGATGTTTATGAAATATTGGAGACTTGAAATGTTATTGTTTTTAGTTAATAGAGGTGATTGAAGGTGTTGGCCACTTTTCCCCAGCCTAATTCATATTTGAAGTAATTTGAAATGTTTCAGTGTTGACAAGTTGGTTCAAGCATCTGTGACCTGTTTATATAATGCAGTTTGTGCCATAATCTTTATTTCTCACCGTCTTTTATCATCTGAGCACCTTCATTCAGAACACATGCCTCATAGTTATGTCTTGTATTTTCTTTTTTCTTTATCAATATTATTGAGACTTCTATTCTTGGGGTTTTTTTGCTTTTGAGGAAAGAAAGTTGTAAAGGTAATTCCCAGTGGGCTTCTGTCCTATCTGTCCTCTTCTAGCCGTGGAGCTTAAGAGGTTTGAGTCAGCACCAGAGTGGAAAGGGGTGAGCATTGAGAGCAGGCAGATGAGATTAGCTGGGGAGGGCGGTACTGTCCTCATTCTAACTTTTTTTGGTATTATTAATGTACAATTACATGAGCAACATTATGGTTACTAGACTCCCCCCATTATCAAGTCCCCACCACATACCCCACTATAGTCACTGTCAATCAGCATAGTAAGATGCTATAGACTCACTACTTGTCTTCTCTGTGTTGTACTGCCTTCCCCATGTCCCCCCACACACACATTACGTCTGCTAATTGTAATGCCCCTTGTTCCCCCTCATCCCTCCCTTCCCACCCATCCTCCCCAGTCCTTTTCCCTTGGGTAACTGTTAGTCCATTCTTGGGTTCTGTGAGTCTGCTGCTGTTCTGTTCCTTCAGTTTTTGCTTTGTTCTTATACTCCACAGACGAATGAAATCATTTGATACTTGTCTTTCTCTGCCTGGCTTATTTCACTGAGCATAATACCCTCTAGCTCCATCCATGTTGTTGCAAATGGTAGGATTTGTTTTCTTCTTATGGTTGAATAATATTCTATTGTGTATATGTACCACATCTTCTTTATCCATTCATCTACTGATGGACACTTAGGTTGCTTCCATTTTTGGGCTATTGTAAATAGTGCTGCGATAAACATAGGGGTGCATATGTCTTTTTCAAACTGGGCTCCTGCATTCTTAGGGTGAATTCCTTGGAGTGGAAATCCTGGGTCAAATGGTATTTCTATTTTGAGTTTTTTGAGGAACCTCCATACTGCTTTCCACAATGGTTGAACTAATATACATTCCCAGCAGCAGTGTAGGAGGGTTCCCCTTTCTCTGCATCCTCACCAACATTTGTTGTTGTTTGTCTTTTGGATGTTGGCCATCCTGTGAGGTGATATCTCATTGTGGTTTTAATTTGCTTTTCTCTGATGATTAGGGATGTGAAGCATCTTTTCATGTGCCTGTTGGCCATCTGAATTTCTTCTTTGGAGAAGTGTCTGTTCAGCATCTCTGCCCATTTTTTTTTTTTTTACAATTTATTTTATTTTAGTATCATTAACCTACAATTACATGAGCAATATTGTGATGATTAAACAACCCCCTTCATCAGGTCCCCCCCACCAACCCTATTACACTCACTGTCCATCAGTGTAGTGAGATGAGAATCACTACTTGTCTTCTCTGAGTTGTACAGTCCTCCCCGTGCCCCCCCACCTTATGTCTGCTAATCGTAATACCCCTTTTACCCTCTTATCCCTCCCTTCCCGCCCTTCTTCCCCAGTCCCTTTCCCTTTGGTAACTATTAGTCCGTTCTTGGGTTCTGTGAGACTGCTGCTGTTTTGTTCCTTCAGTTTTTTTCTTTGTTCTTATACTCCACATATGAGTGAGATCATTTGATACTTGTCTTTTTCGGCCTGGCTTATTTCACTGAGCATAATACCCTCCAGCTCCATCCATGTTGTTGCAAATGGTAGGATTTGTTTTTTTCTTATGACTGAGTAATATTCCATTGTGTATATGTACCACATCTTCTTAATCCATTCATCTACTGATGGGCATTTAGGTTGCTTCCATTTCTTGGCTATTGTAAATAGTGCTGCAATAAACAGAGGGGTGCATCTGTCTTTTTGAAACTGGTCTGCCCATTTTTTAATTGGATTATTTGCTTTTTGTTTGTTGAAGTGCATGAGCTCTTTATATGTTTTGGATGTCAACCCCTTATTGGATATATCATTTATGAATATATTCTCCAATACTGTAGGATGCCTTTTTGTTCTACTGATGGTGTCCTTTGCTGTACAGAAGCTTTTCAGCTTGATATATTCCCACTTGTTCATTTTTGCTTTTGTTTCCCTTGCCTGGGGAGATATGTTCATGAAGAAATTGCTCATGTTTATGTCCAAGAGATTTTTGCCTAAGTTTTTTCCTAAGAGTTTTATGGTTTCATGACTTACATTCAGATCTTTGATCCATTCTGAGTTTACTTTTGTATATGGGGTCAGACAATAAACTAGTTTCATTCTCTTGCATGTGGCTGTCCTGTTTTGGCAACACCAGCTGTTGAAGAGGCTGTCATTTCTCCATTGTATATCCATGGCTCCTTTATCTTTTATGAATTGACCATATATGCTTGAGTTAATACCTGGACTCTCTATTCTGTTCCACTGGTCTATGTTCTTGTGCCAGTACCAAGTTGTCTTGATTACTGTGGCTTTGTAGTAGAGCTTGAAGTCAGGGAGCATAATCCCCCAGCTTTATTCCTCCTTCTCAGGATTGCTTTGGCTATTCGGGGTCTTTTGTGGTTCCATATGAATTTTAGAACTATTTGTTGCAGTTTGTTGAAAATTGCTGTCGGTATTTCCATAGGATTGCACTGAATCAGTAGATTGCTTTAGGCAGGATGGCCATTTTAACAATATTAATTCTTCCTACCCAAGAGCATGGAATGAATTCCCATTTATTAGTGTCCTGTTTAATTTCTCTTAAGAGTGTCTTGTAGTTTTCAGGGTATATAGGTCTTTCACTTCCTTGGTTAGGTAATTTATTCTTTTGGATACAATTGTGAATGGAATTGTTTTCCTGATTTCTGTTTCTGCTAGTTCATCGTTAGTGTATAGGAATGCAACAGATTTCTGTGTATTAATTTTGTATCCTGCAACTTTGCTGAAATCAGATATTAGTTTTAGTAGTTTTGGAGTGGATTCTTTAGGGTTTTTTATGTACAATATCATGTCATCTGCAAACAGGGACAGTTTGGCTTCTTCCTGGCCAATCTGGGTGCTTTTTATTTCTTTGTGTTGTCTGATCCTTGTCTTGTTCCTGATCTTAGGTGAAAAGCTTTCAGCTTCTCACTGTTAAGTATGATGTTGGCTGTGGGTTTGTCATATATGGCCTTTATTATGTTGAGGTGCTTGCCCTCTGTACTCATTTTATTGAGAGGTTTTATCATGAATGGATGTTGAATTGTGTTGAATGCTTTTTCAGCATATATGGAGATGACCGTCCTCATTCTTAAAGTGTCTTTTTTTTTAACCACTGACATTACTGTGTGTTTTCTCGTAGCTCCTTTATTCTGTGCAGACCCCTCTTCATGAGTTTATAACGACCGTTCAGACTTGGCACATGGACACGCCTGTTCACCGGGGCATGCTTTCGACTGTCATTGCTGCGTCTGTGGTGGAGATAAGTCACCGGCTCCAAAAGGTGAAGTCTTTGATCCTGAAACAACAGTGTCTCTCACTCTACAAGATGCTCTTTTCTACTGGCAGCTTGTTTTATGTTTTCCAAGTAGTTGTGAAGAGGTCAGAGTGTGATGGGTGGTCTGTGCTTCTCTGGCTCCAAGTCCTGTGGCTTCTGGGAGCACATGTTAAGGAAGTTGTCATTCTCAGTTAAAAACACCCAGGCCTTCCACTGTGATATTTCTCTTTGCCACATTTGAGGGATTAGGTGAGTTGATCCATTTCCAAAGTGCCCTGTCTCCTGGCAGGGTGAAGGCAGCTGTGGTCCATGCCGAGCAGGGTGCCGGTCTGCCCGAGGCTGCATTTCTGCTATGGTTCATATCTCTGCCTGCCGTCTGCAGCATAAGCCTTACTTTCCACTTTAATTTCTAAGCACAGGAAACTTAAACTTCTGATAGCAGTTTAAACAGATAGTTTATTCATTCCTGGTCTGTTAATGACTGGCCATTTTCCTGACAGCAGCCCATTTGATAGGGATTAGCCTACTTGGTTAGATAGACACAATCCGAGCGCCTGTTTAGTTGAGATGGGAGAGCACCCTTTGCCCACCTGGGGCCTCGAGGATGAGGAGGGTATGTCATAGTGACAGCCAGTGAAACGGTGGTTTTCTCAGTGTGGAAGATAAATCTGATAGGGGTATCACTGAACTATGTAAATATACATATATGAAAGTTAGATAAGTTTTGTATTATATAACCATGACTGAAAGTAGTTAATTAAGTTCTAAAGCATTGATAGAATTTAAGGTGCTCTTTACAGTGTGAAGGAGGTCTTTCCTATTCAGGAAGGTAGTTACTAGGTGGTACATAGCATGGGAACTAGAGCTTAGCAGTGCGGGGAGCTCTGTAGCTAATGGCTGTAAATCACCTGAGGGGCTGTGGGCCATGCTGGCCTGCGTCTGTCCTGGACACGAGGTCCTGCGGGGGCAAAGCCACCCTCTTATAGACACCTGTTTCCTGTGGCCGTCTTGATGGCACAGCAGCAGAGTGAACAGTTGAAGCAGAGACAGCTTTGCCTGCAGAGCTGAAAATACTGTTTTACTTAAATATTTACCATTTTGCTGCTGCACAGAGTTTACCAACCTCTTTCATGTGCCTCGCTCATGGCGTCTGGGCGGATCTGCTGGCCGGTGTCTCTCCTGCGGGCTCACGGGGAGCATGGCTGCGTCTTGATGGCTTGCCTGTCCTCTTAGGAGGTGCCTCTGCCTCTCCTGTGCTCTCGTCCACGTTGTTGCCGGTTCTCATGTTTACATAGCATTTCTTTTACCCTTTTACTTTAACCTGTTTTTCTTTAAGTTTTTTCTTATAAACACCACATGAGTGGGTCTTTGTCCAATCATATAATCTCTGCCTTTTAGTTGGAATGCTTAATCTATTTGATTTTTTTTAGTCCATTTGATTTCAATGAAATTATTGCTGTTTAGGTTTAAATTGACCATTTTGATGTTTGTTTTTCATTAGTCCCCTACTTTTCTTCCTTTCCTGCCATTTTTTGATGAATCTAATGTTTTTAGTGTTGACTTTATATTGTCTTTTATGTAATTTTTAGTGGCTTCTTTGTAGAGATTTTCAGCTATGTCCCAGTCTCCCTGCAGAAGTTGTGTGTACATCCAGCTGGCACTGTCCTACACTTTTGCTCGTCATGTATTTTACTCCTAAACATGCTAAAAATCTCAGGATACATCTTTATTTTAACAAGTCAATAGTCATTTGTCTCACTGTATTAGAAAAGCATTTGTAGCATTTAAGGTATAGAACATTTTAACCAGAAGCAGTGCTAGTTCTTACATATGGTTATTGATGCTAATATCCGAATTAGTACTGCAAGTCCTGGCAGAGGAAATATGAGAAGGCCGATTAGAAGTGCTCTTGTGCCTAAGTGACATTGCCCAAGACAGTCAAGAAGCAGGCAGGACAGCGGTGGAGTGAGGTGAGGGGATGGGCGTCCAGGTGGGTAACAAAGGTGGGGCCCTACTGGACCAGGGGTTCAGGACTGAGGCTCTCCCAGGAGCCACGTGCATGTGAAGTTCATATTCCAGCAGTGACTTTGAACTTGCAGAACTGCTCACAAAGAGCAGAGGCCCAGGCAGGGCCCCTGTGTGGACCCAGACCAGTGGTCTTTCAGTGCACAGGATGCTGGCAATGTCTGGGGTGTTTTTGGTTGTTCCAACTGGGGAGGGGAGCTGCCAGCATCTGCTGGGTGGAGGCCAGATACCCCCAGAAGGAAGGTTCTAGTCCAAAATGAGAGTGAGAAAACCTGATTGGGAATAACACACACAAGTCAGATTTGCTCAGCGTAAAAATATTATTTACAGGAACCATGTCAAATTAAAGACTGTTTGACAAAAGACGGGTTGACTGACACATCTGCTTTCTTCTGTCTAGTTGAATAAGGCACCCTGTGTGTGATTAAAGATTAATCATAATTATTGTTGACATTTCCATAGGTAACAAAAATCATTCTTACGAATTTCTCAGGTTGGAAGGAAGCCCACCACAGGTAAAATAAGTAATTAGCCCAGCCTCAGTTCGTAAATCACTGATTGGAACTTTTTTTAGGTTTCTGATGCAGAAGAGCTCACTGCCCCCGAGTGCCTTTCAGAGCTTCCCCCGTTTTCAAGGTGCTTAATAGGAATAATAATAAAATCTCCGACTGTGGTCAGGTAACCATTTTCTCCTTACTTCTGAAACTCTTACGTGCTGTCAGCTCTCAGTAGCTTTTCCTCCATTCCTTTTACTCAAAACTTCTCAAAAGTACGTTTTTTGAGAATGACTTTTCTTTGAGAAAAACATTCCATACAATTTTCTCTCATTTTATCAGCAATTAAAAATATTTACCTTATACAAAGGGAAATCCTAACTGCCTGTAAGGTAGATACATCTGAATAGTCCCTAGTTGTGCATATCACAGCTAAACTTCAGCAGGAAGAAAACATTTAAGACATCAGTGTGCACTCAGACGCTTCCCTCTGTGGATACTCTCAGACTCGAGTGGCTGCACACCGTGGGCCTGTCTTCACCATCCCCGTGTCAGCTGGCCACAGTGCTAGGGTTCTCCACAGCACAGACAGGGCCGAGGATTATGGGAGGAAGTGTAGATATCTGATGCCTGTGGAGCTTTAGTAGCAGATACATTCAATGAAAACTTTAAAAAGCATCATTTTTAACAGCTATGAATTACCTTTCGAAACACTAAGTCTTTTTGTGTGTGTTGTGGGCATACAGAGTAGCTGATTTCCCTGACTGTAAAGTCCCCATTCTCTTTCTGGCAGCATCGTCTGACTTCATTGTCTTGTCTATAGGATTTGGCACACTTACGGTGAGAAGCATGGCAGTGTCTAATCAACTTTCCATTACTTGAAGACTAGAATTCATGGTGGTTGATGAGTCTTGGCTGTATTTGTCTTTCTGTTATTAGGATGTATATACTGTAGAGTAATTTTGGATGTTATTAATTTTTTGCAGGTCATTTTTAGATGAATTAAAGGCATGTGTTACTTCTGACGATATTGAAGGCATTGTATGTCTGACAGCTGTAATGCACATTATTTTGGTTATTAATAAAGGTTAGTTAAACTTTCTCTTTCATTGTCTGGGATATTGCTGGGATATAACACACAGAATGGTCATGGAATGTTTGGGAGCTCAGCTCCCATGCTTGTCAAGTCCCCTGGCTTCCTCTGCTTGGCTAACCCTGTACCAACCAGCTTGTATACCAGCTAGGCCATGCTTCTCAGCACTGTCCCTATCCACCTTTCCCCACTGGGCCCGATTACACATCCCTCTCTGCACCTCAGAATTGAACTGTTGATTTGTCATATATTAACTTTGTTTAAAAATCTGGATTTATTTTTGCCTATGATTGTGTATTTTGGGGTTAATGTTTAATGTATCTTGTTTTGCATAAGCCTTAAACCTTGCCTATTCTGAATATCACAGCTAGTTGAAATAGTGCTGGGAAAATAATTGGAGACACCTATAAAATGCTTACCTCAGTATAAAATACAGTAGTGTCACTAGTAGATGGACTGTTGTTAAATTTCTATACTTTTTGCTATTTCACTAGTGTTGAAATTATTTTCTAAGATTACCTGTTAAACATAGAGAGTGCTCCTATGGAAGCAAGCTACCCCTGGAAGCCTGAATATATAAGACTGTAGATGTCTGATAATACTTTGTAAGTACTTTGGCCCAGGCGAGGCCTCAGAAAAGGCTTCTCTAAGGGGTTATCACCTGAGTTGAGATTTGCAGAATGAGGGGACGTTCTCCACCAGGAGGGTGTGTGAGCATGGAGGTATGGGTGCTGATACACAACTCGTATGTGACAGGTACTTAAGTACTTGCCAAGCAGGTGATGACTCAGGTGTGGTGGTTGTCGTCTGTGATGTAGGCTCAGGTGAGCATCAGTCTGGTGGCATGGGCAGAGCCCTACGGGACCATGTCCACGGGAACACCGCCTTGGCTGATGAGGGGCTCTCGCATAGGTTGGTCAGATCCTTGGTGCCTGTGACGGGGGTAATGACTGTGCCGTGGGGGTTAGCTCAGGGCAGCTGGGAGGCTCCTTCCCGCTGGAACTGCCCTCCTTGATAGCAGAGTACTTGCTGCGTGTGGTGGTGTTAAATCTTTTTTCTGTCTTTCCTATAATTTTCCCATAGGTAAACATAAGAGTTCAAAAGTGAAGGATGTTGCAGCCACTGTTCACAGAAAACTAAAGACATTCATGGAAATTACTCTGGAAGAGGATAGCTTGGAAAGGTAAGTGCCTCGTAAGCTCCAGGTGTGATGATCTGAGAACTGCTGGCTATTCCTTAGGCATATTTTAGATCACATTTTCGTTTCTGCTACTTAGAGCCAGGTAGTTAGAAAATGTTGTAAGGATAGAAATGTTTCTGTCAGCAAAACACCTTAAACATGGGTTTAATTTACTCCCTAATCCTGTGTTAAGAAATGAAAACTCACATGTTCATCAGGCTGTTTGTAGACAGCGTTTTTGCTGCTGTGTACTGATGTGACATGCTGTGCAGTTTTCTGTAGGCTCCATTATGAATTGTGTTTGACTCTCAGATCAGCCGCAAAAATGTTTTTTCCACTCTTCTATGAACTAGTCTGAGGTTAAGAGTTAAAGAGCTCCAAACTAGGAAATTCATTTTACATGTATCTGGAAAACTGGCCACTTTCCATAGCCAATCCTCTTTGAAGAAAGGCTTTCAAGATCCTAAATTGCTGACTTATGAATGCAGACAGTTTTAGCTCTTCCTTCCTACTCTGTGTGCCTTTCTTTCCTTTTCTTGTCTTACTGCATTAGCTAGGAGACTTGAGTGCCATGTTGAAAAGCAGTGGTGAGAGGGGACATCCGTACCTTGTTCCTATCTTAGTGGGAAAGCTACTCTCTCACTGTTAAATACAATGTTAGCTATCGGTTTTTTGTAGATGTTCTTTATCAAGTTGATGAGTTCCCCTGTCTTCCTAGGTTACTGAGTTTTTATTATGAGTGGTATTAGATTTTATCAAAAGCTTTTGATATGCATCTATTGATATGATAGTGTGATTTTTCTTCTTAGGCCTGTTGATGTGATGGATTACATTAAGTGATTTTCAGATACTGAACCAGCCTTGCATACCTGGCGTAAATCTACTTGGTCATGGTGTATACTTTTTCATACATTGGTAGGTTTGATTTGCCCTCATTTTGTTGAGTATTTTTACATCTGTGCTCATTAGGGATGTTGGTCTGTAGTTTTCTTTTTCTTGTCCTTATTAAGCAAATGCTGCTTCATAGAAGCAGTTAGGAAGTATTCTCTCTGTTTCTGTCTTGTGAAACAGATTGTAGAGAATTAGTATAATTTCTTCCTTAAATTTTTGGCAGAATTCACCAGTGAACCCATCTGGGCTCAATGCTTTCTGCTTTGGAATATTATTAATTATTGATTCAATTTTTTAACATATATGGGTCTGTTCAAATGGTCTCTTTCTTCCTATATGAGTTCTGGCACATTGTGCCTTTCAAAGATCTGGCCCATCTTGCCTGGACCATCAGGCCTGTGGGTGCAGATGTCCACAGTGCGCCTTGGCTGTTCTTTCGGAGTCCACAGACTCTGTAGTGAAGCCTCTCTTTCATTTCTGATATCAGTGATTTGTGTCCTGTCTCTTTTTTTCTCAGCCTGCTGAAGGCTTATCAATTTTATTGATCTTTTCAAAGAATCAACTTTTGGTTTCATTGATATTCTCTATTGAGTTCCTGTTTTCAACCTTTAAAAATTTCTACTCTAATATTTTTACTAGGCACAAATATTAAATAAGGCCATCAGAATTATCAACTGTATAAATGATAAGTTATTTTCATGGGATGTGATAACACTTGGAAATCCAAGCATTTTATAAGATTTTGTTGTTAGAAATAACAAATTTGCCAGGACAGTGTTTTGGATGTGGAATAGTATGTACTGTTCAATGAAGCTACAAGGAAGGGGACATTTGCTCCTTGATAGAAATTTTTTTCATTTCCCCTTGCCCAGAGCTTTAACTATATCAGTCACACTGAGACAAAACAAGGCCTTAGAAGTTCAAAGCTTGCATTCTGGAAGCGCAGAGGATATTAACAGAATTTAAACATGGCGAATGTGGTATTTTGTTTGTCCATAGTCAACAACTATATGCCATCTTCTCCACTATGCTGATACACAGATGGTAAAAAAGGATTCTTCCCTTTAAGGAGGAACCATCCCCCCCAAATAAATGGCTCGGGACTGTGGAACATTGGCTTCTTACTTAATATGCAGGAAGCACACTGTAGAATGACTATGTCTAAAAAAGTCAATCTAATGGAAGGTGAACAATTAAGACTTAAGACTGTATTTTAAAATATTATTGATTTAATGCTGGAGCAGAGACATTAAGGCAATCAACACCTTTAAGATACTGGGAACCCCTTGGTCCAGTTACTATTTTAGGCAATGGGGCATTTATTTAGAAGTGAACATTTTCTTAAGGGACAAACGAGTCTTCTCTCTAGCTTGCTTAGTATTTTGTTACCTGGTCTGTTGGGTGCTAACTAAAAAATGCTTCTTACTGCACTTAAATTGCCTTACTCAGTGTAGCATACTGTAAATTGGACATATTTTCTCAGGAGGAATGGCATGCATTTGCCAATGTACTGGTGCATTTAAATGTCAAGTATATTATTTATTACTTTCATAAATAGTATGAAAATAGCAATAAATTTATAATTAGATTATAGATGTATAAATATTTCTTAATGTTTGTGTTATATTAAGAATTTTTCCCACTGAGCAAATGAACTATAATCATTTTACAAACAACTTACTTGCCAGTATTAATTTTGTTGATATGTAGGCAACTTCAGTGGTACTGTATGCAGTCCCAAACGTTAGACTTTGCTATTAGACCTTGAAGGAAAGGCATACTCCCTGAAAAGGGACCTCTTTTTTTGTTATCAAGTGTTGACAAATAATATTTTATTCTACAATATGTAATTTTAAGTCTTTGGAAAAGGAATTTGGACTGGGTGCTTTTTATAGCTCAGCTGGCAGCATGCCTCCATCTTCACTAGTACCCAGTGGGCCTTGGTGTGTATGCGGGTAATTAAAACTATACGCAAATAAAACCACATTTTAATAAAAACACGCATTGTCTATTTCATTGGTTTTCAAAAAAACTGGCTCTGTCTGCCTGTGCTCTGACTCTGGTTGTGCTACATGTCCCGCATTGAGCACAGCCTGCTGTGGGCCACGCGGCCTGTGGCAGGTGGGCAAGCACATCTCTTGGTCCAAAGGGCTCGGACACACAAAGAGACCCTGGCCCGGGGGGTGACTGGCCCGAGGTTTGCCACTGTTCCTTCCAGCTCTGGAGTTCACGTTTTGTTCCTTCTGTCCTTGAACGGCTCTTACTTCTCCCGTCTGCACAGTGTGCTCCACCCCTTCCCAGGTGGCAGAAGGGTGGACAAATTGAAAGCAAAGCTGAATGTGTGGGAGGTCAGCAGTCAGAGGACGGGCAGCCTGGGTGTGGCCCGGGCATGTTGCTGGCCACCCTCGGCCCAGGGTGCTGGCTTGGTGGGGAGAGGACGATACCTCGTCATTATCGCTGGGCTAGACACAGGTCAACATGAATGGCTGGTTACTCTATAGTTAAGTAACTTTTGCCAGGGTAATCTAGTATTTTTCTCCTAAGTACTTTTAAATTCATACTCACTTAAGGAGACAATATTTTGAGTAATTAAAAATAAATTTTAGATTCTAGAGTGTTGGTGGTTTAATGTGTCATGTGTCCCTCCGTCCCACCTAATGGGGGTGGTAGCGCTTCCCCCCTCTGGTCTACACCTCAGCTCCCTGTGAGCACCCTGGTCTCCAGCTCCCAAAGAACTGACGCGGTTTGGGGAGGTTTCCCGTCACCATGGGCGGGGAGCTGAAGGTGGTGTGGGGGTGTCAGGCTGCTGGTGTTTCCTTTGCCCTCTTGCTGCCATGCTGGGGGCCTCCATCCTCCATCTGCATCCACCTGAGGTGTCTGCAGGGCACAGTTAGAAACAATTGGAACAGCCATTCTTAAAGCAACAGTGGTGGGCCAGCCACACAATTAAGGAGTCTTTAAAGAAAGAAATTAACTGTAGCTCCCGAAAGGTGATCTAGAATTAAAAACTGTTGAATTAAAAATAAAAACGTCCCTGATGCACTGGGTTCCCTGTTGAGCTCAGATTCCAGATGGTCTAAAAAACCAGATTGGAAGAATACCTCAACACAGAGCAGATTCTGGTGAAGAGAAGTTGGGGGCTAAAGACAGATGAGGAGAGATGGGCCCAGAGAGGCAGCAATACCTCAGTAAACCTGAGTAAAATTCCTGAATTCCAGGGGTACAAAGAAAATACTGAAGTTTTTCTAGACTTGTGCTGGCCCCTGCAGTGGGCACAGGTCAGATGTGGAACCGTGGCCAGTCTGAGCTGGTGTGTGGCCTCTGACGTGCACGCCTATGCTGGGGCCAGAGTGGAAAGGCTGTTGCAGTGATGTGTTCTGTTGATTATAGTGTGACGTGTTCTGGGTATACTGGGTTCAGTAAAATATACTAAAGTGAACCTCGCCTGCTTGCTTTGCTTCCTTTGGTGTGGCTGCTGGAAAGTCTCAGGTGGCCTGGGTGCTTGTGCTGCCCAACCCCTGCGGCAGGGTACGTGGGCGGTGGGATGCAGACACCAGATGCAGTGGGGTTCAGGAGACAGCACTGGGGTGGACTGGTCTCTGTGTCTAAGCACACACACCCTCAGAGGGAGTGCTCTGGACCTCGGAGGTCAGGTAACAGGCAAGGGGAGCAGGGTCAGCGTGCCCCTAATGTATCTTTAATGCTTAGTGAGTGGAGAGTGTGCTGGATATGAAGCAGATCCTGTGCAAGGTTTGGGAAGGAAAGTCCTTGCGGGCTCAGCCCAGGGGACAGGCATGTGGGAGAGGAGGTGGGAAAGCTGACAGGCAGAATGGTAAGTTCACTGGTAGCGTGTCTTGTGGGGTGAACAGTTTGGCTTATCTCCGTTCTTGTGTAGGAAAGTGCAGGTGCGCACCAATGAGCATGCTCTGTATCTGAGTAAGGGCTTAGGTCCTCATTAGAGTACTTTTGAGTAAATAGCGTCCACCCACGGGACACACGGCCATGAGCACATTTTATCGAAGAGTGGTGTTTTATTTGTGCAGTTTCTTGGGGGCCCCCGCTAGCTGTTGGCTGAGGGGACCATGATGGCAGCTCCATTTGCTTGGCTGTGCGCGTGGGCTGCAACCGTACTATTACTCAGTCGTACATAGAAACCAAATCAGGGACTGATCATATCAGTTTTCTTTCTAAGTACATATGGCTGCATTTTCAGGGTTACTTTGTGAAAATGGGTGATTTGGCCACTTCCTTCTGTGGTTTTTCTGTCTTTGTGTTTCAGATTCCTCTACGAGTCGTCCTCAAGAACCCTGCGAGTACTCCTGAATTCATGACTGAGCCGACCTCTCCGATCACGCAAAATAGAGAAAAAGGACTCACAGAAAACAAAATGAATGATATTTTCTTAGCGTTTTTAATGCTAACAACCCATATAATGGAGAAGTGGAGGATTTATTTGGAGCTGTATGAGTAGAAAACTCAAAGTTTCTTATGTTTTTGCCAGTGCCTGCATAAACAATATACTTAAGGTAAAGAATTCCAGTGGTACAGAAACCCGTGGTGCAAAAAAAAAAGGTGCCTGTTGCAAACCCAGCTGTTTTAAACATGGCTTTTATATATACTATATTGCTTGCAAACTGAGTAATAAAGCAATGACAACATCTATTTGTGCACTTTTTAAAAAATATTAGTACAAGTTTCCCCCTTAGGGACAGGGGCTACATTCTGGGGTGAGCCTGTCTTTCCTCCAAGAGCAGAAGGCCCTAAAGCAAAGGGTGTGGCTGAGCAGGCGTAGGCAGGGAGCTCCATGGAGGATCCTGTAGTGGCTCCCTTCTGGTCTTGACGCTGCTTCACTGGGGGCTGGGGGTGCCTGTGGCTGTAAATATGGGTAACAGAACCAAGTTATTCAGCCTGAACTGAAACACTGTTATTTTATCTTTTTTCGGTACTGGCAGAGGATGGGCCCCAGGCTTCCTGGCTGTGTGGCCGGCCCTCCATCTCACCTGCCCTCGGGTAACAGGAGGCCTGTGTGTTCCTGTCCCTGTGAGCCACAGGCTCTGTATTGTGGTCGGTCGGCACCCTGTGGCCTGGTAGGCCACCTCACAACAGCCTGCTCACTCTGTTGTCAGACCCTGAGCAGAAAAGTAAGAACAGGCCTGTCTCACTGCCTCTGTCTCCGTGAGGTGCAGAAATGGGCTGCTTGCTGTAGTCAGGAGCATTTAGGGTGAGTTTTCTCTCCCACCCAGAAATGGGAGATGTAGTTTGCTTATTTTGGCTAATTTGAACATAGAACTTTCTGAACGTCTTTGCTAACTGAGCTGTATTGTGTGTTGGTGAATGTAAGTTTCTTTCCATTTTGCCCATGGGTTTTGTATAAAGAACAGTCTAGCCGCATGGAGTCAGTGAGGAGTGTTCTGCCTTTCTGTGTCCGGGACAGCTTGTGTAAGGTAAGAAACGGTTCCGTGGATTTGTTGCAGCTCTAAAATTGTCCAAGCTCAGTGTTTGCTTTGTGGGAAGAGGTTAATTAGTTTTTAAAATTTATATACGAGTTTTCAGAGTAGTCAGGTTCTCTTTTATCTGTGTCAGTCTTGATAGGTAAAATTTGCAATTTGTGAAACAGTATAATTCAGTTTTTAATGGGGCAGAATAGCTCATGAAGTCCTTATCCAGGCATATACCCTAGAGAACACCTGTGAAGGTGTGCAAGGACGCGAGTTGGGGTGCTTGGAGCTTCAGTGGGTGCCATCCATCAGTGGACAGCAAGCCCCAGGGTAGGAATGTGGTTTCATCTTGTCAAGTGTAAAAACACATGAAACTGAACACTATTGCTTATGCAATAATTATGATAATATCCATAAAAGGAAAGATACAACAAAATTCAGCATTGATGGGAGGGTAGGATGGAGAGCTCATAGGGTTCCTCAAAGGGAACGAATGAAAAAATCCTGTTTCTTCAACTGGAAATAGACATTTGGGCATTCATCTTCCTGTTTATAACCTTACACATTATCACCACTCTTTTGTATTTAATATTTCACAAAAACTTAAACACCCGGATATAACGGACAGAGAGAGAGCATCCCCATCTTTGCTGAGGGACAGGAGCGCTCACAGGGCGCCTCCCACAGGCCAGTGCCTGGAAGCACAGAGGGGCTGATGGCCAGCCTGGTGGGGGTGCCAGCTTACTGTGCAGACCGCAGGAGTTCTCAGAAGTGGTTGGGTGCCTCACAAGGCCAGGAAATTCTCTGCAAGGCTGTGTTCCATGAGAGGACACGCTGCCCACCAAAGACAGGGGAGAGGCCCCTGCAGCCCGACTGAGCGTCAGCAGGCATGGCAGGGCCGGGGGCCAAGCAGGCAACTGCTGATCTCTTCCATCCTTACTTGGAAAAGGTCAGGGACAGTTCATACTCATACAAAACAGGCAAAAAGATCTTCAGTTTTGTCCCAAACTCATGTTAGCTTCCCCACTGTGCCATCTGGATGCCCTGCGGGGACCATCCTGTCCCATGACACTAGGACTCATGCTGAATTGGGATGCTGGGCAGGGTCTGGAAGTGCCATGTGTGCTCTGGGGTGGGAAGAAGCCCTAGGTGTCAAGGACTTGTCATGTGGTTCCATTGGTAGTACCAGTCGCCTGACTTGGCCAGCCTGGGAGAAGGACGGCCTGAGTCAGTGTGGGGTGGTCAGCCTGGCATGGGTGCAGGCAGAGTACAGACGGCAGCACCTGTGCCCCACCAGGCTGGGCTTGGAGGATGGGGATGAGTGGGCACCCTAAGAACACAGCTTCTGCTAGCATCCTGGCCGTCCATGTTCATGCTGCATCCCCAGGAGTTGCCAGCCTGCACAGCCAGTGACACTGCTAAGGGTCCAGTTGGGTGGTGGTCCGTGTAGATGGGTGCCCTGCTCTAGGTGCAGTGCACACCCTAGTGCCAAGACCTCAGATGGAGCTGCGTCCCCATGGGCAGAGCTGAAAGGTGGCCAGCTGGTCAGGGCCAGCAAGGAGGAACACTGGGGACAAGCAAGTCAGCTGTAGAGGAGTCTGCAGGGGCACGTGGACTCAGGAGCAAGAGCGAGTGGGGGGGAAGCCTAAAATCCAGTGACACCCTCGTACCAGCTGTTTGCACACAGGGGTCTCAGCCCCAACTCAACAGAAAAGCATGCTTCAGGGACGAGTTGGCCGACAGCAGGGAGGCCAAGTGACCTGCCAAGTCGGCTGGGCCACCACCTTACCAGCCTTCAGCGTTGGCATGGGGGCCATTCCACCTCCACTCACAGAGGCCGTTCTAGCTGGTGCCACCCCCCAGCACCCTGCCCACCTTGGAAACCAGGCTGGGTGTCGGCATGTCAGCCCCTTGCTAATTGCAGGTCTACAAGAAGTGTGACTTTGAAATTTGTCTGATCATGAAACAAACAACTGTTTTAGGTGAGAGCTATTTGTCTAGGTAACCTTCAGGATGAATGAAAAGCAGACATCTATCTATTCTACCTGCTTATTTTGAAAATGCAAGATGCCTCTTGGCCACAGAACGCTGGCTCCAGGGCCTTTGTTCTTTGGAAGAACTGAAGGCACACAGCCTGCTTGCCTTCCACCTGATTTATCAGGCACAGCACAGCCCGGGTCTTGGGTGGCAGCCGCGCCAAGCATAAAGCAGGCAGCTGCTGGCTGGCAGCCTCCCTTCTGGTGCTCCGGCCGAGTGGGACTCTGAGTGGCAGCGTTCGCCCAAGCGCACCCAGGGACTTACTGTAGACATTCAGGCCATTTCTGAACCGGGGTCAATATCAGCAGGTGTGTCTTGTCTTAGCCCTGTGACTAGCACGTCACGTCATGTCACCTGGCTCAGCTGTGTGCTGCACCCTTCTGTGTGTGTGCTTTTTCCAGTAATGGGACATTTCACTGATTTACATTTCTCTGTACGTCAGAGAAATGTCCTGGCTGCAGCGTCTGATGGGCCCCATATCCTCCAGGGATGCCTCTTCATCTGTATCATGGCCTTCATTGTGGCCCATGTAGCTGCTCCCGATGTGAATGAGCCCCAGTGGGTTATATAAGCACCTGCAGAAGGACTTCCCCTCATGCCTTAATGCAGTGCTAGCCAGGCCTTCCGGGATGCTGGGCATTTGTCAGGGCTGGACCGTGTGCCCCTCTCCAAGACTCGTGGGCATGGTGGGGGTATAAGGGAAGTGGGCCTTGCCCATGGTCACCTGCGGCAGGTAGACCATCCCACCACATGGCCCCGCCTAGCCTGCAGCCTGGGCCATTGGTGTCTGCTGGCTGCCATAGAGGATCTGGGTGGCGTCCAGCCTGATCTGACCTCTTCACTGCTGTGGGGGGTGGCAGTTCCCCAGGAGGAGTTTCTTTGGGTCACATGGCACCTTGTGGCAGTGCCGGTTGGGCCCATTCTGCATCTGGTAGATGGTCTAGTCCCGCCTCCTCACATGGTTGATGGCTGTGCACTCAGCACTATTGTCTACACAGCAGCTCGTGCTGACCTCCCTCCCAAGTTGACTCACACCTCTTGAGCACAGGCCTTGCTCTCCTTGTGGAAGAAAGTGAGTTTCAGGACTAATAACTCACATTTAAATACATATTCTTCTCTGTCTTGTTGAAAGACCGTTGTTAAGTTGCTAGGGTAGATCATGTTACAGAACAAAGCACATTTCCGGGATAAATACAGTGTGTGGGACTCATGCTTGCCTATGATAGTCTTAATAATGGCCCCCAAAACATTTGTTGTGATTCCTGGAACCTGTGAATGTCACCTTACGTGGGCAAGTAGACTTCAGGTGTGATGAAGTTTAAATCTTGAGTTGGGGTTATCCTGGGTGATCTGGGTCAGCCCTAACTGTTCTCACAAGTGACCTAATGAGGGGGAGGATTGACACAGATGCAGAGAAGGCAGTGTGGCCACCGGTGGAGATGCGACTGAACAGGTGGAGATGGGCATGCAGTCATGAGTGCGTAGTGCCAGCACCACTGAAGCTGGAGGGAACTGGGCTGCTGGGCATCTGGGCTCCCGGCTGCGGGAGAGTAAACGTGTGCTGTTCTAAGCCCCAGTTAGTGGTCACTTGTTACAGCAGCTACAGGAAACTAACACTGACTTCATCTTCCACAAAAATGGAGAAAATTCAGGACCCCCATCATGCTCCTAGCCCACCCTGCCTCCTGCCTGTTCACAATTACCCTCCTATTCCACATGCTGGGTAAAGGCAGGGTCTCCTGCCTAACGGCAATAGTCCCTTCATGCAGGGACACAGCTGTCCCAGTGGGTTGCCCTCCTGAAAGGAATCCAGGGCCGCAAGGAGCCTCTGTTGCCATAGTCCCAGAACACGAGTATCAGTAAGATGCCCAGCCGTGGGTGATAGGGTGGGGCTGTGCAGTGAGCCAAACACACAAAGTGCACGTGATACATGCAGGGAGCAGTTGTGGCTGAGCCTGTGACCCCATCGGGCACCCACTCCATAGTCCCCTGGAAGCCGGCTAATACCTTTTTGGTCAGGGTCTGGTGCTGGGGCAGCCCAAATACTTGGTTCTGAGGGTCTACAGATCTGAAGTAATCTCAAAGACAGTTGTTGGGACAGGCTTGCTCATGCTTTTGTCCGGTCCTCACATCACCCAGGTGTGCGGTCCCAGGCTGCAGACACCTGGGGCCTGTGGGTGAGGCAAGGGGCCAAGCAGTGTGCCCAGTGGGGAGACCTCTCTGCTTGGTGCCTCACAACATTGGCAGCTTTTAGGTGGATAAGGAATAGGTCAGGGAGCACACCTGCAGATCCCAAGACCCCAAGGGATGCTGTCCGTGGTGGGGTGCTGGCTTTAAGGTGTCCACAGAGCCCACCAGGCCATCTGCAGGGCCCTCACTTGCCGGCTTCCTGGACTGTCCCATGGTGTCCTGTGGCCACAGCATGAGGCAAGGGCAACAGCTACTGAACTCAGGCCACCCTTTGTCGTGTGATGGGACTTGCCACCTGGCATCATTCAAGTCTTTGACAGGAGTATAGATCTCTGAAATGCCAGAGAAATTGCATCTTAAAAAATGGAATAATTTACATGCAGTAAAACACACTGGTCTTAATTGTATGGTTTGATGAATTTTGAAGAATGTATTCAACCACACAGCTGTGCTCCAGTCAAGGTGAGATGTTTCTATTACCCAGAAAGGTCTCCCTGCTCCTGCGAGCTTCCATCACCTGAGGGGGTTTGTGCTTGAACCGAGCACCTTGGTGTCTGCTGCTCATTCTAGCTTCCTGTTGAGTGTCAGTGTCATACGCCAGTGTGCTCCTCCACGGTGTGGGATTCACTTAATGTTTTTATAGGGAGGGGTGCTCAGACTTCCACTTGGCTTTCCTAGGTCAGCACCTTGTTCCATGGTTGGGGCTAATCTGGGTCTGCTTGGTACTCAGAAAGCCTGTCTCAGCCACACAGAAAATGGAAGCGATATGGGTGTGTTTGGGGCCCCACGTTGCTAGACTGTTTTGGCATTCTGGCTTGCATGGGGTCAGACTTGGCCCCCAGTCACTGCCCTGTGATCCCCCACTAGTGCAAGCACCTGCCTTTCCCATGGCTGCGGGTCTTTGGGAGAGGGAAGGGACGTTACAAGAACATGGCCTAGTGACATTCTCTGCATCTGCCCTGAAGCTCCACGCTCTGTATTGGGTGTTTTTTTAGGATTGTGGGGGTCCACGTTAGACCTTTTTGCTTCCCAGACCTAGAATTATTTTGGTTAAATAAGCCAAGTAAGTACGTAATAGGCTGCCTGTCTAGTTGGTCCTAGAAATCCCAGGATGAATTAGTAGCCGCCAGCCTCATTTGGGATTCCGAGGCCTTCCCAGACCTTTCCTGTGGGTAAGCTGCTCCCCACACCGTGTGTCTCCTCAGAACTCTGAAGCTCGTGTGCCTACTCTTGATCCTGCACAGCCAGGCCAGGTGCTGACAGCCTGCCTTCTGTTTTCTCTAGAACAGTGCTGCATTCTCAAGGGTTTGTGGTGTCTCCAGTCCTACAGTCGGCGGCTTCCTGCACGTGTTCACTAGCCTTCCACAGAGGGTTGGTCCTGCGGCCCCATGGGCACACACATGGAGCTGGCCATGGGGTTGGGAGCATGGGAGTGTGGTGATGCATGGGGCATTGGGGGTGCCCATGGGCCAGTTGTGGGGCCCACAGGCAAGGTCACCCCAGATGCTCATTGGCAGGTCCCTGGTGGCATCCACAAAGGGGTTAGGAGGAGCCATGGCCCCTTGGTGCCCTTGTCCCAGCCACTCCCCATTCCATCCCAGCACTCAGTCCCTGGATGGGCAGCACAGGTTGGTTTCTGGTGGTGTCCTGCATGGTGCAGAAACCTGAGCTCCTCACATGCTCTGCTTCTCCCCCATGGAAGAAACTGAGTTGTGTTGCCGCAGGGGACTAGGTGACATGAACTGTCTCTCATCTTCTCGCCAGTGCATCTAGTCTTGGACTTATTTTGCTCCAACGTTGTGCTGGAGTGTTTCCACAAGCCTTGCACAAAGGCTTTTTTCTGTGGGTGTTGTCAAAATTGGTGTTCTTTTTGGGAAGGATAGTAGGAGATTCTTACTCCCTTATATCAACACCAAGTTGATGGCGCCCTGCCCACTTCACTGTCAACAATTGGTCATTGTTACCTGGTCTGTTATTTTACAAGGAGTTGCAGAATGGTGATTTTCTAAATCTTACTCGTTTGCATCAATCACCTGGAACTTTTCTGCAAAAAACTTTCCTCCAAAAACCATTTGGCTGCCCTGAAATACTTACGTAGAGCAGTCAGGTTGAATGTTTTGATCCCTTTACCTTTCCAGTTTTTAGAAGAATGAGTTGGTGCCCTAGCAACCTCTCAGGCTTGGCAGTGTCTTTTTAGTGTCATTGTGAACAAATACATTTTTATATGTCCAATGAATTTTCATGCTTTGCAGTCATTTGTTTTCAGTGCTCACATTTTTCCATCTTTGGGCAATAAGAGCCTCTTTAGATTTGTTCTTGTGGCCCTTTAACTTGACCTCAGTGTCATGATAATAAGTTGGGTCTGTTTGCCCATGCACATCAGAGAGCCAAATGCTGAGGCAGTGGTCCTACTGGAAGTATTATTGCAAGGCGACTGAGCAGGGAGGCAGGAGACTGCCTCAGATCTGTTTCCCTGAGCCCAGGTGGAGCACAGAATCCATACAGGTCATGCACATTTGGCAGGGGCTGGCCTAGTAACAAGACCGGGGAGGGCCTTATGTGCTCACAGAGCATGTTCATATGCTGCTGCATACATTACGTGTTCCAAAAACGGTGGCCAGATCCCACCCAGAGCATGATAATGAAGGCAAGGTCCTTGAGGCTATCTGGCGCTGTGTCTGCATAGGCTCAGAGTGGGGGCTGCTCTGGGTAAAGCTGGCTCCAGAGTCCTGCAAAGTTGTGGCCAAACAACCAGACAACCTGTGGCTTAGGTGTCAAGAGAGATGATCTCAGGAAAGAGCGCAGGCTACTGAACCAGCAGGCCCCACCCTCAGCCTGGATGGCCCCTGTGGTGCACAGATTCACCAGCCTCCTTTGGGAGTTCCCGTGTCCAGAGCATCTGGATTCTGGGGTTCTGTGAGATACCCTTTGGAACATGCTGGTGTGGCCCTGAGATTAAATCTGGCTTCAGGGTTTGGTTTAGCCTCTTATTACCTGTGAGGCTTTGGCAAGTGATAAAAGCTTTCTGAAACTCACTTTCCTTATCTCTAAAGTCTGAGTAATCACACTCCTCTCATATCAGCAAAGAATCAGATGTGAAGCACCTCTGAGATGTCCCATCCTTACTGCAGAGGACATTTCTCGACAGCCCTCCTAGCAGCCCTGTAGCGTCTTCCTGAGTAGGTGGTACCTGCATAAGGTAAGCTTACCCACTGGTAACTTATGCATGGCGTGGATGCTCACTGAGGGGAGCCATTATTGCTGTAAAGGGAGGAGTGAGAGTGCACAGCATTCAATTTGGGATTGCCTCTCTACCCCATCCCCAAAGTTACCTGATGCTCAAATGTCACCTGTTGGGAGTTAGTCTAGATCAGACCTGAAGCTGTGTTGTTTTTCTTTGCCTGTAAACATCGTTTGTATTCTGATTTAGGACTTTGCTCCACTACCCTGTGCGTTTTTAGCTCTGCTCCATTTGGCCAGAGAGATAACTACCTTTCCAGAGGGGGCTGTAGTTTACCTAATGGAGGCTGTTTGGGTCCCCTGTACACGGTCCTCAGGCGGGAAGTCAGACTGTCAATGAGGAGGCTCTCTCATTGCAAATGAGCACAGTGAGGCCTTGCTTTGTGGAAACTCTGGTTCTGAAAGCCAAATGGCGACCCTCAGTCACCATAATTAAAAGTGGCCCAAGGAGATGTGAGCCAGCACATTCAGGATGCACCTGATTGCACAGGACTGGCTCCCAGCCTGGCCCAGAGCAGAGCTGGTCAGAGAACTGTTAGGAGGCCCAGGCTGTCCACAGCCCTGGTCTGAAGACTTAGCTCCCGGTGGGCCAGGCCTGTTCCTCCCTTGGCTTGGTGGCCCCTGAAGGTCCAGGTGCACGAATGCTGGCTGATGATGGAGAAGCAGACAATGGGGAGGGGGGTCCCAGAGGAGGGTGTCACCCAGGGCTCTGCCTTGTCCTTTTCCTGCAACTTTGCCAGGGGACCTTCAGCCAGGTCTCCATGTACCACTCTTCATCTAGAACATTCTGAGAAGCACCATAGGATTTGAATGTCTTCCAGAAACACTAGGCAGCTTCTTGGGAGAGTGTGTGACTTGTGACTAAGTTTAGATTTTGGTGAAGTAAGATCAGTGCATGCCATTTCTGGTCTGTTCCTCTGATGAAGTTAAAGAAACAACACTGATTTAAGCACACCCTCTGGCATCAACACCCCAGAAAACCACCAGTGAGCATAGTGCTGGCCACCTGCTCTGGAGAAGTCTAGGCACTAGCACAGGTACCTGCTTCCAGAGATTTCTCACCAAATTGCCGCAGGGTGACCTGGGAAGGGCTGGTGCTGGTAGGATGTTTCTGGAGCAAGATGCCTTGGTTTTGGGCCCTCATTCCACCACATACTGGCTGTGGGATCTTGGGAAGACGGTTGGAACCCCCTCAGCTGGATCCCCTGACCTGCAGCACAGGGATGCCATGGTGTCTGTCACTCATGGCTACTGCTGCCTGGCACCTAGCTGAGCTTTATAAACAGCATTTCTTCAACAGTCAGCCACTGATGGCTGCTTATTACTGGTAAGGCATATGAGGCCTGGTGCCCTGCACAGGTCAGCAGGCCTGTCAGTGGGGCTACCGAGAGGCATGTGGCAAGTCAGGCAGAATGAAGGGCTGCATGGAGGCAGGGCACTGCAGCCACAACGTCAGAAGTGCAGGCTGGCCATCAGGCACCTGGCCCTGCAATTCTGGAGGGAGCATGTTGGCACCCCAAGATATGTCTTGTTACCCTTATAAGAAAAAGCTGTTAAGTTCCTGTACCAGAAAAACTCGCTTATTGGGGAACAGCAGAGAATAATTCAGGACAAGAAGCTATGGCAAAACCACATGCAAGTCCAGGAACAAAAAAGCTCTTTATAGAAGAAATGGCTGTTCTAAACCTTTTGCTTGGAGGAAACCGGGAGTCCTGTGTGGTAGCTGCTTATTGGCTGGGAGTAGTTCAAACAACAGGGTTGGGTGCGGGCTCCCCCTGCTGGCCTCCCCGGGCCACACCGGCCAGGTCCCTTTATTCAGTTTCACAGCCACTTTGGCATGTTGAGTATTTTTACCTGTTAATTTCTAAAGGCTGCAAACAGCAGAGAAGCTCTTAAAACCAAGTACAAGTTCCTCTTCTGGGAGATATTCACGTGCCTGGGGAAATCTCCATTCTGCAGTTCCAGGAAGAGGGGGCTGGCTCTCAATCTCCAGAAACCCCTGCCAACAGACAGGGCGGCAACCTACACCCAGGGAGTTACTAGGTTTTCCTGGGTCTCGCCCGCATGTACAGGAGGTATACATACCATTCAGCTTTGGTCTGATTCTCTCCTGCTAGTCTGTCTTATGTCAGTTTGATTTGTATGCCAGCCAGAAGAATCTCTGGAGTAGAAGTTTTCCTTCCCCAAAAGGCAGCCCCCTGGGGTCAGCTCTGACCATTTCCAGCATGCATTACTCCACTGTGGCCCACATTCCAGGTCAGGAAGGCATTCCTCGCATCTATCTGACTTTCTAGCCCAAGCCTTTCCCTGGTAGCATGTCCTGATGGACATGGGTTTGGGAGAAGTCCCGCAAAGACAAATGGGTGGTGTTGACTGTAGGGACCACTGCTGCCCAGGCCCATGTACTGGTCAGCCGGTGGACAAAGTGGGCTGACACAGCGCTCCACATGCTCAGCCTAACTCTTCAGAGCTTTGGGGGTCCAGGATAACACGAGGTGTGCAGCCTCCCTCTACCTCCCCTGGGGCTTGCCCGGGAGTCAGGCAGCACTTGGTGCCAGACAGAACTGTCCCTGGGGCAGGGAGGTGTGCTGCAGAGGGGACAAGACCTCAGGGAGTGACGGGTTGCTCCCTGTGACGTCCTGGGCTGGGTGTGCCGTGCTTCCTCTCTGCAGCAGTGGGGGTGGGTGAAGTTTGCACCCCTTGAGGCCTGGCAGTTGCTATCCTTCATAGTGGATCTGGACCATCAGATGGCCCACCCCAGGTGTGCTGTTCAATTAGAGATGGGGCTGTGTTTAAACAACAGGATACAGCCAATTAAAAATGGCCACTCCAGAGGTTTTGACAATTTTAATCAGTAATTCAGACTGCTGTCCCATTTAGTTAGGGCTAGATTTTTGTCTAAAATAAATAATTTGAGGATGGTTGTTGGCACAGGTCAAGTACCTTTGCTTACATGGGATGTGTGAAAGTCGCCTCTGCCTGAAAAGTTCACCTCATAGCTCTTGTCTTTAGAAAGCTATTCCTGGTCAACTGAAAGCCCAGTAAGTGATTACAACCTGGTCCTGCACGTCTAGCCTTCTGCAGGAGAGCAGGGGGTGGGGAGGTGTGGGCATGGGGGCTGAGCTACTCCCGGCCAGTGAAGTCCCCAGCTGTGCGGTTGTTTCTAGGAATCAGAGGCCCAGCTGCCCCACTGTGAACGCTTTCAAGTCCTAACTAGATGTCAGTTATTCTGGTCAGCCCTGACTTAGTCCAGGGCACTGATGCAGCAAAAACATCAGGCTGGCCGATAGTTCCTCTTTCTTCACTTAGCAACAGTCCAGGCCACAGACCTGGTTTGCGAGGCACTGGGACTTGGAACCTGACCTTCTGACCCCAAGTACTTTGTTGCCCCTCGGAGTTCCAGTCCACCTGCCTCCTCAGGCAGACACTTGGAGGGAGACATTGCTCTAGGCCCATGTTTGATCTTGATATCCTTGGGAGAGTCATTGCTTGATCTATGGCTGCAAGTACGTTCTTTTGTGAACTGCATAGACCCAGGCATGCTTTGGGTGTATATTGTGCGTATTAGTGTAACAATAATGGGTTGAATAATTCTCTGTAGAAAGGTAGGAAATGTATATACATGTAGGCGACACCCCCATCCAGAGGGCTCAGGGATGCATGTGTTAGAACGTTTGAATGCTGTCTGGGGCGTGGATACTTGTATGTGTGCCTTGGACAGCAGACATTCTCACACATGCAGGTGTGTGCACTTCCTCATGTGCTGGGGTCAAGCGCTGGGCTCCCCTGTTGGGATGACTTACCTGGCCAGGACTCCTGTTGACTACACACAGCCTTCTTGAAGCAGAAACCTGCATTCTTCAGATTGAGCTCCAGAACCAGGCCCATTCTCTCTCGATGACTTCCCTGCCTGCCTTCCACACATTCCTTTTCTCTGCCTTGAGCTGCCTGTCATTTGGCAGAGCTAAGTTCTTGCGGTGCCTGAAGCAGAGCCCAGGACTGGTCTGCTGGGGGATCTGCACTGTTCAGTGTCATCCTATGGGTCTGTGCTTCCACCGTCATTTTATCACGGGGATTTACTGCAGTCCCTCCTGGGCCTCTGGCCCCAGTTTCCCTTCCCTGGGTGTTTCCCAACATCAGAGTCCTGAATTTGTGGCAGTAGGAGTGAGGAGGACCTGGTTCAGGACACCACTGTCGTCAGTAGCCAAACAATGAGACTCCACAGCCTCAGAGCAAACAGCCTCCCTGACGCCTCAGGAAGGGCCCTGGGTTCCAGGCCCTTCTCAGCCTCTGGGCACATGCCAAGGGACTTTGCCTGCGGTGGGAAGGCTGGGGCCTGGTCCTGAAGAGTGATGAGGGTGCAGTGACCTTGTCCAAATGGGGTGGGGTGGCTGCTGACAGGTCCTGGGGTGTCTGCGTGCTGCCCTCTGCTGAACCACCTTGGAGCCCATCGTGGGGGAGCTCCGCCTTGTAGCCCACCCAGCGCTCATTTCCTTCCTGTTCCGGTTGTTTCTGTCACCCAGTTTATCACCGTTCGGCAGTGCCCATGCGAGCCCTCTTGGGTGCCCTTCCACATCCAGCCCCTGCCTCACTGGAGCCCGCCTTGGGCATGAGCCCTGTGTGCCCACACTAGTTTGAGGGATGCTGTCATGGAGCTGAGGGAGGAGAGGCATTCGTGGGTGAGTCATGTCACGTCACTGATGACCTTTTCAGGAGGAAAGCCCAAACCCAGCTGCGAATCCCAGGAATGTGGCAGTGCCTCCTGGGAGCTCCTTCCCACCCTCTCCCTGACCGGCTGGCCGCCTGTGGGGCCTGCGGGGTCTGCAGGGCCCAGACGCTGATGTGCATGCAGCAGGAGGACGTTAGCTGCTGCAGTGCCCCAGGTGGACAGCTCTCTTTGGGGGTCCCCTGGGCCTTTGGGTGTCAAGGACAAGACTGCTAGTCCACCTGGCCAGCAGAGGAGGAGCTGCTCTGGGCACAGGGGCAGGGCCCTGAGCAGGCCCTGAGGGAGGCCCCGAGGGACTGGCCAGCTGCGGACAGTGCAGGACCGGCCGCAGGTTCAATTCTGACTGTGGAGGCTGGGCTGGACCCCCAATCCTCACTGATCGCCCCACTCTGAAGTCTGCACGGGCCAGCCTTGTGTGGGGCTCAGGGGCACGGAGGAAAAGGCCTGGGAAGGCTGCCGATACCCACCAGCTGCCAGGGGAGCCCGCGGGACTGAGGTGGTGGGGCTCGGGCCGCCTGGACCCACAGGGTCGGAGGGGGCTCCGGCCACAGCCCACGCAGGAGCGGCAGGGACGGGACGCCCGAGGAGGGATGCGGACGCCCAGGCGGGGCCGCACGGGATGACGGGGACGACGGCGAGGGGATGGCCTGGGCGGATGTGAGGGTCGCAGCACACACCATCCTAACGCGCACGCCCTCCGCGCTCACCCCAACACCCGCTCCTCTCAGACACGCCGGCGCAACCACAGCCGCGCGACGCCGACAGCGCCCCCGGCCGCCCGGCCGCGCGCAGGCCTTTAAGAAATAGGAGTTCCGGAGCCCCTCGCGGATCCTCGGACACAGGGGCCGGCTGCGGGCGGAGGCGAGGACCCCGGGCCGACGCCGCCCCCCGTGGGTCCCGCCCGGACAGCACCCCGGGCTCTGCGCTCGGGGAGGACCCCGCTGCGTGTCCGCGTGGGAGCGGCGGGCCCCTCGGGCCCCAGGGCGCCTGCGCCTCGGGCCCACCCCAGGCGTCAGCCTCCCACGGCCGCGCCCATTACCTGCAAGGACAGGGCGGCAGTTCGGGCCCTTCAGCCGCCTGTGCGGGGCGCAGGGGCACCCCCGGCACCCGGGGGCTCGCGGGCCCGGAGCGCGGTGACGGGACCGGCGTGTCGGGGGCGTGGCCTGCGCGAGGGGGCGGGGCGGCGGCGCTGTCCGGTGCTGAAGCCGCGGCGGCGCCGGCAGCGCGGGGAGGAGCGGCGCTCGCGGAGTGGGGCCCGAAGCCGCCGCCGCCATGGACTGAGCGCCGCCCGCCCGCGGACATGGGGCCGCCGCTCGCGCTCCTGCTGCTGCTGCTGCTGCTGCTCCTGCCGCCGCGCGCCGCGCCCGCGCCCGCGCCCCGCGCCCGGCCGCTCCCGGGGCTGATCGGTGAGTGGGGGTCGCGGGCGGCGTGGGGGAGGGGCTTCTCGGTGAGGGGTGTGGGGGAGGGGGCGCCACTGTGTGACCGGGAGGGAAGGGGGTTTCTCGGGGGAAGGGCGTGAGGGGAGGGGGCTCTGGGTGGAGGGAAGGGGCGTGGGGGCTTCTCTGTAAGGGAGGCGGAGGGAGGTGGCTCTGGGGGAGGGGAGGGGAGGGAGAGGGATGGGGCGTGAGGGGAGGGGGCCCTGGGGGAGGGGAGGGGGCTCGGGGGGGGGGGAAGGGGGGGGAGGGGGCGCTGGGGGAGGGGAGGGGCGGGGCGGTGGTTGGGGGTTCGCGGGTCCCGCGCCTCGGCTCCGGGCGCCCGCCTCTCCCCACCCGCGACTCGGAGCCGACTCTTGCATGGACTGTTCCGCCCCAGCGCCGGCAGCTCCGCGGGGCCCGGCCCGTGCCTCGGGCACCCAGCGTGGGTGCGCCCTCCGCGGTCGCGCGGCTGCGGGAAGGCACCACGTGGACGCGACCCACCTGCGTGGCCGGGGTCCCTGGGAGGGGCGGGTGGGCGTGGAGCCTTTCGCCTCCCAGGCCCCGGCCTCCCACGCGCGGTTTCGCCACGCGAACGCCGCCCACAGCCACCCAGGCAGACGGACATTTTCCTTTCGCGTCCGAAGTGGGCGGCAGGGGCAGGGGGCGCGCTCTGAATTGCCTCCCGGGAGGGCCTTTCACGTGTCCGACGCGGGAAGCCCCGTCCCGGCCCCTTCTCCAAGCTCATCTTTTTGTTCAGGAGGTTTATCTTCAAGCTTCAAGGCCGGAAGCACCGAGCATCACAGGTCAGTAACGCGCTGTGAGTGAGCGCGAGGATGGCCCTGGGCGGGGGGCGACTGGCCCCAGCCGCCCCGCCTCGCAGCCTGGCCCTCCCTTCTGGTGTCCTGTGGTACCCAGCACCCAGTTCAAGCACACGAACCCTAGGGAGAGGTGGGCAGACAGCCTCCCGAGATTCCTGGTGGATGCAGGCCAGCTGCCCAGAGTTTCTCCCTTGCTTTCCATGCCTCCTTATGCTCCCTGCCGTGGTGGGCAGCCTGACCAACCGGATGGACAGATGGCTATGGGGGAGAGGTCCTCCGGGCTGGGTCGTGTACCCCCTTTCCCGGGTGCTGTCAATTGCTGCAAGCCCAAGGGCCACTAGCATAGATCTTTCTTGCCGGGTGCGCCCTGCTTGGGGCGACTTGGAGGCTTGCTGGCTCTGCCTTGACCTCCAGGACTTTGGCCTAAACCAACGAGGAAGACGTGCACCAGTGCTCTTGCTGGGCTGTGTTCTTCCTTCTTCTGGCCCAAACAGACACATCACCTCCTGTGAGAGCTGTTTGCTCAGCTGGCCAGACGCCACCCTTCACAAACACACAGGTCAGGGAGAACCAGAGTCGGCTGCTGCCGGCCACTCAGTATTCTAGGGAAGGCAGCTTACACGGCGTGAGTGGGTGGCTAGTCCTTGAGTACTCTCCTTCCATTACAACTGCCAGATCATAGCATTTTGTGCCAAAATCACAGAGAAAGGAAGAAGGGGGAGGTGGCTGAGGGAGGGAGCAAAGGAGAACCCAAAGACAGAAGTATATGAAAAGAAAATCTCTAAACTGTCCCAGCAGTGTCGCCTGGTGCAGCAATGGCATTTTGGCCACTGGCAAAGTTAATCATTGAAAAGGGGTGCCTTATTCCCCCTCCTTCGCTGTGTGCCCCAAGGGAGCCTCCTGGACACAGTCTTTATGTGAGACAACAGCAGGGACGCGACATCCTTAGAATTGCCTCAGGGACTCCAGGTGGCGAGGTTAACCTGCTAGTTCCTATATGATTGGGAACTGCCTGGCAGGATGTAGAGAGAGCGAGATGTAAGTGTGGTCTTCCTATTTTGGGACCCAACCTGGGGTAGCATATAGTCTTGTCTACCTATGTAAATGCCTGCATCCCATCCACCCAGCCTTCTGTACCCCCACCATCCTCACCCAGAATGCTGCTACCATGTCCCAGAATTCACATACACAGTCTCCAGAAAGTGTAGGAGGAACCATCATCACCCATAAAAGGCATACACTGCCATTTTTCTCTTTCTTAGCTGTCTGGACTTTGTTTGATAATGGTCACATCAACTACATTGTTCCAAATGATGATGCACCTAGAGATCTGGCCCTCGCCGTGTCATGTGTACTCTGTATATTTAGCTTATAGCAAGACCTACAGAACACATGGTTCAAGGAGACAGGAGTTCTGCTCCTTGCCTGCATTATGAAGTTGTAGATTAGAATGAGGGGTTAGCTGTCACAAAGACCTAAGACCCTTTCCTTCTGAATAAGGACACTTTGCCTTGAGGTAAGGGCCACTTCACATTAGACATTTCATCAGGGAGCTCTTGGTGAAACTGAGGGTCCAGAAAACTACCTTATCTTGAGTTTATTCTCCGTGCTCTGAGCCACACTCCAGGACACTGCCTCGTTGCCCAGTTGTAGTGGAGTGGATGTTCCACCTTCGCCTTGATCCTTCTAGCTTCCCACTCTTGTACCACCAGTTCTGCCCATGTCTTCCTGGCACATAATGTCCCATTATCTGTGACACTATTGTCAGAGCTGAATTGGGCCAGAATATGGCACCCCTTTCAATGATATGATTCAACTTTGCATGTAGCCAAAATACCATTGCCAGATCAACATTGTCAGGATATTTGAGTGATTTTCTTCTCTTGGAATACTTCTGTTTTTGGATTTTCCTTTGCTCCTCTCCCTCTGCCTTTCTTTGTGATTTCAAGGCATCCTTTTGTTCATTGTTCAGTACTCTTTTTAGGTCTGATTTGAGTGTAAGTCTTTTGTCTTCTTTTGACATTCTTCAGTTCCGGGGGGCCAGTTTGTGAGTCTGCTCAGACAGTCCCCATTTTTAAGGTCAGTCATGTAAAAAAACTCTCCTGCTTTTGCTAAAGAGATATGAATTTCATTTGCCTAAGGACAGAGTCAACCTTTGGTGCAAATTTTGCTTGTAGAATCCAAAATCAAACCTAGCCAGTGCACCTGGCTTTGAAGACAGGCGAGTGTTTATTTTCCATTTTTGTTTTTGCCTCCCAATTCGTCCACCCATATTTTTCATTCACCAGTGAGCCCACACTGAGCTGAAGAGGAGAGAGCAGCCAGGAGTGGGAGTCGACTTGCTTTGTGAACTAGATGGCGTGATTGTTTATTTTTAAATCAAAGCATCCTTTCTGCCACAAAAGCACAAATCCATCTTTTTTCTTGGGGTCTGGAACCCTGAATTTTGTTGGTTGTACGGTATTGAGCAGCCTGCCCCTCCCACAGAGCGAGAGCCCTGCCGCCTTCCCATGGTGAGCCCTTCTCTGTTGCCTCTTCCTCCTCCTGCTCTGCCTCCTTCCGCCTCTGGTGCCAGTGTCCCCATGCAGAAGGACAGGGGCCATGGAAACCCTACGCTTCTGGGAAAGGAAGGTGCCAGACAACGGGCTCATCCGGAACCAGAGACGTGGTGTGGGGCTTGCATGGATGTCTTCTGTGTCCATAGATGGCAGTTGAATGTGCCAGAGAAATGTGTGGGAAATAAAAGAGGGCTTGAGATGGCTTCCTCTCTGTGCTAAGCTTGGCTCTGCTTCTCAGTATCTTGCTGCTCTTCTTTCAAAAGCCTGTTTGTTTTTGCACCTGGTTACCAAGGTCATCATTGGTGCCCACTAAGCAGGTGGAGGGTGTGCTAAATTTGTGGCAGTCTGCTTTCTATTTTCCTGAGTGGTGTTGGGCCCCATTGCAGCATTGTGTGCCAGGAATTTCTATACACCATGAAATAAATGCAGCCTTGTTGGGTCCCCGGCTTCCCATGAAGAAGGGCGATAGCAGCACGAACCTTCAGTCAGGCTGAGACAGGCCACCCGGGGCTCAGGACCACAGGTCTTACATGTTGGTGAGCCTCTGTAGCAAGAGTTGATTCTTTGGTGTGATAGTAATGTTTGCATTCTCAGAAAATTTTGTTCTGCTTTTTATATGCAGTATAACTTCATTTGTGAATGCAGTTACCCACCTTTTTCTGGTTTTTGAAAGGTAGGAATTTGGGGTGAGAAAGAGGATTAGAAAGAAGGAGAGATGGGGCAGCTGAGCTGCCATTATACATGGTCTTACTAAGAAAGGTTTCCACTACTGTGACCTCATGGAGCAGTACCTTAGAATTTCAAAATTCCTTATGAAGAGGTGTTTGTAACTCAGTGTGGCCCAAACTAAGAATAATCCTCTGCCTTTGGGTAGCAGGTATTTAACATATACCAGCAAATAATGCCAGCTTAAGGATTCTATACGCGTGGAGAGGTGAAAAACAGCGTAGGGTTTTTACCCAGATGTACTCCTGTAGATGCAGGCTCTGTGAGGCTCCGTTGCCAAGAACCTATCTTATCTCTTCTGACAAGGTGTTCCATTTCCTGAGAAAGCAAACAGCTGCATTCATGACAGATAACCCTTTGCTCCATATAAAGCACCTGGCAGCTGTTTTCACATTAGTCTAAATTGACCTTCATAAGCATAGACCCAGCTAGTCATATGTTTTTAATCTTGGTTGATAGGAGGCCAGAAAGCCCGAGAAGCAGAAAACAGTCAATGCACTTTTCTGTTGGCTGGAAACAGAGTGAAAACAGAGTCTGTTGGAGGAAGAAGAAAATTTTTTATTTTAATTTGTGGTATCTTAAACAACGCTGCCACAGCCATTATTTAAGTACCTAGGTCAGGAAGTGAAAAGGGGCGCGGTTCTCCTGGAAGCACATATGTTCACATATTAAGCAACTTTTTTTGTTTGTTAGCTTCTGTGCTGATAAGTGTGTGACTCCCATGTTAGTCTAACTACTGAATTAGGGACTGGAGGTACTGCTGTGGGAAAGGTCAGGGCTGGTCTGTAACATGGCCTCGTGTGGATGATGTGGAAGAGTAAGGATGCTGGTCAGGGTGTGGGGATGGTCACTCGGTGTTCACTCTTCCTGGATGGTGGTGGACAACAGAGCACTTTACCTCTTTTGTTCTTACCCGTTCCCTCCAATCTTACTGACTATGATTCAGAAAACACAAGGACGCTCCCTCTCGGCACTGCTCCTAGGAATAGTTTTTGTGAGGGCGGTTCAGGGTGCAGCAGGTGGGAGGGGATGAGCCAACGTTATAAAACAGATTGGGGTACCTTCTCTTTTTAACTTAACTAAAAATGATCATACAGGGAAATCGAGGTCTTTCTTTTGGGGTGCCAGTCTGTAGATAGACTCTCGTGAGAGGTAACAGGACAGTCACATCGCCCTGACACTGCTCTGTGCTTCCCCTTCGTGGTGACAGCCTGCTGTATGCCCTGACGCCCTGGCAACCCCTGGAGCTCTCCACTTGTGGCTGCGTGTACTCCCCAGAATGTCCCTGAGAAGGGGACGTGTCTGTCTCCATTTTGCAGATGGAAAGGCTGAGGCTTGGCGTAGTTGAGAAACGTGCCGTGGCACACCCTTTACCAGGATGGGGTCCTCTGTCTCTGCTGAGTGTCTCCTTCCTTCCCTGGATGGTGATCCCAGGATGGGGCAGGGTTAGCACTGCGGGATGCAGGTCCCTACAGGATTCCACGCGCTGTTAGAACACAGCTCCCCAACTTCACGAGGACGGGGACATCTGCCTGTTACCATCACAGGGACGGGGGGCATTTCACTTGTGAAACTGCCTTTCTCTACCACGTGTCAGGACCTCTAGGCTCACTGGGGCTGTTCAAGAGAATTTGAAATACCCTTTGGCCCTGAATGGGGCAGGTGGGGGGGCGCAGGTGGTGGTGTTGATTTTCTGAGTTAGGTGTCCTGGTGTCAGATTCGCTTATCTGGTTACCCTCTCCGAGGGAATCCTGATGTGTGGAAATAGGTGATTCGTTTTGGACATGTTTAGCCTTCCTGTCCTGGCAGGAATGGAAGCACCACCACAGAATTCATGGCTTGATGTGTCCATAAACACTCTGTTCAGAATGCTTCCATGCTTCCGCCAGATTTTTAAAGTGTGGTAATACAACCACCAAAGAAGCTAGCTCTCATTGCAGACCAGTCACAACAAAAAGCCCACTTCAGAGCAAGGGATGATGGAGGGATTATTTCCTAAGAAAATTTTAAGAGTAAGTTCCGTCTAAGCTTGACATTTAGCATGACTCATTCTAGGCACCCGTTACTCTTTTCTCAGCTGCGCAGATAGGTGACAGAACGACCCCTCACATGCCGCGGGCATCCTGTGTCACTGTGTGGTCGTAACAGCCTGTTGGGCTCCTGATGTCCTACATAGAGTCCAATGGATGTATTTGGAAATGGTTTCTTTGGTGGAAGGAATTTTCAGAAGAAAGGCTGACCTGGTTTCCAAAGGGGAAAGGAGTTTATATTAATGGTGCAAGTCAGTTCTGACTCCAGAGGCGAAATACAGCCAACCTGTAAATGGATGGAGCAGCCAGTAATATTGGCCTTGGGAGGCTGATGCTTCTTCCATTCGGGCCTGTGGCTTTACTCCAGCTCAGAGCAGCAGTCCACCTGTGCTAGTTCAGCACTATGCATGTTCTCTGAAGTAGCTGTATTTTAATGAGCACCAGCAAAAGTGCAGTTTCTCAGTGGCGGGCTGGGGGTGAGACCGTGGGTGAGGAAGCAGCATGGGGGGCTGTCCATCAGCCTTCCTGCCTGGGTTATGCTGTCTGCCAAGGCCCAGCTGCTCCCACCAGAAACACTTCAGGACTTCTGTGTCTCTTTCTCTGCTTCTGCCTGAAAATGGGCTATGGTTAAGATCTTCACACTCTGTCTGATGTACGTGTTGTGTGAGTGGAATACCGATGTGAGTGAAACCCCTGTGGGAAGCGCCTGGGTCCGTCCCAAGGCACAGACGCCCGACCTTGCTGCCGAACCTTCCCGCATCCTCCACCTGTTTCAGTAGGCATTCTGGTCACTGGCTCCATGAGAACAGTCAACATGAAATGACAGGAGGAATACTATAGGTGACTTCCAGAAACGCAGTGGGAAGTGAGTGGGTATGGGTGCAGAGCACACAGGACAGGACAAGATAGTGTTGCTGGCCGCATGATGGCTGACTGGGAGGCCGCCTCGTCTTTCTAGTCTAGTAATCTGTAGTGTGCACTAGTGCTCATGCTGGACGCCAGGAGGAACGGAAGACTTCACCTACACGTTCTGAATTGACTCCACTAATGAAGTTCCAGATTCTTTGTGCTTTTGACAGGCTTGCTTGACATGGTGGGGGCCTCCTTGGTCATGGCAGTCCTGGTTGTTGCTATTCCTGGAAGCTCAGGTTTCCCCACTTAATGCTGTAGGTTGGTGGCCAGACAGGGTGGAATATCATTATTATTGAAAGTAATATCACCAGTGAGTCCAAGTCTCAGCTGAACTGAGTGTTGAGATGTTTGCAGAAGCATTACTATTACATTTTAAATAGTAATATCATTTATGTTTGTACATAATTATAGTTAGAAAAATGATCACACCCAAGGAGTTCTCTGAAGTAGCTGTATTTTAAAGGCACCATCAAAAGTGTAGTAGATTATGCTGTAGGTTACGCTGTAGTAATGAGATTAATGGTGATAACACTGTCTGTAATTTATTTCACATCATCCCTTCAAAGAGCTTAAACTCTTGAAAAGAAATAGGGCTCAAATCAGTCATATAAATTTCTTACATGTTTGAGTGGAATGGGAAGGACATACCCTTTTAGATACACTAAACACTTTGTTCTAAAATAATTGTGTAATATCTGATAAATGCAACTCAGCACTTTTCTAAGTGCATTTGACGCGTCTAGGTCGCACTCTCTTAAAGTGTCTGGGTTTTTGTCTTGTCGCTGAGGCATGAGAAGTGCTTGATGATGGAGACAGGAGGGTTCCCACCCCCCTTTGAATGCTGAAGGTCACGCACAGCACTGGCCACACTTGGGACCCACCCCATGAGTGTGTCTGCCTTCTGCCACCCGACACAAAATGCACACGTGCACCTTCGAGGACACAACACAGATAGTGTCACCCATGCCTGGAGCCCTGCACCCCTCTATTTGAGCTGAGTGAGGACTCTCCACACCCCACCCCCAAAGGGCTCCAAAGCCTACCACCCTTGTGCTGCTCACCTGGGGACACGGGCGTGAGCACAGACATGTGGTGCCACCATGTTCCTTCAGAGAAGACAGCTGTTCAGAGTAGGTGGGGTCTCACTTCCCCAAGGCCTCACCAACTCCCTTGGCATCTTTTCCTGTGGGCCCTGAGCTCAGACTGATTCGGGCCGCTGTGGGCCTCTGCAGGGAAGGGACCCTCACCTCCAGGCCGGCCACGTTGGTGTCTGGCAGTCCCTGCAGTGTGACCTTCCTGTTTGTCTGTGTGGCTCTGTGGGCTGCCATCTCTGCTCAAATCCGACTTGGTGGCTCTGTGCCGGGCCGCCTGGCACCTGAACTGCAGTCGGAGAGGCAGTTCTTGTTGACCCAGTGTTTGGCCGGCCTGTGGAATGGCCGGAGGAGAGGCAGCCTTGCAGTTCAGGTCTGTCAGAGCTCTGGGCACGCTTTGACCTGCTAAGGGGACAGCCATGGATGAGGCCCCAGCTCCTGCAGTTCGTCTGTCTCTTGCTTTCCACGAAGGACAGATGAGGAAGTGTCCCCCTTGCTCTCCTGGTTTTCCCAAGGCTTCTTGCAGTCTGTAGACGCCTGTTCTGTTTGGGGGCAGGCAGAGGGTTAGGAGCTAAGGCATGTGTGCCTTCCACCTTGCCCAGCTCTGTTTCTGTCCGGACTGTGAGCTTTTTTCTTTTTTTAAATTAATTAATTAATTAATTATTTAAACAATTTATTTTGGTATTAACCTACGATTACATGTGCAATATTATGGTTACTAAACTACCCCCTTCATCAGGTCCCCCCCCACCAACCCCATTACAGTCACTGTCCATCAGCGTAGTGAGATGCTATAGAATCACTACTTGTCTTCTCTGAGTTCTACAGCCCTCCCCGTGCTCCCCATACATTACATCTGCTAATCATAATGCCCCTTTTACCCTCTTATCCCTCCCTTCCCACCCATCTTCCCCAGTCCCTTTCCCTTTGGTAACTATTAGTCCGTTCTTGGGTTCTGTGAGTCTGCTGCTGTTTTGTTCCTTCAGTTTTCTTCTTTGCTCTTATACTCCACATGTGAGTGAAATCATTTGATACTTGTCTTTTTTGGCTTGGCTTATTTCACTGAGCATAATACCCTCTACCTCAGTCCATGTTGTTGCAAATGGTAGGATTTGTTTTCTTCTTATGACTGAATAATATTCCATTGTGTATATGTACCACATCTTCTTAATCCATTCATCTACTGATGGACCCTTAGGTTGCTTCCATTTCTTGGCTATTGTAAATAGTGCTGCAATAAACATAGGGGTGCATCTGTCTTTTTGAAACTGGGCTGCTGCATTCTTAGGGTAAATTCCTAGGAGTGGGATTCCTGGGTCAAATGGTGTTTCTATTTTGAGTTTTTTGAGGAACCTCCATACTGCTTTCCACAATGGTTGAACTAATTTGCATTCCCACCAGCAGTGTAGGAGGGTTCCCTTTTCTCCACATCCTTGCCAACATTTCTTGTTGTTTGTGTTTTGGATGTTGGCCATCCTCACTGGTGTGAGGTGATATCTCATTGTGGTTTTAATCTGCATTTCTCTGATGACAGCGATGTGGAGCATCTTTTCATGTGCCTGTTGGCCATCTGAATTTCTTCTTCAGAGAAGTGTCTATTCAGGTCCTCTGCCCATTTCTGAATTGGATTATTTGCTTTTTGTCTGTTAAGGTGCGTGACTTCTTTATATATTTTGGATGTCAACCCCTTATCAGATACATCATTTATGAATATATTTTCCCATATTGTAGGATGTCTTTTTGTTCTACTGATGGTGTCCTTTGCTGTACAGAAGCTTTTCAACTTGATATAGTCCCACTTGTTCATTTTTGCTTTTGTTTCCCTTGCCCGGGAGGATATGTTCATGAAGAAGTCGCTCATGTTTATGTCCAAGAAATTTTTGCCTATGTTTTTTTCTAAGAGTTTTATGGTTTCATGACTTACATTCAGGTCTTTGATCCACCTTGAGTTTACCTTTGTGTATGGGGTTAGACAGTAGTCCAGTTTCATTCTCTTACATGTAGCTGTCCAGTTTTTCCAACACCAGCTGCTGAAGAGGCTGTCATCTCCCCATTGTATATCCAGGGCTCCTTTATCAAATATTAATTGACTGTAGGTGTTTGGGTTAATGTTTGAATTTTCTATTCTGTTCCACTGGTCTGTGGGTCTGTTTTTGTGCCAATACCAAATTGTCTTGATTACTGTGGCTTTGTAGTAGAGCTTGAAGTCAGGGAACGTAATTCCCCCTGTTTTATTCCTCCTTCTCAGGATTGCTTTGGCTATTCAGGGTCTTTTGTGGTTCCATATGAATTTGAGAATTATTTGTTCCAGTTCATTGAAGAAAACTGTTGGTAGTTTGATAGGGATTGCGTTGAATCTGTAGATTGCTTTAGGTAGTATAGCCATTTTGACAATATTTATTCTTCCTAGCCAAGAGCATGGGATGCATTTCCATTTGTTAGTGTCCTCTTTAATTTCTCCTAGGAGTGTCTTGTAGTTTTCAGAGTACAGGTCTCTCATTTCCTTCATTAGGTTTATTCCTAGGTATTTTATTCTTTTTGATGCAATTGTGCAATTGTTTTTCTGATTTCTCTTTCTGTTAGTTCATTGTTAGTGTATAGGAAAGCAACAGATTTCTGTGTGTTAATTTTGCATCCTGCAACTTTGCTGAATTCAGATATTAGTTCTAGTAGATTTGGAGTGGAGTCTTTAGGGTTTTTTATGTACAGTATCATGTCATCTGCAAGTAGTAACAATTTGACTTCTTCTTTACCAATCTGGATGCCTTATATGTCTTTATTTTGTCTGATTGCCGTGACTAGGACCTCAAGTACTATGTTGAATAACAGTGGGGAGAGTGGGCATCCCTGTCTTGTTTCCGATCTTAGATGAAAAGCTTTCAGCTTCTCGCTGTTAAGTATGATGTTAGCTGTGGGTTTGTCATATATAGCCTTTATGATGTTGAGGTACTTGCCCTCTATACCCATTTTGTTGAGAGTTTTAATCAAAAATGGATGCTGAATTTTGTCAAATGCTTTTTCAGCATCTAAGGAGATGATCATGTGGTTTTTGTTCTTCTTTTCGTTGATGTGGTGGATGATGTGGATGGATTTTCGAATGTTGTACCATCCTTGCATCCCTGGGATGAATCCCACTTGATCATGGTGTATGATCCTCCTGATGTATTTTTGAATTCGGTTTGCTAATATTTTGTTGAGTATTTTTGCATCTACGTTCATCAGGGATATAGGTCTGTAATTCTCTTTTTTGGTGAGGTCTTTGCCCGGTTTTGGTTTTAGAGTGATGCTGGCTTCATAGAAAGAGTTTGGAAGTATTCCCTCCTCTTCTATTTTTTGGAAAACTTTAAGGAGAATGGGTGTTATTTCTTCTCTATATGTCTGGTAGAATTCAGAGGTGAATCCATCAGGTCCAGGGGTTTTGTTCTTGGGTAGTTTTTTGATTACCGATTCAATTTCGTTGCTGGTGATTGGTCTGTTTAGTTTTTCTGTTTCTTGCTTGGTCAGTCTTGGAAGGTTGTATTTTTCTAAGAAGTTGTCCATTTCTTCTAGGTTTTGCAGCTTGTTAGCATACAGATGCTCATAATATTATCTTATAATTCTTTGTATTTCTGTGGGGTCCGTCGTTATTTTTCCTTTCTCATTTGTGATTCTGTTTATGTGTGTAGATTCTCTTTTTCTCTTACTGAGTCTGGCTAGGGGTTTATCTATTTTGTTTATTTTTTCAAAGAACCAGTTCTTGGCTTCATTGATTTTTTCTATTGTTTTATTCTTCTCAATTTTATTTATTTCTTCTCTGATCTTTATTATGTCCCCCCTTCTGGTGTCTTTGGGCCTCCTTTTTTCTTCTTTTTCCAGTTTCAATAATTGTGTCTTTAGACTGTTCATTTGGGAATGTTCTTCCTTCTTTAAATAGGCCTGGATTGCAATATACTTTCCTCTTAGAGCTGCCTTTGCTGCGTCCCACAGAAGTTGTGGCTTTGTGTTGTTGTTGTCATTAGTCTCCATATATTCTTTGATTTCTGTTTTGATTTGGTCGTTAACCCATTGATTCATTAGGAGAATGTTGTTAAGTCTCCATGTATTTGTGAGCCTTTTTGATTTCTTTCTGAAATTTATTTCTAGTTTTATACCTTTGTGATCGGAGAAGTTGTTTGGTAGGATTTCAATATTTTTGAATTTACTGAGGTTCTTTTTGTGGCCTAGTATGTGGTCTATTCTGGAAAATGTTCCATGTGCACTTGAGAAGAATGTGTATCCTGCTGCTTTTGGGTGCAGAGTTCTGTAGATATCTGTTAGGTCCATCTGTTCTAGTGTGTTGTTCAGTGCCTCTGTGTCTTTACTTATTCTCTGTCTGGTTGGTCTGTCCTTTGGAGTGAGTGGTGTGTTGAAGTCTCCTAAAATGAATGCATTGCTGTCTATTTCCTCCTTCAATTCTGTTAACATTTGTTTCACATATGCTGATGCTCCTGTGTTGGGTGCATATATATTTATAATGGTTATATCTTCTTGTTGGACTGACCCCTTTATCATTATGTAATGTCCATCTTTATCTCTTGCTACTTTCTTCGTTTTGAAGTCTATTTTGTCTGATACAAGTACTGCAACACCTGCTTTTTTCTCTTTGTTGTTTGCATGAAATATCTTTTTCCATCCCTTCACTTTTAGTCTGTGTATATCTTTGGGTTTGAGGTGAGTCTCTTGTAAGCAGCATATAGATGGGTCTTGCTTTTTTATCCACTCTGTTACTCTGTGTCTTTTGATTGGTGCATTCAGTCCATTTACATTTAGGGTGATTATTGATAGATATGTACTTATTGCCATTGCTGGCTTTAGATTCGTGGTTACCAAAGGTTCAAGGGTTACTTCTTTACTATCTAAGAATCTAACTTAACTTTCTTGTTAAGTTATTGTGAACGCTGTCTGATGTTTCTTTATTTCTCCCTTCCTATTCTTCCTCCTCCATTCTTTATGTGTTAGGTGTTTTATTATTTGCCTTTAGTTAGTGTTTGGATGGTCTGCTTTCTTTGCTATGATTTTATTTTCTCTGGTGACATCTTTTTAGCCTTAGGGGTGCTTCCCTCTAGAGCAGTCCATTTAAGATATCCTGTAGTGGTGGTTTATGAGAGACAAACTCTCAACTTTCGTTTGTCTTGAAATTGCTTAATCCCTGTGTCATATTTAAATGATAATCATGCTGGATACAATATTCTTGGTTCGAGGCCCTTCTGTTTCATTACGTTAAATATATCATGCCATTCTCTTCTGGCCTGTAAGGTTTCTGTTGAGAAGTCTGATGATAGTCTGATGGGTTTTCCTTTGTAGGTGATCTTTTTTCTCTCTCTAGCTGCCTTTAATACTCTGTGTTTATCTTTGACCTTTGCCATTTTAATTATTATGTGCCTTGTTGTTGTCTTCCTTGGTTCCCTTGTGTTGGGAGATATGTGGGCTTCCGTGGACTGCAAGACTGTTTCCTTCCCCATCGTGGGAAAGTTTTCAGTCATTATTTCTTCAAAGACACTTTCTATCCCTTTTTCTCTCTCTTCTTCCTCTAGTACTCCTATAATGCGAATATTGTTCTGTTTGGATTGGTCACACAGTTCTTTTAATATTCTTTCATTCCTAGAGATCCTTTATCTCTCTCTGCCTCAGCTTCTCTGTATTCCTGTTCTCTGATTTCTATACCATTAACAGTTTCTTGCACCTCATCCAGTCTGCTGTTAAGCCCGTCGATGGCTTGTCTCATTTCTGCATAGTCTTTCCTCACTTCCCTCACTTCCTCCCTCAGCTCTTGCACATTTCTCTGTAGCTCCGTCAGCATGGCTATGACTTTTATTCTGAATTCTTTTTCAGGAAGACTGTGCATGTCCATCCCTTCAGGTTCCCTCTCTGAGGTTGTCTGGGTCTGAAGCTTTGTCTGTACCATATTCCTCTGTCTTTTCATGGCTATAGAATTGGTTGCTGGTAGTTGCCACGTATTTCAGCTGGCTCTTTATGACTTTAAAAAGGAAATAAAAAGCAAAGAAAGAAAAGAAAAAATAAGAAAAGAAAGAAAGAAAGAAAAGAAAGAGAAGAAAAAACAACAACTAAAAAAACAAACAAACAAAAACGCCCACCGGGAGTGGATTCTGTGGGGATGCTGTAGATGGCGCTGTTGTTCCACTATTCCAGAGCCATGGCCGTGCCGCTCTGAAAGGCTCTTTATAGCTCTGGCCGGTGTGGGAACGAATGGGAGGCTATTGAGCTCTGTGGGAGTCCTAAGTGCGGCCACCCTTTCCCAGTCGCCAACTAAGGCGTCCGAAGCTCCCCAGGACTCCCAGCCTCCTGGGCTGTGTGTGCCGGGGCGATGCGGTCCTCTGCTGGGCTCCTGTCTCTTTAAGACCACTGAAAAAAGTGCGTGCTTTTCTTTTTTTTTTTCCCTCCCGGGGGTTCCCCTCTGAGAATCTGCGCCCTCTGTCTCTCCAATCTCCGCTACACCGTGCGCTGTGTGTCGGCACTCCTGGTGCCAATCACCAGGGCTGGTTATTTCACAGGCCTGTACTTCCACTCCCTACCGGCTCTGAATCCTCTCCTCCCGCTGGAGCGCTGGGGTGGGGGAGCACTCGTGTCCCGCCGGCTCGCGGCTCCATGTCTTACCTGCCTCATGGGGTGCCGAGTCCTCTCAGGTGTAGCTGCATGCTGTGCGCTTTCCTGTGTATTCTGGTCTCTCTTTTAGGAATAGTTGTATTTGCTGTGTTTTCGTGCATAAATATAATGTTGGGAAGAAATTGCTGCTGCTCTGTTCAAGTCGCCATCTTCCCGGAAGTCCTCTGTATTCTTCTCTGAGGCAGGGGCGGGTGTCTACAACTACTTTCCCCCTCCCCGCCAATGCGGCCAGCCAGGAGACAGGCCGAGGTGGAGGTGGTGGAGAGGCAAGGACAACCGGTGCCGCCACCGCGGCCTCCGCCACTGAGCAAGGGGGACCGTCAGCTTTTACACCATGTGTGATGGTTGGCGTGCTCCTTGTTCTGTTGCTGGTGGTGAGCTTGTGTGGTGTGTGGTTCATGGCCACAGCGCGTCACTCCCTGGAGAAAACCTGGTGTCCATCTCTGTGGGGAGGAGCAGGCAGAGGTGCCAGTGGGACATGGTGTGGATGGCAGCAGACGGGAGGTGCAGTCCCCACATGTGGCCCTCATGCTGGGTGGGGCACACTCTGAGGCTCAGCCAGCTCGGACTCCCACATTCCCAGCCCCTAACCTCTATCTCACGCCTGTCACCCGGAATATGCTTTAAAGAAAGGCTTTGTGGCAGAGTTGAGTTGGAATAGAGAAACTGTGATGTCAGACGCAAAACTGTGCAGAGACATTGATTTCTTGCAGAACCAGGTGTGGGCGGAAATTCCTCTTCTGCCAGGAGCCTGCCAGAGTCCCTGCGCATGGTGGCCAAGAGCCCAGGCTGTGCTCACCTGCTGGTGCCGCCACATGTTCACAGAGCACGTATCTCCCCCTGCTCGGCCACAGCAGGCCTCAGGTGTTCTGTTTGGGGCAAGAGGCAAGTCCTTCAGGGTGATGTTGGAAGCCCAGAGACACGTGTTCATGAGTTTTTCATTGCTGGGAGTCTAAGGAGAAGGAAGCATCCTGGCCACTTGAATAAAGAAACAAGAAACCTTTTTTAAGTGGAAAAATTATTTTTCAGAAAAAAGGTTAGATTCTTAATTTAGACTCCTAAGAAGCAGGATCTACTTATTTTCTAATTTTTCTGAGAGTTTCTAATAGTTGTCTATTCTTTTTTTTTTTTTTTACAATTTATTTTATTTTAGTATCATTAACCTACAATTACATGAGCAATATTGTGATGATTAAACTACTCCCTTCATCAGGTCCCCCCCACCAACCCTATTACACTCACTGTCCATCAGTGTAGTGAGATGAGAATCACTACTTGTCTTCTCTGAGCTGTACAGTCCCCCCCGTGCCCCCCCACCCTATGCCTGCCAATCGTAATGCCCCTTTTACCCTCTTATCCTTCC
>JAQQAC010008880.1:89285433-89387594 GCA_029783875.1 Phataginus tricuspis | reverse complement strand
GCCTTTATGATGTTGAGGTACTTGCCATCTATACCCATTCTGTTGAGAGTTTTAATCAAAAATGGATGCTGAATTTTGTCAAATGCTTTTTCAGCATCTATGGAGATGATCATGTGGTTTTTGTTCTTCTTTTTATTGATGTGATGGATGATGTTGATGGATTTTCGAATGTTGTACCATCCTTGCATCCCTGGGATGAATCCCACTTGATCATGGTGTATGATCCTCTTGATGTATTTTGAATTCGGTTTGCTAATATTTTGTTGAGTATTTTTGCATCTACGTTCATCAGGGATATTGGTCTGTAATTTTCTTTTTTAGTGAGGTCTTTGCCCGGTTTTGGTATTAGAGTGATGCTGGCTTCATAGAAAGAGTTTGGAAGTATTCCCTCCTCTTCTATTTTTTGGAAAACTTTAAGGAGAATGGGTGTTATTTCTTCTCTATATGTCTGGTAGAATTCAGAGGTGAATCCATCCGGTCCAGGGCTTTTGTTCTTGGGTAGTTTTTTGATTACTGATTCAATTTCGTTGCTGGTGATTGGTCTGTTTAGTTTTTCTGTTTCCTGCTTGGTGAGTCTTGGAAGGCTGTATTTTTCTACGATGTTGTCCATTTTTTCTAGGTTTTGCAGCTTGTTGGCATATACATGCTCGTAATATTCTCTTATAATTCTTTGTATTTCTGTGGGGTCCGTCGTTATATTTCCTTTCTCATTTGTGATTCTGTTTATGTGTGTAGATTCTCTTTTTCTCTTAATGAGTCTGGCTAGGGGTTTATCTATTTTGTTTATTTTTTCAAAGAACCAGCTTTTGGTTTCATTGATTTTTTCTATTGTTTTATTCTTCTCAATTTTATTTATTTCTTCTCTGATCTTTACTATGTCTCTCGTTCTGGTAACTTTGGGCCTCATTTGTTCTTCTTTTTCCAATTTCAATAATTGTGTCCTTAGACTGTTCATCTGGGAATGTTCTTCCTTCTTTAAATGTGCCTGGATTGCAATGTACTTTCCTCTTAAGACTGCCTTCGCTGTGTCCCACAGAAGTTGTGGCTTTGTGTTGTTGTTGTCATTAGTCTCCATATATTCTTTGATTTCTGTTTTGATTTGGTCTTTAACCCATTGATTCATTAGGAGAATGTTGTTAAGTCTCCATGTATTTGTGAGCCTTTTTGATTTCTTTCTGAAATTTATTTCTAGTTTTATACCTTTGTGATCTGAGAAGTTGTTTGGTAGGATTTCAATATTTTTGAATTTACTGAGGTTCTTTTTGTGGCCTAGAATGTGGTCTATTCTGGAAAATGTTCCATGTGCACTTGAGAAGAATGTGTATCCTGCTGCTTTTGGGTGCAGAGTTCTGTAGATATCTGTTAGGTCCATCTGTTCTAGTGTGTTGTTCAGTGCCTCTGTGTCTTTACTTATCCTCTGCCTGGTTGATCTGTCCTTTGGAGTGAGTGGCGTGTTAAAGTCTCCTAGAATAATTGCATTGCTGTCTATTTCCTCCTTCACTTCTGTTAGTATTTGTTTCACATATGCTGATGCTCCTGTGTTGGGTGCATATATATTTATAATGGTTATATCTTCTTGTTGGACTGACCCCTTTATCATTATGTAATGTCCGTCTTTATCTCTTGCTACTTTCTTCGTTTTGAAGTCTATTTTATCTGATACAAGTACTGCAACACCTGCTTTTTTCTCTTTGTTGTTTGCTTGAAATATTTTTTTCCATCCCTTCACTTTTAGTCTGTGTATATCTTTGGGTTTGAGGTGAGTCTCTTGTAAGCAGCATATAGATGGGTCTTGCTTTTTTATCCACTCTGTTACTCTGTGTCTTTTGATTGGTGCATTCAGTCCATTTACATTTAGGGTGATTATTGATAGATATGTACTTATTGCCATTGCAGGCTTTAGATTCGTGGTTACCAAAGGTTCAAGGGTTGCTTCTTTACTATCTGAGAATCTAACTTAACTTTCTTGTTAAGTTATTGTGAACGCCATCTGATGTTTCTTTATCTCTCCCTTCTTATTCTTCCTCCTCCTTTCTTTATATATTAGGTGTTTTATTCTTTGCCTTTAGTTGGTATTTGGATGGTCTGCTTTCTTTGCTATGCTTTTATTTTCTCTGGTGACATCTTTTTAGCCTTAGGGGTGTTTCCCTCTAGAGCAGTCCGTTTAAGATATCGTGTAGTGGTGGTTTATGGGAGGCAAACTCTCTCAACTTTCTTTTGTCTTGAAATTGTTTAATCCCTCCGTCATATTTAAATGATAATCGTGCTGGATACAATATTCTTGGTTCGAGGCCCTTCTGTTTCATTACGTTAAATATATCATGCCATTCTCTTCTGGCCTGTACGGTTTCTGTTGAGAAGTCTGATGACAGTCTGATAGGTTTTCCTTTGTAGGTGATCTTTTTTCTCTCTCTAGCTGCCTTTAATACTCTGTCCTTGTCTTTGATATTTGCCATCTTGATTATTATGTGTCTTGGTGTTGTCTTCCTTGGTCCCCTTGTGTTGGGAGATCTGTGGGCTTCTGTGGACTGTGAGACTATTTCCTTCCCCAGCGTGGGGAAGTTTTCAGCAATTATTTCTTCAAAGACACTTTCTATCCCTTTTCTCTCTCTTCTTCCTCTGGTACTCCTATAATGCAAATATTGCTCCGTTTTGATTGGTCACACAGTTCTCTTAATATTCTTTCATTCTTAGAGATCCTTTTATCTCTCTCTGCCTCAGCTTCTTTGTATTCCTGTTCCCTGTCTTGTAATTCCTTGATCGTGTCTTGAACCTGATTCAATCTGCTGTTGAGCCCGTTGATGGCTTGTCTCATTTCTGCATTGTCTTTCCTCACTTCCCTCACTTCCTCCCTCAGCTCTTGCACATTTTTCTGTAGATCCGTCAGCAGGCTATGACTTTTATTCTGAATTCTTTTTCTCGATGACTGTGCATGTCCATTTCTTCAGCTTCTTTCTCTGGGTTGATGTTTGTCTGAAGCTTTGTCTGTATCATATTCTTCTGTCTTCTTATGACTATAGAATTGGTTGTTGGTAGCAAGGAGAGATAAGAAAGGAGAGAAAGGAAAAAAAAAAGAAATTTCTACTAATAATAAAAAGGTAAAAGGAGAGAGAGAGAAAGGAAAAGAAGGAAAAAGAAAAGGCAGCAACACGTAAAGGAAAACAGCAACAACAACAACAACAACAACAAAACAAACAAACAAACAAAAAACACCAAAACGCCCACTGGTGGTGGTTTCTGTGTGAATGCTGTAGGTGGCGCTATTGCTCCACTATTCCAGAGCCGTGACCACGTCGCTCCACACGGCCCTTTAAAGCTGTGGCCAGGGTGAGAATGAATGGGAGGCTGTTGAAAGAGAGTGAAAGAAAAAAAGGAAAAGAAAGGGGAGAAAAAACAATAACAACAAAAAACAAAACAGAACAAAAAAAAGCCACTGAGAGTGGGTTCCGCGGGAGTGCTGTAGGTGGCGCTGTTGCTCCACTATTCCAGCATCACTCTATAGTTCTGGCTGGGTTGGGAACAATGGGAAGCTGTTGATCTCCGTGGGGGTCTCAATGGCAGGCACCCTTTCCCAGTCGCCAGCCAAGGAGTCCAAAGCTCCCCAGGACTCCCAGCGTGCTGGGCTCAGTTTGCGGGGCTATCCGGCCCCTCTACTGAGCTCCTGTCTCTTTAAGACCGCTGAGGTAGAGCGCGCGCTTTTCTTCCCTTTTTTCTCCTTTCTTTTTCCTTCCCGGAGCCTGCCGCGGGCAACTTGCACCCTGTGCCCTCTGTCTCTCCTATCTCCGCTACACCGCAGGCTGTGTGTCGGCGCTCCCGGCGCAGACTTCCACTCCCTCCCGGCTCTGAATCCTCTCCTCCCGCTGGAGCGCTGGGGGGGAGGAGCGCTCGGTCCGCTCGCGGCTCCGTACCTTACTCGCCTTGCCAGGACTCCCGCTGGAGTGCTGGGGTGGAGGGGCGCTCTGGGATCGCGTTTCCGTCCCGCCTCGCCGGGTGCCGAGTCCTCTGTCCGGAGTGTCTGGCTGCCGGAGCTCTGGGGGGGGGGGGGAACGCTCGGTCCCACTGGATCGCCGCTCCATATCACGTCCGCCTCACCCGCTGCCAAGTTCTCACAGGTGTAGCTGTACGCTGTGCACTTTCCTGTGTATTCTGGTCTCTCTTTTAGGGATAGTTGTATTTGCTGTATTTTCGTGAATAAATATAATGTTGGGAGGAATTTTTCTGCTGGTCCGTTCACGTCGCCATATTCCCGGAAGTCTAGTTGTCTATTCTTAACATGTAATTAAATTTACCATTGTCGTAGAAGATGTGGTTACACGCATGCAGATCCAGTAACTAGAAATTTGTACATTACATGGCTGGTGTGCTGAAAACCACTTCATGGAATTCATAGGATAAACAGATGTCTGTCATGTGGAGAATGGACCAAGGCAGTACCCACAAAATCAGGGAATTAATATTTTTTTAGTAAAAAATATGTGTGTAAGGGACAAAAAGTATCAAACTTTACCAATGAAGTTAGATTCTGCTTGGTTGTATCCATTTTGTCTCTTTGGGAAATAAGATGTAGTTCTCAAAGAACATCTTTGATTTAGTAATTCTGAGAGGATAAAAATGTGTGATCGAGCTGAAAATTTGGATATTTATATAGGTATGCCTGTTCTTATTCTCTAAAGCTTTTGAGGGAGTGAAATATGGATGTCAAACCCATTTTAGGAAAATATCAGTACACTAACTAGGGAGTCTATTTGTGATGTTAAAAGGTGATATGCTTGGTCTAAATTGATACTGTTGTATAGGTAGCATTTGTTTAATGATTAAGTGTTTTTCATGGGAACTCTGAAAGAACATCAAATATCCAGGTAAATTTAAAGTGAAGCCTTATGGAAAAAAGAATGTTCCAGATTGTTAGAGGTGATCTTACATAAAATGTCTCACAAAGTTTGTAGATTAAATGGGTACTAATTGCAAAATCAAAGCCTCATTTTGAAAGGTTCTACCCAGGAATGGGGATATTGTTCTCCTGTTCCAAATTTGGTAGTGGTTCCTCCAGAACTAGAAAGGTGCTATTTGCTGTGTGAATGAACGACTAGCAGGAGGAGGAATGTGCCCTCTGGAAAGGGTGGCAATTTGTCTCAGCGTGCAGTGCACGGGAGAGGGGGTGATAGGGTCCTTTATGTAGCGCAGTGGTTCTCAGTGGGCTCTCGACTATGTGGGACGTTTGGTTGTCCCAGCTGAGGACCTAGCGTGGAGGCAGGGATGCTGCTGAGGGTCCTGCAGTGCACGGGAGACCCCCTCCATCCCCGAGGACTGTCCGCAAGAAGCTTCCAGAATGTCATCCAGGTTCAGCCTGAGAAGCTCTAATGTAGATGGAGAGTCTTGGGAGGAAGCCGCTAGCCATGAGCACCTGTGGTAGAGGAAGAGATGGGCGCAAATTATGGCCGAACAAACTAATATATACAAACTTGCCCTTCTCCAGTTCTGGCAGACTGACCATTGTGAAGGTCTGATGCTGTCAGTCCTTTGTGTGAAACCTTCCCAAACGTCCAGGACCAGGCCCACACCCCCCACCTCACACCTGTCTGCCATATACGTGCCTCCTCCCCGCCTCTCTCCAGTGGGGTCCACAGGTTTGGTGGCATACCCCAATAGAAATGTGCATTTATTTATCAGTTATATATATACTGATTTACAAATTATATGTATGCTCTGAACTAATGCTTTTTATAAAACAAAAAATAAAAGATTGAAAGATTAAACACTGCTGATGATTAAAATACTGGAGTTAGAAAAAATTCTTTGTAGTTACTAAAATTATTAGTAACATTTCCGATGCTTAGTTTTTAAACATCTTTAATCTCTGGCTTTAAGCTATCACATCTACTATCTCAAGGTACAATATACAGTTAGAACAGTGGCCACTGTTAATAATATATGTATATCCATAATTTTTATTCTTTTTGGCTGCCTTCTTGTTGGGTCTAATTGAATTGCCATGCCTTTGACCTCAGAATGTGTTTGAAGGAGAGCCTGCTAGAAGCGTCAGCTCACCCCTATTTTCTGTGTTTACGTGGTCACTGACAATCCATGATTTCTTTGTAATCCCTGCAAATCTGGCACTTGCTGTGTTAGTTAAAAGGGTCATCTAGTCCATAAATCACATCCCCACTCACATGTGAGGTACAGCCATAGTGAGAACAGTGGAATGGTGTCCACGTTTCCTTCACCAGAACTCAGTGTTTTCCATGGGTCAGGTGGAGCTGCAGCGTTAGCCCAGGTATCAGATACAGTAAGCATGGCCATAGCTCAGTGTTCAATTTTTGTTGAATAAATGGATAAATTAGTTGTAGATGTTCAGAGCTGGGAAAGGTTTCCTGGTCCAGCTTCATCAGTTTACAGATAACTTCTAAGTAAGGAGATTAGACCTGGGACTATAGGGACCATACAGCCTCCCAGACCAACCCAGACAGAGAACCTGAGGAGGGCTAGGTGGAGTCTCTTGGTCTGAAAGTCTTCAAGGAAAGAAAAGACATGACAAGTAGACAGCAGAGTATGGGCCAGCACTTGATAAATGATTATAGTCACAGATAACTTGATTTTATTTTGAAAATTTCTTGACTGTGTCTGACTATCTATTCGGGGCTTATCAATACGCACCCAAAGTTGATATTTTCTTCATTTCTTGGATACAGAGTCCCATTTTCATCCCCCAACCCATTTCTCTGGTGGTTGGCATAAAACATTAATGAAATACAGAAGAGTGTTGATTATCATTGGATGAGACATCTATATCAGGGACAGTCATTAATTCCTATCAAGTATTTTTATAAAAGGAAGATGAGGGAAGGAAACAACAGTTCTACACTATAAGTATCGTATTTTCTTGCTGCTGTTCATCACGCATCATTCTAGCTTCCAGGACAACCCTTTAAAATTTATTATTTATTATTATTATTATTTTTATTTTGCTATCATTAATGTACAATTACATGAACATTATGGTTATTAGACTCCCCCTATTATCAAGTCTCCACCACATACCCCATTACAGTCACTGTCCATCAGCATAGTAGGAGGTTACAGACTCACTACTTGTCTTCTCTGTACTATACTGCCTTCCCTGTGCCCCCCCCACCTATATTATCCGTGCTAGTCGTAATGCCCCTTTTTCCCCCTTGTCCCTCCCTTCCCACCCATCCTCCCCAGTCCCTTTCCCTTTGGTAACTGTTAGTCCGTTCTTGGGTTCTGTGAGTCTGCTGCTGTTTTTGTTCCTTCAGTTTTTGCTTTGTTCTTATACTCCACAGATGAGTGAAATCATTTGACCCTTTAAAATTTAGATTCCTACTTGAAAAACATTTCCAAATGAGTCAATGACTATTCTTCAGCTTAGAACATATCAGGGAGTGAGATTTTTTTTTTCAGTTGGAATAAAATGTAAATCAGTCAGAAAATATAAACTCATATTTGTAAGCTTGCTATTCTGGCAACCTTCAGTGGGCTAAATGACATATTATGCCCTCATCTTTGTTTGGAAACTGCTATTTCTATATCAGCTTAATCTCTTTCTGCTGAGAACAAATTCTAAAGCCATTTCAGTGCCAAAGATCCCAGATAGAGTTTCATGTCCAACAGTGGTGGACTGAAGCATTTGACTAACCTACTGAGAACATGAGAGAATCTGGACAAAAATAGGAAACATAAGAAGGATCAGAGGGAAGAGACCCAGGAGAGGAGGCACCAGTGTGCCAGCCGGTTCTGGGGAGGGCTGCGAGCAGTCTGTGCTGTGCTTTCCAGACTTGAGCTGGGACCCAGTGGACTGCACACTAGGAGAAATAGTTCAAGAGACAACACAGGCCCAGTTGCGAATCTTCTCAGTAACTGTCTGGAGAAGGCTGTTGGGGGTCTTTGGGTCCTTAGCCACCAGACAGAAGCAGGAGCCAGCCTTCTCTGGGGGAGGCAGCATCACTAGAGCTTGAGGTAGCTGCACAGTTGTTTACATTGACGCCCAGGAACAAACAAAGTCACCTTTGGAGGGAAACGTCCGATATTCAGATATTTATCCCTTGTCAGATTCCTCTATGATTCAAGAATATGTTTTCTACTGAACTAAACAATTAGGTTGGAAAACCTCTGGTCAGTTCCATGGTTGAGCACCTACTGTATACCAGGCACTGTACTGGGCACTGGATATGCAAACACAACAAGACAGTGTTGCTCCCAGAACCCTCCCTGCCCTCCACAATCTTTCCAGAACCCTCCCTTCCTTCCAGAACCCTCCCTGTCCTCCAGAACCCTCTCTCTAGAACCCTCCCTGCCCTCCAGAATCTTTACACAACCCTCCCTGCCCTCTAGAACCTTCCCTGCCCTCTAGAATCTTTCTTGGCTCCAGAAGCTCATCAGACTCTGTCTTCTGTATATTTCCAGTGCTTGTCCTGTAATAGAATTTTATTAAGTTAATTTACTTAATAACTAGAGAATTTTCCGTGCTGCATATACTGTTCTTGCTTTGGGAAGCTCTTCTCTGTTTCTATGTAAGATTTTTGTAAGTCCTGCATTTTTATTCCATGAGGGTTTGTTTTGTTGTGTTTGCTAATTCTTGCCAGGAAATGGAAGCAGCAGCTATGGAATTGGCTTTTACCTTTTTGCACATTTAAGAAATAGATGCTTTTCATTAGATGTGTTGACAAACATGAGCCTTACTAAACAATAATGACATGCAAAAATCCCAAACTCTGCATCAGACAGAATAAAATGACACAGAATAGGGTGTTAGGTCCAGCTTGACCACACACTGCACCAGACGCTTCTGAATGTGGTGGCCCAGGGCAGTAGGTATGTTGGGAAGAGTCCTGTGCCCTGGGAGCCCACATCCCCCTGTTCATAGTGTGAGATTTTACTGTCTGGGTTCTTGGGGCTTTGCATGGGGTAGCTGGTTGGTAAGAGAAGGGTTGCTTGAAGAGCACCCTCTGTATGTCCCTAGAGGAGGAGCCATTCCTAAAAAGATATGATAACATCTCAGGTTCTTTTCTATAAATTGTTTCTTTAGTCACAAACCATGATTGGCCTTGGTCATAGATCAGCACTGAAAGGCTGAAGGTGACCCATCTTCAGGTGCCTCTGCCAGTGAGCTCAGAGCCCTGTAAGTGTATCTGTGTCCCTGATCTGTGCTTGGCAGGTCTTGTTTTTGGAATTGGATGACCTTTGGCTACTTCTCTGGGCTGTGTTGTAAATTAACCTGTAGGAAAAGCGGGAAGTGAAGTGTTTGTGGGAAGGAAACCTGAGTGAGAAGGAGACTCCTGTTTAGGCTCCGCACACTTGGGGTGTGGGCAAAGTGTGGTGCTCAGCTATCTCATCCTGACCGCAGGGACAAGGTAGTGACCCTGGGCGAGTTGTGACCTCCTGGACCTGCGGTCCAGGCTGCAAGGGGTCCTTTCAGAACAGACAGTGACAGATCCTGCAGTAGGTTTGAAGCCTGGAATCACGAGGTCCTTGGCAACCTTGGTTCGACTCAGACCCCCCACGTTTGTGGCCCAGAGAGAGGCTCCCTGCATTTCTATATAGGGGGCTCCATCGGGGGCAGCACCGGTGCATAAGGCCTGGTGGAGCATCACGGGTCTGTGAGTGTCAGGGACACAGGGCACAGTGTCCGAAGTGGCCGTCTGTTTTGTGGAGGCCCAAACGTCACTTCTTTCTGTGTTGCTCAGCTATGATCCAGTGCTGGGCGTCTGGTCCACACTCCCCTACAAAGCCAAGATCAGTGTAGTTCCTTGGGGGTCGTGCACCCTGGGGTTTAGGTGTGGATCATTTGCCTCCAGGCACCCAGAGGGCCTGGTCACCTGGGGAAGGTGGGGCAGTATGTCTGACATCAGAGGAGGATGAGTGAGTCCTTTCTATCAAGTCAGAGTTACTTACTTTGAAACCTGTTAAAATTCTAAGATTGTATTATTGTTATTTTTTTATGTCAGCAGTCGTGGTAGCAGGTGGTAGGTTTTTTTTGTTAAGCATTTTTTATTGGGAACAAAAATTTGGCAACTTTGTATAGGTTCCCCAAATTTTAAAAAAAGGTTACCAGTCTGTAAAATTAAAAAAAAATAGAAACCACTAGTTTAAGGAATATTATTTTTTTCTTTCAGTTTTATTGAGATGTAACTGACATACAGCACTGTATAAATTTAAGGCATACCGCCTAAAGGCTTGACTAATATATTGTGAAACACTACCACAGGAAGTGTAGTTAATCCCCATCATCTTATTAGATACAAAATAAAAAGAAGAAAAAAACCTGGTTTCTTCCTTGTGATGAGAACGTTTAGAATCTACTTTCAGCAGCTTTTGTGTCCACCATATAGTGAGCATATATCAGGCATATGATCGACACCAATATTTGAAGACCTCTCCCTGCAGATTTTCTTAGTATATTGGGAAAAGGAAATCAAGTCTGAAAGTCGTTTTTTCTCTTCCAAGCCAAGGTCCCCAGGATGAGGTATTTAATGTTCCTACAAATGTTGGAAATAATAGAAATAAAAGTAAGGGGTCCATCACATTATGAGTGACCCAATTGTCCACTCTCTCTGGACTGCAGGTTCCCCAACATAAAGTAAGGAAGGTGAATAGATGTATTTGTAGGTATGCAACTTATGACACTAGTGTTTAAGAAATTACAGAGCCCTCTCTCTAAAGCATGTCTTAGCCACAGTAAATGACTCAGTTAGCAGGGTGCTGGTCCCTTCCAGCAGATCTGGGGTGGGGCGTGGCACCTGTGTCTTCGCTGTGACAAACCTTCCCCTCCCGACAAACCTCCCCCCAGCCCCCACATTTCCCTGCTCCTCACCACCTGGCCGATTTCAGCATGATGACCCCACGTCTGGCCTTTGTCCAGGAGGGCTGTGTCCATGCCCAACCCTTCCTCACCCAGCATCTCCCATCATGATGTCTATCAACGTGGATATCGGGTCACCTTTGCAGGGTGGGCCGGCCTTCTCAGCGCGTGGCAGGAACTCGTGTATTCGTCAGATAACGAGCAGGCCCGGAGGCCTGGGGAGAGGCCGCTGAGCCTCGGCCTTGACGTTTTGCATTGCCATAATGAAAAGCCTTCCTAAAATAAATGCTGCCTGCATAATGTCTAATACATTCTGTTTGGAGGGTGGAAAATGGAATCGCAGGCTCAGCCCAGCCAGCCAGCCTGTTTGTCATGGTGACAGGGTGGCCTGTCGTGAGCTCAGAAATTTTCTAGCCTAGAAAAGATCGGAATAAACACCATAAATATCCAGGGAGGCGGGGTGTAAATGCATTTCATTCATTTTGTTGGATGAAAGCCATTTAGCCTCCTTTTATCTTTGATCATTTCTTTGGTTTGCGTTTGCTGATGGGCCCTCCATGACAACAGGCCTGGCAGGGGACCTGCAAGAACTGGGAGAGCTGAATGGAGAGACGCGGGTGGTGCCGCAGGGGTGGGGTGGGGCCCTTCTCCCTTCTCCCTACCAGAACGCAATGGCAGAGGCAAGGTCCTTTCTCCTTTGGGGTTCTCTGCTCAGGAAGGACCCGTTGCGCTAGTCCAGGACCCCCTCACCTTTGAGGGTCATGTGCCCAGAGACATCAGGTGCCCTGGGGTTAAGGTCAGGGCTGCCTATGCCAGGTGGCTGGCCAGGGCTCTGGGAAGACAGTTGTGGGGTCGTGCTGCTGGCCTGGGGAGGGGTCTGCAGTGTTGCTGTGACCCTCTGATGCTTCTCTTATTGGAGTGCTCAGGAGCTAACGAGCTTCTGATGTCTGTGGACAAAGCAACTAAGTTGGTTGATCTTCAATGTCATCAAAACTGCTTATGATCTCAGGGAGAGGTTTTAAGGGGCAGAAAATGGCCAAGACAGAGGAAAGGCTGAGGACAGGTGTGTGGTAGATGGTGAGCGTAGAGCCAGAGTCGTGGAGTCCGCACCTGAGTGCCGTGGCCTCCTCTTTCAGGGGCGGGTTGTGGTGAGGCTCTCAGGTTGTTTCTGTTCGTCGTGGGTGTTGTGACATGACAGGGTGGCATCCTGGCCCCCAGCACCCATGTGTCTGCTCCCCGTGGTTCTGCTCTGTCGACTGAGACTACAGATCCCGCATGGGTTGCTTGACATCATCCTAGGGCCCCTGATTGATGGCACTGGATTCCACGGGCAGCTGCTCTTCTGTGGATGCAGCCAGGTGGAGCCCAGTGGCCCAGGGGTGCAGATGACGGGTTGCAGCGGGGCATCTGTCTCCCCTCAGGATGGGTTTAACTCCTGCAAAGCTCCCTTTCTGTAAGGCCGTGTTTGGAAGTTGTGTATTTAGCTCTATTCTGACAACCTATGTCATGTAGTCACAAATATTACCTGTATGAACTGCAGCTCTAAAGTTAACCTCCGCTCAAGTACAGGTGAATAGTGATACTTAGACTGATGCAGCCAGGCTCCCTTCTGTCCTGGGAACCTCTTGGTTTTCTAAAGGAGAAGCCTCATGCTTGCTTGTTCTGTCCCTGCCTCTCGCCCCACATCCGTTTTTCCAACCTGTGAAGGCAGCATGTAGGACAGGGCCTGGGCTGCCCCCTGAGGTTTCTCATGAGTGCAAGTCCCTTGAGAAGCAAGCATGTGCACAGAGAGACAGCATGGGCCCTGCTTGTAACTCTTCTTGGGTTTGCACACACTTCTCTTTGCTCGAGCCAGGCCTTCATGCCCCTTCCTGTCCTGGCTGACCACAGAGCCTTTCTGGGCTGAAGAATCAGTGGCTGCTGGCTGAGCTGGTCACTCTCTGGGCCTTACCTGAGAGTCTCTACCCACCCTTTAAGTAACCATGTGCCAGGTGAAGCAAAGCAAATTGAAGACGGAGTACACACTGGGAGATGAATGGGTCAAAGCAGATGCTCCCAGGGCTCTCAGATGGACCCCTGGGGTTGGGGCCAAGGGCAGGAGCCTGGTTGGTACCCCAGCCTGGCTCCCTGCTAAATGTGCCACCCTGGGGCTGAATGCTGCTTGTGTTCATGTTGGTCTCTAAGCCTCACAGAGCACTGGGATGACTGACAAGGGTGTGGGGTAGTGCTTCTCTCATGCCCCCTTGGTGGGAGTGGGGTTGCCTCAGTCTCTTACAGGGCAATTGGCCATATCCCTCACAACATGCACAGTTCTGTGACCAAAGTCCCACTTCTAGGGATTTGTCTTACAACCTGCTTACACACACGTGCAGAGATGTTTGCAGAAGGATCTTCACTGCTACGTTTTTTGTTATAAAGTAATACTAGAAACAACTTAATTTTTTGTAATAAAAGGGAGTCAACCAGAGACTCTGGCAGATGTTAAGAATGAGGTGGGATGGTCTAGAGACTGAGTTGATGACACAGAGCTTGCTCCACCCACACGGCCTCTCTCCCTGCATTCACACGTAGCCCTCAGTGGCCCTACGATGTAGGAACTACTGTGATGCGTGTTTCATAGATACCCTCAGGCACAGAGGCACCCTCAGGGCCCAAGTTCTTAACCACTGTAATGTCCACTGTCAGGTTTTAAAAGTACATAGTATATCCTATAAATAGGACAGGCCATTCATTAAAAGTAGGAATCTTATCAAAGATCTCACCATCTCTTCATAATTTAATGAAGAATAAGATGAAGGGGTGAGACTGGCCCATGAAGCCCCTAGAGGTCTTGGCCTCCTCCTCCCCCAAAGCATGCCGCACTGGCCCGATCTCAGGCGTCGGGGTATGAGGGAGGCGTATGGACCGCTGGAGTGCACGCCCAGCGCTCCTGTTTGAGCTGGCAGAGCAGCTGAATGCTGTGTGATCAGCTCTGTTTGGGAGAAGTCGTAATCAAGTCCTGTTTCCATGGTTTTAAACTCAGTTGTTCCCAGTTTGCACTGGCTGGGCACTGGCACTGCCTCACCCAAGCTTTATGAGGCATCACGGCCGATTTGCAAACTGCTGTATGAATAACCCCATATTTGTGACACTTTTGGTTCTTCCTGACATGCCCTGTGTCCATTCCACCCGTGTCAAACTTCGGGAAAAGGCCATCGGTGTAGCCAGTGCTGGCTGATCAGTCATAGTGATTCTGCCTCTTCCGAGAAGCCACCTCAGGACACCCGTATGCCCAGGTCTCCAGCTGCACATTCACAGCCCTGTCTTGGTGGCGGGGGTTCAGCTCTCAGGTCGCCATGTGCTGGTGCATTCCTCTGCCTGTGTGAGGCAGCGGGGCTCTCTGTGCATGAGCGTGGCCATGGCGGACAAGCCCTCTGCAGCCAGGACAATGCCTCCCTGCCCCAGGGAGCACTTGCTGTAGGAAATGGTGAGCTGCTGGCCCCTGCCGCTCTCTGATGGGTCAGGGAGTCATTCTCTGTCTTTAAAGGTCCTGTACTTGGTGTAAGGAAGACTTTTTATGTGTTTGGTTTAGTGTCTAGTTAATCCACTTCCGTCCATACGTGAAACTGTGAGCCTGGTTGCATTATGTTTTGGTGTGGTCCCTAACAGCCTTCATCACACCATCGATCCTAAATTGCCTGCTGTAAGCCTTCCAACTCCGTGAACCACGAGGTTGATGGTACAACAGAAGATGCACTTCATGAATCATTAAGGCCGGTGGTAATTGGAGAGCTTCACTCTCATGGTATATTAGCCACTACATCCTTCTTGAGGCCTCCTGAGCAGGCATGCAGGAAGTCCGTGTGAGGGGCCACAGTGCCGCTTTAAGTGCTAAATAGACTATTAATAATAGGGAATTTTAGCATGGCTCTGACTTTATTTGTGGGAGACGGAGGGGGTGTCTTAATGCAGGTGGGGCCTGGGTGTAGTTGCATTGACTTGGGTTTTGTTTACTACTGTTGGCTGTGAATTTCATGGTCACCTCTGAGCAAAGGAAGATGGTGGTGAGGCGATATGCCACTCTCCCCAACCTAGAAGACTTGTGCTGGAGGCTGTGAGATCTCAGAAGGCACGCCTCTGTTGGCCTGTGCTGATTCACTCAGCACAGGGAGAGGATCTGTGTGTCCGAGTGTCTTGCTAATGGGTTTCAGCCTGGGCAAGTTCACTATGGACTCAGTGTGACCAAAGAAATGACAGTAGAATGTTCTTGGTGTGAGGTTCATTACCTGGCTTGTTCTCCCGGCAGTAGGTTGAGCACTAGCGTCTCTGCCTCCGCCCAGAGCACTGGGCGGAACTCTCTGTGTAGTACAATAATAGCTTATTGCCTATGGGTGTGGAAGCAGTAGCCTAGCAACGGGCCAGTTACATCATCAAATAGTTTAAGTTCAGTGAGGATCCTGGCCATAGGAACCCCAGCTTCTCCACACTGAGGTCTCGCCCCTGTTGAAGTTCATCTAAAGGGACTTCGCCTCTGAGCCTCCTTCAGGCTCCTTTCTCAGCGAGTGCCCTCACCCTAACTGTGGAGGCCCAGCTGAGGCCGGCAGCAGGAAGCCGATGGGATTTCTGGAGGGCACGCCTGCCCAGGGCTCACTGCCCCCTAGGAGTGTCTTGTCTTGCACAGGGAGTCTCAAACCAGGACGTGACTGAGTCACTGGTGGGCAGTGGGGAGCTGAAATGCAATTTCAGCTTCAGGTTTGGAGCCTCAATTCTCCATTTCTGTGGTCGTTGCTAGAAAGGGAGGTCTGAATCAGCGCTGAAGCCAATGGACTAAGCAGCAAACCCCATGTCATTTGGGGATCAGGAGGAAGTTCCAGCTTGCTTTATAAAGGAAAAAAGGAAATAGTACTAAAATCTACTGGTGTGTGTATAAGACCACTTGGTCTTTTCTTTAAAAATCTCTTGTATTCAAAGAAAATGTACAGATGTTGGAGGTTGTCCATTATTAGCAGAAGCAGTTTTTTGCTCTGTTCAAAAGAAGCTCCTACCCAGAGCTTTGGGGACCAGTTTTCCAGGTAGCTTATTATGTCCCAGACCTGAGGCAGTGGGTCGTCTATTGCCACAGGTGTGGCAAATTTGTAATTTTGAAAAACACCCTGAAACGTTAATTGAATTTGCTGGGTTGTTACTCCTAGAACCATTGGAATGTTCTGGCTTCAGTGAACCATGACAACAGTTTAATGCATGCCCTGATCCACTTAATCTTCCTGAATTCCGGGATTTATTGATGAGGTCAGGTTTGCAAGGGGGCACTTAGTAAAATTAGAACCCAGGTCTTCTGACTCCCAGCTCTGGCCCTTTTACTGTTAACAGAACAGCTCCCTTTTATGGACCACCTACTGTGTGTGATTTTACCACCAGGTATCAATGAACCATCTTGACTTGTTGAACAAGAAACACTGAGTTATTCTCAACATCCCCTCACACCTGAGGGAACTTTGACAGGTGGACACGATTTCTCTTGTAATACCCATTTTGAGTTTCTGGGATAGTTATTTGCCACCTGGGGGTTGGGAGGTGGAATGCATACATTAGGACTTCTCTCAAAGGACTTTCAGTGCATATTCTATTCATTTTTTAATTGAATGAAACCAGTTATTTCCGGCTCCACCTTCGGGGTTGAGAGTTTGTGCCTGCTGGTTTCTGTTTTCAGAGTGCCTCCTATAATGAAAGAGCTGTACCCTCTCTGCCTCTGCACCTAGTGGGGTTCCTCACCTGAAAGCAAGCTGAGTGGCAGTACCTGCATCAGAGTTCGCCCTAAGGGCCAGGTGCATTGCCCAGCCCAAGTGTGCAGTGAGAGGTCAGCAGCTCTCAGTCCTCAGCCCCTCAGGTTCTCTGAGAGCTCAGCTCTTGGCTGGCTGTTGATATATGTCATCTGCTTTCGTCTAGCAATCTAAAGAAATGCTCACTTTGTCCCCTGGCTAGGCCAAAACGTTTACTCATTAGTCTGAGTCATACACATCATCAGATGTAGACTTAACACATGCCCGCTCCTGGGGGTTCACTCCAAAGAACCGGAAGCAGGATCCTGAGGACATCTGCAGTGTGTGCGCGCGGTGTCCCTTACAGCAGGTAAGATGTGGAGGTGAGCCACGTGCTGCTTGACAGAGGCCTGACCAACAAAGTGGGTCCATCCACACACTGGACCAGTTTTCAGCTGTCTTGCCAATGGGTTTCTGTCCCCGGCAAGTTCACTATGGATTCAAGGTGACCAAAGAAATGACAGTAGAACGTTTCTTTGGGGTGAAAGGGTTTATTACCTGACTTGTTCTCCCCATGGTAGATCGAGCACTAGTGTCTCAGCCCCCGTCCAGAGTACTGGGCTGAGCTCTCTCTATAGTGCAATAATAGCTTATTGCCTATGGGTGAGGAAGCAGTAGCCTAGCAACAGGCCAGTCACATCGTCAAGTGGTTTTTGTTCATTGAGGATCCTGGCCATAGGAACCCCAGCTTCCCCAAATCAACCCTAAACAAGAAGGAGGTGCTGACACTTGCTAACACATGGATGGAACATGAGAATGCTATGATCATAGGGAGGAACGCAGTGGGCCAGTCACAAAAGGACAAAAGCCTTGTGATTCCACTGATCGGAGGTCCCAGAGAAGCCAAAACCATAAAAACACAAAGCAGGGTGGGGTACAGGGGGCTGGGGAAGGAAGAGTTAATGTTTAATAGGGATAGAGGGTCAGGTTTGCAGATGAAAATATTTTACAGATCTGCAACACCACTGTGCAGCACACTGAAAAATGGTTAAGATGGTAAGTTTTATGTTACGTGCTTTTCACCACAATAAGAAAATTTAAATATGTAAGTAGGAAGACAAAAGCAAGGAGAGTCTAGTTTTGTAAGGGCTCCCCATTGCTTCGATGTGCTGGAGAGATCTGTCCCTTCTCCCAGGCCTCTTGGGGGCCTGGGATCACAGCTCCGGATTAATCAGCCCACATTCTCTGTTGACACCCTGAAGTGGGAGGAGAATGTGGGGTGTGAGGCAATGGGAAGGGTGGTGCTGGTCCCACAGGGAGGTCTTGGCAGGGTGGGCCTCACAAGGCACAGCATGGAGAGCCTGGCATCCCCCCGTTAACAGGCTGGGGCCACCCTCCCAAATGGAAATGCAGGCGGGTGCTGCAACTACGAGCCTCTGCACAGTGGATGGTGTGACTGATTAGTGTCCTTCATCTCACTGTTTCTTGTTGGTGGTGAGTGGCCAGTAACAGGGACCTGTGTAAATAAATGGACGTACCTACGTAAAGTTGTGCTCTGGGGCCACTTACTGGCCTGGAAAGATGGGATCATGTAGTTCTGAAGAGGAAAAAAATCGGATCTCAAAAAAGTACATATAGGATGACCCCTTATTGCTTTAAAAAAATTAAAATTATATACACTCATGATGTTTTATATATTATATATATATATTCATGATGTTTTTTTATATATATATCCGTATGTGAATGGGATTTGGGTGCATTTTTCTCTTTAAGAAAACACTGTGTAATGAAAGCAAAAGAAATTAGTGAAAATGTTAAAAATCTCCCAGTATCAGATGGACTCGTGCGGGGGGTCTGGGGGAGCCGGCCCTTCTGCCTCGGTGGCTGCTGCCCTGCTGGACCCGCGGCTGAGCTGCGCTGGTGTCTGGTCCAGTTTGAGCGCCCTTGGGACCGATGATGCCCTGACCTGCCAGTAGCCGACCTCGTCTGCTCATGGAGTGCCAGTGGTAGTGAAGCCCCTGCGTGTCTCGAGGATCCACAAGCGTGGCAGGAGAAGTGCTCCCCTCCCTCTCCTGGGCCTGATGACTTGGGGTCTGGGAGCCTCCTGCCCATGGGCGCTGACAGCATCTCATGAGATTCCCAAATTGCTTTTTTCTGGAGTCTGATGTGATGACGAATGAGAACTCTCCCTGGCCTGGCCTGAGAAGGGGAGAACCTGCTTTTCTCTGTGCAGGAGTTTGGACACAGCCCCGCCCCTCTCCCTCAGGGCCCTCTCCCCAGCAGTGCTTTAACAGGCTCTGGCCTGAAAACATGGATGGAGATGGCCCTCTGGATGGCATTTGCTGCTGAGACACCCTCCAGGGAAGTGTATTAAGGACACAGGCTTAAGCTGGAAGGCTGTGCCTTGGGCCCTGGCATCAAGAGGAGAGGGACCAAGCTGCACGGGGTTGATTTTGGTGGATGAAGATCAGACACATCAGCTTTGGGTCTATGGATGCAGTGTTTGTGCCTGGGCTGGAGGTAAGAGCGCACCTGCCAGGTTGACAGTAGAGGCTGGAGGGGTGGGTGATGGGTGCCTCACCAAGAGAGCAGACCAGTGAGGTCTTAATGCACTAAACATGTGGAAACAGCAGCCCAGCCTGTTTACTTCTGCTTGGTTAGCCCCATGCCAGCTGTCTTGCCAATGGGTTTCTGCCCTGGGCAAGTTCACTATGGATTTAGTGTGACCAAAGAAATGACAGTAGAACACTCTTGGGGTGAAAGGGTTATACCCAGCTTTATTTCCATGATGGCAGGTCAATCACTAGAATCCCGTCCACTCAAAGTGAGTCTGCAGGCAGCAAGCCATTCTCTGCCTCTGGTCTCAGTCTCTGTCCTTAGCACTGCCACCACTCCAGTCTCGTCTCTGCCCTCCTGCAGCCTTGCAGCCGTGCCACCGTGTCGCCCAGAGCACTGGGCGGAGCTCTTTATATAGAGTCAATAGCAACATATTGCCCACGTGTGTAGTGAGCTAGCCGACCAGGGTCAGGTGAGAACCCTGGCCACAGGAACAGTCACTTTATCCACACCAGGGGCTGCCCAGCTCTGAGACTGCTAATGCTGGATCTCTATGGGTGGATGGTCTGGATTGCTTGTTGATTGAGTAACTTCTTAAATAATTAGAGGAATTCTAAAGCCATGAACTCAGAGAAGTAAATGAAGTACAGTAGGAGTGGGTAGGCCAGGGATGGGAATGGTTTTCAGGCGTTTGCAGAGAACCAGAAGAAATGAAGAAAAGCCAGAAGCACACTGGGCCTAGTAAGCAGGCTGTCTGGAATAAAATGTGAGGGGACCAGTCAGGCTCGTTACTGAATGGTGATTGAGTCGACTGGAGAGCCCGTCTCTTGGGTCATCCCACAGCAAGTGTCAGTCCGCATGATGTGGGACCTGGGGCCCTGCAGTGGGCCATTTACCAGGTGTGCTGAGGGCGGACCCTTGCCTTCTGTGCCGGGGGTCCAAGGTCGCCAGGGACTGCAAAGCCTGTCCCAGGAGAAAGGTGCCCTGCCATGCCTATTTCCAAAGCCCAGAGCAGGCTTCGCATGTTGCAGAGGTGTATGAGGTGGTATGGGGAAGTTGGGGTTCCTATGGCCAGGATTCTCACTGAACTTAAACCATCTGATGATGTAACTGGCTTGTTGCTAGGCTACTGCTTCCACACCTTTAGGCAATAAGCTATTATTGTGCTGTATAGAGATCTTGGCCCAGTGCTCTGGGCGGAGGCAGAGACGCTAGTGCTTGACCTACCGCCAGGAGAACAAGCTGGGTAATAAACCCTTTCACCCCAAAGAACGTTCTGCTGTCAATTTCTTTGGTTGCATTGAATCCATAGTGAACTTGCCCAGGGCTGAAACCCATTGGCAAGACACATGGGCTCATTGTAGGCCTGTGGGCATGCTAACTCCATGTGGTCTGTGCCCTGCACTGGGGTTGGGGGGTCTGCCGACTGCTGAAAAGCTGCTGCCAGCCTCTAGGTTGGGGATGGGGTACAGAGGGTCCCTAGAAGGTTTCTTAGTCCTTTTTCCCATCAACAAGAGTGTGACGTTTGGGGTTCTTTTGTACCCTTTTGTACTAACAGGCGAGAATGTGCTATCCCTGCAGGTGGTCTGCCAGTTCTGAGCGCACAGGCCTGCAGCACCCACTCCCCGTCAGCTCCAGCTAGAGCAGTTCTGTTTTTAAAGGGTGCCTTTAGCTTCCTTGAAAGCTGTCATGGTCTCTTAATTTTAGGCACCAGGAGGTAGGCGGGTCCAAACCAACAGCCTGTCGAAAGCTTCCTGGACCTGGTGGCTCAGCAGCAAGTTCCAGGACTTACAGTCAACCAGGAGCAGAAGCAGAACCACCTGTTGGGGTCCCCATGCAACTTGTCTTCCTGATTGGCTTGCTCGGGGAGCAAACGAGGAGCTGGTAGTGGTCTGACCCGGGCTCGGGAGCTGCGGTCCCGGCGGCACTGCCTCTGCCTCTCCGGTGGTCTTGACTGCGTTCCTGGCGGACCCTTGGGGGTGGAGCCCAAGAGCAGGTTAAAGAGCAAGAGAAGCAATCCACACTAGAGCAGACTGGGTGAGGGGCAGATGCTGCATTTGAGGGCCTGGCGTTGTGGTGGTGTTCACCTTGCTCCAGAACCAGTCTTTCCAAGGCCTCAAAGAATCCATTGTTTTATTTAGTGTTTCCTTGACAAAAACGGCATCCTGGGGAAAAAGCCCAGAGACACCACACGTGGCCTGAGAGGCATGGCTGGGTATATCTGCTGGGGTGCGTGCAGCTTGTCCCCCTGGGTAGCTGATCACTTCCTGGCAGCCTGTTTGGCCACAGCAGCTGACCAGAAAGAAAGGTCCCCAGACTTCCTGACTCTGCTGGGTTTTACTGTCCTGCATCTTGTTTGTCCTAAACTCATGCCTCCCAAATCCAGGGGCAGCCTCTATTCACAGGATCTCTCTATAGTGCCCTTGGCAGTTTTACAGCTTTACTATCATCTCGTGGTTTCAGTCACTCTGGGATGAAGGGTCCATTGGCACCGACTCCCAGAAACTCTGGTCTTACTGTTGAGGCAGATGACTTGTGTGCCTTGGGGATTCAGTGTGGGGGTGTGAGGTGTCCTCTGCTGAATCAGACTGTCTACCTGCAGCACTTCGGGATGATCCTGTATTTCATTTCCTGCAGGTGGAGTGGGTGTTTGTTTAGGAAGGGGTGTGGTTCAGGCTCGGAAGCTGCTCCCAGGCAAGGATACTGGGTCAGGTTTCATGAGTTGCTCCTAGTGAGAACCAGGTTCACTTGGAGCACTCAGAATGCTGGGGTTCAGCCCAGCTCTGCCATCCTGTGGGCACCGGGACCTCTGGGGGAGAGTGGAAGGAGGGAAAGTGATCCGGGAGCTCACCTGCATCATCCTCGGTGGAGCTGGCTTGCTGGAGCTCCAGGGTCATGAGGGGCGGTGGAGGAAAGCCCCACCCCTGGGCCAGTGCCTGCGGCTCAGATTCCATCTGGAGACCCCAGATCACATGGGGATGGAAGCTCTTCAGAGCCTTAGGGTCTTCATCTTGGCTTGCATCAGCCCCTATGTGCCATCAGGCTAGAATCAAGAGAAAGGAATAAATCCCCTAAGACAACCACAAGATCAAACCCACTTGGCTACTTAGTTAACTGCAAGTTGTAAAAATATACTTCAAAATCCACACAAAAATAGTAGCTAACATTTACAGCAATCTCGGAAGCTCTACAGGCATTTTCTTTTTTAATCTTCATAATAAATTGGTTTTGACAGATGAAGAAGTGGCCCAGAGAGAGTAAGTGACCTGCCCATGGTCACACAGCCAGAGTGCTGGGACACGACCAGGTCCACCCATGGCTGAGGTCTGTGCTTGCACCACTTTGCTTTCCTGCCCCTCCTGGTCATCATGGGTCTCCCCCCGCTTCCTCCTCCTCTTCTTGCCACAATGCCTCCAAGAGTGGCAGCGTGTCCGCCAGCTCGGGGGGTCTGGGTGTAGAAGAGACAAGGAGGGTCTGTCTGAAACACACATGGAGACAGAGCTTGCTCAGGACCCACCCACTGCATCTTCAGGAGTTTCCATGGAGGGCATGAGATTACGGGGTTGGCTCCCAGGGTGCTGTCATGGTGCTGCATTTGGGACGGGCTTCCTCAGGGTGGTGTTGAAGTGTCATAGGCTCAGCTGGGATGGGGTGGGGTTGGGGTCTGGATCGCCTGGTGCCAGAGGGATCCAGGAGGGTCCTCAGGGTGCAGAGGGGCAGCTGTGGGGAGCGGCCTGGATCTCAGGTGTAACCAGGACAGCCTCCGGGAGCTTCGGGTTCAGGGACAAGCACTTGATTTTGTTCATTTTTAATCAACCACGTGGCCTGTGTTCTCCTTGGAATCCCTTAATGGCCTGTAGGCTCCATGTTGATCAGGGTGGATAGTGGCAGACCTTCCTTCTGGCCCACACAGTTGTCTGAAGGGACCCAGGCAGGAAAGTGGCTTCCTGGGACCTTTCCCAGTTGCCTGGCCCCTCCTGGCCTCAGATTTGGCTCAGTGCTGTCATTGTAACTGATAGCAGGCCAATTATTTTGTGTCCTCTGGATTTCCTTCCCTTGGAGTCTGTAGATCCATTGGCCTTTCTGAATCCGCTGCCTTTGCATTATTTATAGAGGAATTGGATCCACAGAGAGAAATCTGGGGGAGGAGGGAGAAGGGGCCTGCGTCTCTGCCTTCCTAGTGCACTCACAGTTTAAAAACAGACTTCTATGCAGGGAGAAGAACCACTCCAGGGGCTCTGCAGCAGGGGCGGGGCCTGGGTGGGGGGTGTCTGGCTTGGTCTTGGCTGTCACCTCGAGCGCTGCAGACACCAGTCGCATTGGTGCAGCCGCAGGTTGGTACATTCCTCTCTTTTGCTGCGTCCCAGCTGGCACGGGTCTGGCTGACCTCTTGGAGGGTTGAATGGGACAGATCTTGGTGGATCTCAGGGACTGCCTTCCCCGCCAAACCGCCTTGGGATAAGCTACCCATCTCTGACACAATGGGAGGTCTGTGTCAACTTCAGTTCCAAAAATAAGATTCTGTATTTCATTAAAAAAAAGCCTAAATCACTCATGCAAGTATTATTTACCAAACACTCCTCCCTCTCCCTCATATCCCTTGTCCCGTTCCTGCATGCCTGTCCTTGCGATGGAAGAGAGGGACTTGCAGGAAACTAGCCTCTCAGACTCAGTTGCCGGGCCTCTCTCCTAGGTGTCAGCTCTGCTGCACCCACTTCAGAGAGAGGCTCCAGGAGGAGGCTGAGTTGGCTTTGCCGCCTCAAGTAGGAGCAGGGATAGGGGGTCGCAGAGGTCCCGAAAGGTGTTTCCTGGAAGGTACTGTTGGTACAGACCTCGGGCTCTGGGGTTTATTTATGTTCCTTGCAATGTACCGAAAGCTTTCCCTCCTGGTTCAGCTTATTCACTCCATGGTAGTGGCCAGTGGGGACACCAGCCTCCCCAAGGACCCTCCGACAGTGGACATCTGGGTGCATGCTGCCTCCCTCTGGGCTTTCTCACCCTCTCCCGGGCACCCAGTGCTGCGGGTGGGCAAGGGAGTGTCCCAGCTGGGTGATGTCAAGCCTGGGAGCCACGGTTTTCCCATTAGTCTTTGTTTCTGGCTGCAAACTGTTGTGTGGTGCCAAGCCCAGCCCTTGAAAACTGCCTGAAGACCATGTGGACAGAGCACTCCCCTGGAGGACGGCAGCAGCCATGAACTCAGTACCCCTAGCACTCTTTATTAAAGGGTCTTCGTGTTTCCAACATGAGTCAGCTGTCTGCTTGACCCATTGGGAAATCACAGAAGGGACTCAGGGGCTCAGGTCTCCAGAAAAGTAAGCAAAAATGAATGAGTAAATATAAGGAAAAGTTGACTTTCCCTGCATGGAAATAAATGCCATGGGCCAATCCCCATGCTGGTGTGCAGTGGGTAGAACAAAGTGACCTTTGGGGACAGGGACTGGGGCTTGCAATGGGGACAACAGGCTTGAGGCGGCACTGTGGGTGTCTGGGGGCTGCTTGGCTGCCTGCCTGCCTAGACTTAGTCTGGGCTCCATACGCTGTGGCCACCCCCTGGCTGAGGGCCTTGGGCGATGTCTACCTTCCTGCTCTCGTCCCACTTGCCTGCACCCCCGACAGACACCCCGGGAGTGACTGTGATGATGATGGCCCCAAGGCTAGAAGCAGCTCCCCACCTCTCCCGGCTGCTGGTGCTGGGGGCAGCTGGGCCTCTGGGTGAGGCTGTGTGCTGGGGGGTCTAGCCGAGGTCCTTCCGCCCATCTCTTTCATCTCCAGTTGGGCTCTGAGTACTTCAGAGCTCGTTCATTCATTGTTAGTCAGGACAGAGGCTGCTCAGGGGACCACCTGCTTTCTGAGCAGGGTACATGGAAGGCAGCTGGACATACCTCCGAGGGCACTGACTTGTTACCAGCAGCAGTTTATTAAAAGGTCAGAGGCTGTACACAAAGCTCATGCCACAAGGACCTCGCAGCTCTGGGGCAGGTGGAAAACTCAACATGCTAGAAAGTTCTCTTTATGTTGAACTGCAGCCAAGTCCTCTGTACCTTTCAGCCCAGAGGATGAATGACATGACTGTGACTCATTGCTTCTCTCTCCCAGGAGGACACAGCCAGTTTACAGATCTTTCATTTCTTGTCACCATGCTGCTTTGGTGTCTGAAAGTCCCCCTAGGACAGGAGTCTCTGGCCGTGTTCTCTCCGGTTTGCTCAGAGGTGTGCTCCCAGGGAGATGGTGAGAGGCTCTGGCTGAGCTCCCTGGGGATCTGCTGGATGGGAGGGTAGGAGCTGGGATTCCTAAAGGAGTGAGGGTTGACACGCCCCTTTACATCTCTATTTTTGAGCCTCAGTTTCCTCAAATGTGAAACATGGGGATGGCAGCACCTTCCCTAAGGGCGGACAAGAGTAAATAAAGTAATGTAGACCGCATCACACGCGGGCCTCAGTAGGCCAGAATCACCGCCGTCTTTCCCTCAGCGAGTCAGCGGCCATAGCTCCGTTGCCCACTGCTCAAGGTCACACATTTTGGCAAAGGCCTGGAGTGCAGATGTTCCAATTAGAGCACAAATGCTTTGTTAGCAGAGGTGAACAGTTGTGTTTTAACGTACAAGTGAGCTCTGAGCTTCCTAGCCACCAAACCAAAAACTCCTCCCATCACATGATGTGCATTAGCCGAGAAAGCAGGTGTTGCAAGGAGCCTGGAGACACATTTCTGTTCAGGTAAAGGCCCTGCCCCTAGGCACTGGAGTAGACTTTGTTTCTCCTGAAGAACGATTCACAGAACTGGCTTCAGGTCAGAACTGGGTCCTGGGTGGCAGAGGTGCGCCCAGTGGCCCGGAAGAGGACACACTAGCCCTCAGAAGGCGCTGGGGGCAAGATCCAGCCTCATGGCCCTGCTCCTTCACCCAGAGGCCCCTGGCTTTTCTGACTCAGGTGTTTATGGGCGTCTGCCCTATATTTGGTCTGCAGCTCTTGCCAGAAATTGCCATTAAATTCTGTCTTGTAAAATGTGAAAGTCTTCATGGAACAGGGACAGGACAAGATGCCTGAGTGACAGCAGCTCTGCAGCAGCAAAGAGCACTGGTCACTCCTTGGTCACGAGCTGCTGGTTTGCCCATCAGGCCTCACGTCTCTGCTGGAACCTACCTCTCTGTTAACTGGCAAAAGTGTCACTGAACAGGCTGGGGAGGATATTTTTGGATGGCATTAATTCTGAGGTCCCACAGACACGTATCTGGGTGGATCAATGACCAGATCGATCATGGGAAGGGTGTGCAGAATACAGAATGATGCCATAGAAATTTAGGCATTGAAAGTAGGGCTTAGGTAAGAGTGGGATCTTACTGACTTGCTGTGTGTCTGCCGAGTTATTTTGGAGGTTGATGAGGTGTGTGATGACACTGACGGGCAATCACCTCTTGGGAAGGAGCGCAGAGGGTCTGTGAGCGCGGGCTGGGCCCCGTGGTGAGCACTGTGCAGGGCAGGACGGCTGTCTCCTCCCGCTTAGGGAGGGTCAGAGGCCGGCAAAGAGGCGTCCAGGTAAGTTGGCTGCCCGTCCATGGTTTTGGCAAAGCATCGGGAAGCTATTATGTAGGAAGCAAATTGAAGGCAAGGATTGGTTGAAAGGCAGCAAAGCCCTACCCTGGTGGGCTTCCCCGCTGGTGAGGCTGCAGGGTGACTTACAGACCCATGCTTGTCCCCGCCCCCCAGCTCCAAGCTGCTGCCGCTGCGGCGCTCCCAGCATGGCCTGCGTGCAGGGCTACAAATACTTCTGTGTGTTAAATGTTTCCTGGCACTTCCTGCATTTGCAAGCAGGACTCATGCTTAAATAAACATGGTTTTGGAAAACGAGCACTTAATGTAAGATCACGTTTGTGTCTGCATATCCCAGAGTGCAGATGTTCTCATCGCGAATGTTCTGCCTTCTTGGTGGGAGGTTTTGTTTGTTTGTTTTTGAAGAGATGCCGTGCAGCATCGGGGGTAGGGTGGTGAGCATAGCTGCCTTCCAAGAGATGCAGTTACCCTCAGTCTTGTTTTTTAATCACATAACAGGGTATCCTTAGTTACTGTAAGAAGGGAAATAAAAATTTTAAAAACTTAGCTGTATGTGGGTTGCAGACCTTTTGGGAGGTTTTGTAAATCAAGCAGTGATGAGAGGGCTGTGGTGCCGGGCCACCGCACCCCCGGCCCCAAGCGGCCTCCTTGGGGTGAGGGTGACCGGTGTATGTCTGGTGACAAGGCTGCTGGAGGCTTTGGGCAGGAAACTCAGCAGCACCCTGTCTCTCTGGGTCTCAGCTTTCTTGTTTGAAGTGAACAAATTGAACAGACCAGTGTTTTTAAAGTAGGAAAATAATTTTCAAGTGAAATCTGATGATGGCATCCATTCAGAGAGCTGTGTGGCTTGACAATATTTGAGAGCAAGGTTCTGTGGCATTTCCTGGTACCTGTTGTGCAGACAGTCCATGGCGCTCATTGTCTGGCGGTGGTGAAGAGGGGGATTGGGGGGCCGCCTCTTAACCCACCCTTGTCTCCCCTCGGGCAGTGCCCTTCAGAGCTCAGGAATTGAGCTTTGATTCTCAACAACAGTCTGGCTCTTGCATCTATAAACACTCTGGAATTCCACGGCAGAGCCTTGATGCACGGAAGAGGAGCCCAGCTGTGCAGATCCTGCAGGCACAGATCTGTCACCAGCACGTAACAGTTCCCTATAGAACGTAATTTTAAAGATCTTCATTATTAGTGCTTGAAACCTGAGAAAAAAATTAGTATTAGAAGAAGAAGAGAAGGTTTGCAGGATTCTGACAGTGAGGTCGTCGGGTCGGGCGTGGAGCTGGAAGATAGCAGGGCTAAGTGCTGCCCTTCCGCCTCAGCTGAACCAGAAAGCGGCTTTGGGCGGTTCCTTCTTTGTGCTTTGGGTTATTCCTGCCCAAAGCGACATGTTGCGCAGCGGGAAGACCACACGACCAGCCACTGTGTGCAGCTGGCGCTTTGACGTCCCAGAGAAGAGCAAGAAGTCAGTAAGAAATACGAAACGATGGTCCTGGTTTCTTGAAACTGATGAAAAATCTAGAAAAATGTCCAGTTTTATATTTTTGCAGAACATAAGTAAAGCTAGATAGACACTTTTTTTTGTCTCCTGTTCTCCCTAGGAATCTTGTTTGAAAAATATAGATTCATATTGGTAATTAATTGGGAGTTTATAAATGAATGCTTGTCATAAAGCGGTGCTGTGGTCTAAAGAGGGTTAGGCCGGTTTGCTTCATAAATTGACGTAACAAGCCACAATTTAGCAACAATTCTGCGTTACCCTAAATTCCATGCAAGCAGTGTGTACGTGATGGAAGCATGGCTGACTCGCTGAGTCTCAGAGGGAGAGTTGGTGCCCCTGAGGCCCCTCCTGTTTGAGGGTCGGTTGTGGCTTTAGCAGTACTTTGTGTTTCTTCAGTTTGCTTAGCTAAACCCTGAAAGAAAGAATTAACTAATGTTCATGAGTTGACAGAATTATAGTCACATTTTGCAAGGAGCTTGTGAAGTGGCGTCCAGAGGGCTGTGGAATCGGAATATTTCTTCCTGGGAACTGAAGCAGGTTTTCTGTCTTGACACTGTTCTGTGTGTGGGCTCACCTTGCCGGGGGCCCAGTAGCCTGTGTGACCCTCATGCCCAGTGCAGAGGGACACCATTATGAGGGGCCAGCCCTTGGGCCAAAGTGTCTGGTATAGGGCTGGGCAGATATCCAGTGGAGTAACTGAGGCTTGCTGGCATTTGGACTTTAATTTTGGAAAGCAGGTTATGTTTACAGTGCCTCCAGGCAGGTCAGACCCAGCAGGCTGCCCACTATCGCAGCCCAGAGCTCTGAGAACGACAAGGCAACCGGCCAGTGCTCGACCCAAGTCAGATGCATGTGGTCAGGAGCGGCCCTGGAGAAGCCAGGGACTGTCACTTTGATGTTTCTAACAAAACGTTTACCCTGTGTCTTCAAAGCGAGAGGCAGAGAGAGTGATGGGTGATGTACCCAGAGTCCGGGCACCCAGCAGCATTATCTGCTCGGGTACTTTATGGCCAGATCAGACCTGGGTTTGCATCCCAGCACATCAACGGCTGTGCAGCCTCAGGTTGTGTGACCTCTCAACCTTGTAAAATGGAGGTGTCGCTCTTGCAAGTTGTTGTGAGGATTAAATAAGGTCACTTATGATAACATTTTGTGGTTGGAATTCAGGAAATACTTGATAAATGTGACATATCATCACCAGCTGTGAGATGGCCAAAGTTAAAGGTGTAACATTCTATCGCACAGACTACTTTTTCAGTTATTCCAAACTGAAGGAGAAACTCTTGAGAGTCTAAGGGTGGAGGAGGCATCAGTGTTGGCTGGGGTTTGAGCGCACAGGCGGCCTGTGCCACTGCCCCAGAGCCCGAGAGTCTGTGGGCCGCCTCCGTCCTGGGCGAGGGATGCAAGACCCCAGAAGTTCCCAAGCTCTGTGCTTGCGACCCTCCTGAGGTATGTGTGTGGGGGGTGTGGAGAGCAGCCCTCCTCAGAAATCTCTCTTCACCGTGGCATGAAGCCCTCTCCTCCCCTGATGGCGGAGGGCACGCTACAGCATGACGGGACAATGAGGAAACGGACGGAGGGCAGGCACCGGGCCAGCTGGAACAGGACTACGGTGGAGGCAAAGGGCCCATCAGTGCCCATGGTGTGGCACTTACCCCTTGGCCTTAGTCCCAGCCACACCAACCTTAAGTCTGGACCTTTACCCAGCTGATAGCTCAGCAGTGAGCTTTCCCAGCTGCCAGAGAGGTTGATGAAGACAGACAGAGGTGAGCCCTGCACAGACAGACAGATAGAGGTAAGCCCTGCACAGACCAATGGGTGGAGGTGGCTGTGTACAGACAGACGGATGGGATGGCTCAGCACAGACACAGAGATGGCTCTGCACAGACAGACAGATAGGTGAAGATGGCAGTGCACAGACATACGGATGGAGGTGGCTCTGCCCTGAACCACACAGAAGGAGCTGTTCTCACAGCAGTCGGATCACTCAGTCCGGAGCCCTTAGGGATGCCTTCTCCTCCGGCCAGAGGTGGAGCCCAGCCCAGGCCTGCCTCTGAGGCCCTGTGAGGAGATGGGATCGGATGCTCGGGCCACCCATTGTTCTGACCTGTCGAGAGAGAGGAGCAGCTCACAATTATTCCTTTGTGGAAATAAAATGCTGGCTTTTAAAGGCGTGATCCGGGGACATTTAAAAGGCAAGCAGCCGTAATCTTGACAGTTCGGGGAATCAATCTGTATTAATTTAATGCACACAACCAGCATTACTGTTACTGTAGCTAAAGGCACTTAAAATGTGAGTAAGATAAATACCAAATCCACACCTTAGTGCATTTGAATATAAATTTCAAAAGATTCTCAGGCTCATTTGAATGCATAGTCATATTTTTAGATGAAATTTGGAGAAGAGTTCATTGGGAAATGTGCCAGTTCACTTGCCCGTTACCAGTGTAGGTACTCGCGGTGTCTGACTGTGGAGAGTCATAGGCGACGCTTGGAGCGGTTAGTTTCCTTGGCACGTTTTTTGAATATGTAATTTAGTTCCGTCAAGAACTTTGGGTGGAAGAAGTGTGGTCATCCTCAAGCTGTGTCTGGAAAGACTGGCCTCCCGGCCACAGGACCCAGGCTCGGGAGCGAGCCCTGAGGGTCCAGGCTGCCCAGCCAGCTGCCCTGCTGTGGGAGGTGGTGAGTCGCCTCGCCTCTGTTGGCTTAAATGTAAAATGGGAACAAATGCCAAGTTCGTGTAATTGTTTGAATTACGGGTTGATGATGTAAAGCGTGGACTCAGTGCCCAGCATGTAGTTATTCACAAATGTCAGCAGGCCCAGCCTCTGCTTTTCTGCCCTCTGTCCTCCTTTTTGGACCATGCGGTGGACACGGGCATGTTGTGAAGGGACTCAGAACAGTGGCCAGACTCGGCCTCTGGTGCTAACGTGGGGCCCCACTTCTGCCCTCACTGCTAGGAAACGCTGAGATTCACCTCCTGTAGGCATCCAGGGAGCGCTCAGGGTGGGAGAGACACTGCTTACAGACTTGATCACGTCTACTGATGGGGACAGGGGTGCGAACTGTGCTAGACACCTAGAAGGAGCTAGAGTCACGAAACATGGAACCTTGTCCTTGGTCGCTGGAAAGTTGCAATTATACCAGAATTGGTAATGTGAACATGTGAAACAATTAGATACAGATTTGAGATCACCCATTTGTGGATTTCCACAGGATGACTTCAGAATAGCAATGAGACAAGTTGGTAGGAGGGAAACTACTGAAAATAAGTGTTTATAGCTGTGCTCATCAATTATTTTGGTAAACAAACAAAGAGTCTTGAAACAGTTTCAAAATGAGATGCAGTTCACAGCCCTGGCTGCCTAGAACTACCTGTATGGTCTTATTTAACTGCTGTCCACACAGATCTCTCCATTGTCCCAGGGAGGCTTGAAGTACCCATTTAACTTATTTTGGCTCTTGGAAAGCCAGAGTTTTGTTTGCAAAGCCAGAAGAAATAAATCACAAGCAAAACCTATATTTTTCTCTCACCAGCTCTAAAATGACAACTTTTCAGCATTTTGAAAAGCCATTCTGTTGCTAGAATTTGAAACAACAAACTAAATTTGAAGCCAGGGTGAAATTAGCAAATATTACAAGGAAATATTTATTCATAAATAAAAATAAAGAGCAGTCATTCATCAGAGAGCTAAATAAGAAGCCAGCTGTGAGTGCCAGCAAGGTGCACCTTGTGATATAAGGGTAATACAGCCCGGTAGTAAGATGCCCATGTAAGAAAGTTTGTCAGAACCCAGCATGGGTTGGTCACCTTGCTTGTAGCACATGGTCTGGTGTTTTCTGTCTGTCCTCCAGGGGCACCGTCCACCCTTCCCTACCCTGCTCACGCCACAGGCTGCTCTCTCAGTCCTGTGGCTACTCCCCTGCCCTGGTCTGCTGGCGATGGAGCCCAGCAGGCATCGAGGAGGATGAAAGATGTGCAGGGCTTCTTCCCTGGCTCCGCCCCAGGGGTGACATCCCCGGTTGGCCCTGTCCTTGGGCTGCAGGTCAGTGCCCCCTGCAGTGTCACTGTGTGACCCCAAGTCCCTTCACCTGCTGGCCCCCCATTGCTAACAGCCCCCTTGCTGCTGACTGGAGCTCCTTGCACCCAGTAGTCCCTCTGTTAGACCCTCTCCAAATGATCTTACTTCACTGGGCCATCTGTCTGTCCATTCGGGCTGCTATAACAAAATATTTCAGACAGGGTGGCTTGAACAGCATACCTTTCTCCCTCAGAGCTGTGGGGGCTGGAAGTCTCTGATCAGCGTGCCCGGAGGCTTGTCTGGTGGGGACTCTCTTCTGATTCATAGCTGGTGTCTTCTTGCCCTGGTGCACAGGGGAGGGTGCACTTGGGGCTGGGTCCCTTCACAAGGGTCTCCACCCTTGTGACCTGCTCCCTGTGAAAGAGGCCCGCCTTCTAACACTGTCGCACTGCGGGTGGGGCTCAAATGGGAATTTGGGAGGACACAACCAGTGTTGTCTCCACCTGTGTTCCTGACTGTGGGGACATTGGCTTTCTGTTTCCTAAGGTCTGTCACAGTGGACAGTTGAGCTGGGAGTCCATTATGGCTTGATTGCTTAGTAGTCTTGTATGTACCAGGTGCAGAATAAAGACATTCCCCAAGCAGGCTTACTTGGTTTCTTATAGTTTGCTTGCTTTCTTCAAAATGAAATTCAGCCCATGTTCACCGCATTGTGAACCCAGTCAAAGCCTCAAATCTATGATCTTGTGGTTTCATTTAACAAGCCTCTGTTGACACAGCCCTCTCTCGACCCTTAGATAGAATGAAGATTTTCAGCAAAACTTAGGAGCATTTCAGATGTTTCTATTTTAATTTTCATGCTGTCAAATATATTTTGTCTAATAATTTAACAATTCAGTTAATTAACTTATAATTTAATTCACTGAATTAAAGAAACTTTGAGCATTACATCACCAACAACCTCAACAAAATGGGGAGCAGGGTGGGTGTGCAGTGTCTGAAAGAGCCAGCCTTTGGGCAGGAGCTAAATCATATTTTCCTTGTTTGTCTTAGTATGAAACTGGCTTTTTAGATCATTCATTTTTAAAATTTTGGATCGTTACTATAAAATCACAGGAGCAACATTGTGGTTACTAGATTCTCCCCCCATTATCAAGTCCCCACCACATACCCCATTACAGTCACTGCCCATCAGCGTAGTAAGATGCTATGGAGTCACTACTTGTCTTCTCTGTGCTGTACTGCCTTCCCCGTGCCCCCCACTACATTACGTGTGCTAATCATAATGCCCCTTATTCCCCTTCTCCCTCCCTTCCCACCCTTCCTAGTCCCTTTCCCCTTGGTAACTATAAAAATGATGTACAATGTGCTGGTGCGTAATTGTATTTATTATCCATGAGAAAGTGGGCCGCAGTGTGGCGAAATTGAGGCTGCTATTTCAAGACTGTTTTCATGTGATACAAATTTCTTATTTTCCAAAGGGCCCACTGGTTCTCTTCTGAATTCTCTGAAGGCCATGCACCTCTTGGCTAGGAGAGTTTGTTTTTTCTGCTCTTTCCAGGGGGTTGTTTATGAAAAGTAGGTTTCCACTCAGCCGCATGGACTCTGTTTACTTGCTTGGAAGTCTTCCCCCTCATTGTCCAGCCCTCTGTGGGCAGGAGGGCTGCACCTGGGCTGTGCTTTGACCCAGTGTCTGTGTCTGGATTTGCGGCCTTGAACTTCGCTCACAGACCAGATTCTGGATGGTGTCAGTTTCCTGCTGTGGTTATCTGCTCGCAGAGCAGTTGCCACCAGCAGGTGTGAGCGAGACCAAGTCTGGGGTGTGCTGGGCCTGATGCCAAGAATGCTTCCCCTGGATACTGAGATGACAGCAGGGTGCCTCCGGGCAGGGGCTCGGCCCACAGCGCTTGGGAGGGTGCTCACAATTTGCTGTCTTACGCCTGCCTCTGGACAGCCGCTGGGCCCACTTTAACTTGGGACGTGACTCTCTGTGAAGCCCCAAGCTTTGTTGGCCATATCGCTGCTTAGGGTTTCTTTTCTTTGGAACAGTCTTGGTTTTGGCACTTTTTTTTTTTGGCCTTTTGGTGACAAGCTGGAATTAGTGTGAGTTTCTCCTTGGTAGACTTACGTTCACTGGGATGCCCTTATAGTCAGAAGGGCTGACTTGGTTACCACCATTCTTTGACCAAAAATGGAAGAGAAATAATTTCCATCTGCAACCATAGACTTCCATGCTGGCTTTTTCTTTATAATTTTCCTTTTTAAATATTAAAAAATTGGAACATGGAACATGAAATTGACTTCCAGATACCTTTGGTGCCTCTCAGGGAAACTGTAGAGGCTCGGTGCTGAATCCGTCCATCCGTATGTGAGGCTGGGTGCCTTTGTGCTTCCCTCCCCTGGCACATGCACTCACACGCGTGTGCACATTAACGTGCGTTTGGAGGTGACTTGGCCACCCTCTCACCCTGCCGCCATCCTCACCGGGCTGTCCTGAGCAGGTGTGAGGCTCTGGGTGCTTGACCCCCGAAAAGGGCTCATGGTAAAATACACTTCAGGGGCACACGTGTTCCTTCCCCTTTGCTACCAGGCCTTTGGGGCGGGCGACTCCCAGCCCTGCGCTGTTTCATGCTATGACCCTTCCCTCCCCCAGGCTGACGCTGCTGCCTCGGGGCTGGCGTGCGTGCGCAGCGGGAGTCCCGGGGTGTTGTCTGTCGTGGGCTCAGGGAAGGCCCCATTCAAATGTTTCCTGAGGTTGTGGTCCCCTCAGGGACTCAAGGACATTGGTTTCTACAAAGTGTCCTTTACTAATATTGGCTTGAGGTGGGTGGCCTGAGTAGGGCCTGGGGCCATGGACCAGAGAGCTTCCCAGAGCGGGTTGCTGAGGGGGATCTACGTGTCCTTAGGCTTTGTGCCACAGAGATGTGGGGCCTTCATGTATGGACTCCGGACTTGGGGATGGGGTCTGCAGGGTGAACACGCCCTCGCTGTCTCCAGGAGGCCTTCTAGGAGCCATGACCTCTAGCTGTGGGAGACAACAGAGGCAGGTGGGAGCTGGAGCTCTGAGTTTGGTGGGCAGTGGTCAGCAGAGGCGCTTGCCTGAGATTAGGGAGGGGAGGCCAGTCTGCCACCCAAGTGGGGCGGTTTGGTCCAAGTGATGCTTGTTATGCATAAACAGATCTTTAAAACCCATAATACATTTAATTACCCTAAGTAATAATTACACATTGCACCTATTAACATTTGCATCCCCAAGGAGCTGTAGCTAAGGCTCCTCTCAGGAGTCTGAGGAGAACGGAAGGCGAGCTTGTGCAGACGGCCCTGTGCACGGGCAGCCGGGAAGGGGAGGAAGGCTCCGGCCTCATTTCCACAGTGACCCACAGGCAGCTGTAGAGCAGGAGGAAGGTGACTTTGCCCTGGACGCTGTGCAGTCTCCGAGTCTGAGAGTCCCTCCCCTCTTTCCTTTCTAAACCCAGAAATCCAGCCAGGTGCTAGGCTCCCTGAACGCGCACCCTGCCAGACTGAGCCTCTTGCCCGTGCTGGCTTCTGTTGCTGCCTCTGTGCTGCCTGCCAGTTCTGTTCCATGTTAGGGGGGGCTGTGCATTCTCCTTTGCAGACATCCAGTTTCGACAATAGCGAAACCTTAACCTCTGCATTATTTCCCCAAAGTAGCTTTTCTTCTACAAAGCACGTGCTTTTTCTGATGCTCAGTGCTGCAGCAAACTTGGAGCCTGGAGCTGGGAGAGCCAAGGCTGCCCCCTCCCCTGGCTGAGGACTTGGACTCGCCATTTCTTGGCATGCTGGCCACTCTGACAACTCACTTTCAAGTCTTTGCCGGTCATGAGCCACAGTCCACCAAGGGCTGTCTTTCCAGAGGTGTTGGGCCTCCCGTTTGAAAGATCTTGAGCCAGTCCTGCAAATGTCCCTTTCAGACTCTATTTTTAACATGTGTTTTGATTCCTGTTAATGGTATTCAACCCTAGATCATACTCTATTTCTTACTTTTCCTGTTTAAAAAAACTTTGTCTCAGTCAGTTTAGGCTGCTATAATAGAATATCATAGTCTGGGTGGCTTATAAACAACAGATTTTTTTGTGTGTGTGAAGTGAGTGTATTTATTTAAATACACTCCAAGGGAGGAGTGGGCCACAGACAATGCAGACAAATTCCCAGAGCTTTTAGGGAAGGTCTATTTATCACCACCTAGCTGGGAGGCACTTTTCTTTTTCTTTTTATTAAGGTACTATTGATATATACTCTTATGAAGGTTTCACATGAAAAACATTGTGGTTACTACATTCACCCATATTATCAAGTCCCCCCAACACCCCATTGTAGTCACTGTCCATCGGTGTAGTAAGAGGCCAGAGTCACTACTTGTCTTCTCTGTGCTACACTGTCTTCCCTGTAACCCCCCACACCGTGTGTGCCAGTCATAATACCCCTCAATCCCCTCCTCCCTCCCTCCCCACCCAGACTCCCCCACCCCTTCCCTTTGGTAACCCCTAGTCCCTTCTTGGAGTCTGTGAGTCTGCTGCTATTTTGTCCCTTCTGTTTTGCTTCTTTGTTAAACTCCACAAATGAGGGAGATCATTTGGTACTTGTCTTTCTCCACCTGGCTTATTTCACTGAGCTTAATACCCTCTAGCTCCATCCATGTTGTTGCAAATGGTAGGATTTATTTTCTTCTTATGGCTGAATAATATTCCATTGTGTATATGTACCACGTCTTCTTTATCCATTCATCTATTGATGGACACTTAGGTTGCTTCCATATCTTGGCTATTACAAATAGTGCTGCGATAAACATGGGGGTGCATATGTCTTTTTGAATCTGGGATCTTGTTTTCTTTGGGTAAATTTCCTGGGTTAAATGGTATTTCTATTTTTAGTTTTTTGAGGAACCTCCTTACTGCTTTCCACAATGGTTAAACTAATTTACATACCCACCAACAGTGTAGGAGGGTTCCCCTTTCTCCACATCCTTGCCAGCATTTGTTGTTCCTTGTCTTTTGGACGTTAGCCATCCTCTCTCTGGCTGCTTTTAATACTCTGTCCTTGTCCTTGATCTTTGCCATTTTAATTATTTTATGTCTTGGTGTTGTCTTCCTTGTTTCCCTTTTTTTTTGGAGATCTGTGCACCTCCATGGCCTGAGAGACATCTCCTTCCCTAGATTGGGAAGTTTTCAGCAATTACCTCTTCAAAGACACTTTGTATTCCTTTTTTTCTCTCCTTTTCTTCTGGTACCCCTATAATGCGAATATTGTTCCTTTTGGATTGGTCACACAGCTCTCTCAGTATTCTTTCATTCCCAGAGATCCTTTTTTTCTCTGTGCATCAGCTTCTTTGTATTCCTCTTCTCTACTTTCTATTTCATTTACTATTTCTACTTTATCTAATCTGCTTTTAAATCCCTCCATTGTATGTTTCATTTTGGATACTGTATTTTTCAAAGTTTCTGTCTCTTTCTTGAATTCCTCCCTGAGGTCTTGAATATTTTTCTGTAGCTATGTGAGCATGTTTATGATTTTTATTTTGAAATCTTTTTCAGGAAGATTGGTGAGTTCAGTTTCATATGGTGCTCTTTCTGGTGTTTGTGGGATTTTGGTTTGTGTTAGGTTCTTTTGACGTTCCATATTTGTAACAATAACTTGGTGTAGGTGGTGCCCTGTAGTGCCCAGAACCTCTACCCTCTGGAGCTGCTCAGCCCCTGGGGTGATGGTGGGGGTCACAGGCAAGGAATGCTGGTACCTGCTGGGAGGAAAGAGCTCTTTCCAGCTTCCCGGCTGCAGTGCCTGCCTATAAGGCCTGGACCAGTGGGCCAAGCACTCAGGTAGAAGCCTCTATGCTACACCCTTGTAGCTGCCATAGGTGGGGCCGCCCTCTGGCTGGCCTGGCCCAATGGCGGGGCAGCAGATTTGTGAGCTGGTGCTGCCTGGGGGGAAGGAGCAGCAGGCTCCATGGTGGGGGCCTCGGGGCTGCATTGCCAGCCAGAGGGATATAGCATCTAAAGCTCCTGAATGTTCCCAACCTGCTGGGCTGAGTGTGCCAGGACAGTTTTGTCCACCTGTCCCTTCTCCTGAGCAGTGAGCTCTGTGCAGTCCTTGCCCCTTTAGCAGCCCTCTCGCTATTAGGAAGCCTCTCAGAGTTCCTGCCTTTCTTTGGTCCCAGAGTGGCCGGTTGTGGACACCTGTTCTCCACAAGCAGCTGGACTCTCAGTCTCACCAAGTATTCCGTCTGTCTTAGCTTTTCAACCCCACTAATCACAAGAACACCATGTAATGTAGGTTTGTGCTCCCAGAGCAGATCTCCAGGGCTGGGTGTTCAGCAGTCCTAAGCCTCCACCCCCTCCCCATTCTGTTTCTCTTCCAACTGCCAGTGAGCTGAGTGGGGGAAGGGCTTTGGTCCTGTGGGATCGTGGCTTTGGTACTTTACCCTTTTCTGTGAGGTCTGCTCTTTTCCCAAATGTAGTCAGTCTGTTGCAGCCTTCTTTTCTGTTGCTTTTTCGGGATTAGTTATATTTGCTATGTTTTCATATTATAGGTGGTTTGGGGAGGATGTTTCTATCTTACCTCTCACACTGCCATCTTTAAGACAATCTCTCCCTTTCAGACTTTCTTGAAGGAGAAGGCTGGCCTGGTTGTGGAGCCTCTCCTGAGCATGCCCACTGGACTCTCACCTTTTCCCTGGCACCTCCCTCTTTGCTCACCCTGCCTCTATGTTCCCAGGTTGGGGGCTGGCCCTCAGCCCTCTGGGCCCATTCCCTTCTTTGTGGTAGAAATTGATGGAATGCTGCTGCCCATGACCTCATCTCTCTACCACTGGGTGGGTCTCCTAAGCTGCTGCCACAAAGCACCATGGCTGGGGTAGTCTACACAACAGAAATGGATTGTTTCACAGCCTGGGGAAGTCTGGGATCCAGTGTCAGCCTGGCTGATTCCATCTGAGGTGCTGGGGGAGAACTTGTCCGTGCCTCTCCCCTGCCATCTGGTGGCTGCAGCCTTGGCATCCCTTAGCTCGTAGGAGTCTCCCCCTGACCTCTGCCTGCCTTCTTCCCTGTGTGTGTGTGTCCAGCTCTCCCGTTGTGTGAGGACTCAGGCTGGGGCAGGGCCACTACTTCATCTACTGACTTCATCTTAATTATATCTGCAATGACCCTGTTTCCAGACTAGGTCATATTTTGATCTACTGGGGGTTAGGACTTCAACCTGTGAGTTGTAGGGGACACAATTCAGCTTTTAACACTCCTCAAACTTACTACTCCTCAGTGATCTGGAATTGCCACTCCAGTGGACATCCACATGTGATGGCCATGGTGACTTCCTTTGGCCAGTCTACCTGTCTCCCCTGCCCCGCCTGCTGGGCCTGCTGCTCCCTTCCACCCTCTCCTGCCTCCCGCTCCTAGACTGGACACCACACTTGGTCATTGCTGGCCTCTCCTGGCCCACTCCTGTGATGTCAGCTGTGAGGTCTTTCTGGCCCCCAGACTCATGCCCTCCCTCCTGCCTTTCCACCTCTCTCTCTCTTAAGATCTCATTTTCCAGTTTTCAAGATGCTCGCAGCCTCTTGATGCTGAGACTCCCAGATCTGCATGTCACCTTCTCATTTAAGTCCTTGACTATTGAGTGTCCCAAGCCCAGCATACCTAGGTGAACCTTGTCCTTCATCCCTGCTCAGTGGCACCTCTGTCCTCTTGTCTCCATGTCCACTGTCAGCAGTCAGTGGATAGTGAGCAGCGTGCAGAGAAGGAAGGCATGTGCATTTGGTAAACTGGGAAGGATACCGAATTCTGTGGGCAGAGCTGGCCCTGCATGGCCCCAGTGGGTCCAAGCACCTGGCTAGTCAGCAGGGCCAGCTCTGCCACATACACCTCCAGCTCTGCACTCTTGTGTCCACAGATTGCGTCCCACTCCACATTGGCCCACGTTGTCAATGCACTGATGGTCACAGGGGCTGGGGGAGAGAGTGATTTATTGTAGATCCACAGGGGTACAGCCACGCCCTCCCAGACAGTAAGTTATTGTGACACGGACCGTCCATTCTGAGCCATCACCCATCATGGTATTCACGACAGATCATTTGCAAATTGATTTTGGGATTGTTACTGTTTCACTGCCTTGCTGGGTACAAATAGGTCTGTCCCCTGACTGTCAGGCTCAGAAGGGAGAGGAAGAGGAAGAACATTCAGGAGGAGTGGGTCAGCCGGCTGAGCAGGAGACCTCACTCTGCATCGAGCTCATCTCCTAACTGTGACCTCATTCTGCATCGAGCTCATCTCCTAACTGTGAAGCCTTGGCTGGTCTGCCCCGGAAATGACCTGGGTGCTCTCAGAACCTTTTGGGTGATAACAGTTGGACTTTATTTATTGTTAGTCTAGTGGTTCTAGCATAAGGCAAGCAGTGTGTGTTTAGTTAATCTTCACAAATCCAGGCTTCCTGGGGCAGGGCCTTGCCTGCCTTGTTCACCCCTCGCACAGAGCTTGGGTCCGAGTGCATGCTCAATAGACACCTGTTTCATGAACAAGCAACTTAAGTTTTGTGTTCTCTCTTTGAAGATGTAGGTGACATATGTTAATCTGTTTCTTCCTGAGGCCGGTGTGGTTGAGTCCCGGGAGGCCACTTTTAGCCTCAGTGTCATTCAGGGAGCTAAACCTGTGGTTATGTCACCACCAGAGTGTGGTGAGAACCCCACCTGTGTGAGTCATGCCTCTGGAATCTGCACCTGAACTTCAAGTCCACACCGTGCTTCGAGGCCAGCGGGTCCCAACTATCTGGAGTAGGAGAGAAATTACACACAGAGGATGGGGTCGTAGTGACGAGGTCTTGGGTAGGGAGTTCATGCTCAAGCCCCAGAGACTCTTTCCAGCATAAAGACTCCAGCGTGCTGTACTCTGGAGGACACACATTGGTTTGTGAAAAGTGTTGTGTGGACTCAAGAGGGCATGGACGGGCAAGGCCAGGGTGGTCAGATGACTTGTGTTCCTTGTGCAGCTGGTGAGGCATCTTCTCCTTGCTTCTCAGGTGGGTTACCCTCACTTGTCAGCCTGGACCAGGAGAAGGGCCTCACATTTATGGGGAAACATGCCAAACATGGTGGGGGTAGTGTGTGCCTATGGAATTTTGGATGTTTTTAGAGCTAAGTTCTGGAATCATTCAGACCAGCAGAGAGACTGGTCCATCTAAGATCCCAAGAGCCAGCAAGGCAGCACAGAGACCGTGCGTACCCAGGACCCCTGGCACCCTGAAAGCCTGCTGACAGACCTGGCCTGTGAGGAGCACCTCCCAGGTCAGCACTTCTTTGCTTGTTTGTAGACCAAGTGTGCTGCTGTCACAGAGCAGGAGCTCAGCTGGCGTTGAGGTGCCCTGTGTTCACCACGTAGGGCACATGAGCAGGCTGCCAGAGCAGTGCCAGGGCAAAGGGCTGCTTTTAACACGTTCTCTCTCCCCCCAGATGAGAGCCAAGGTGGCCCCAAGGCATTAAGTGACTTACACTCAGGACGCAGGGAAGTAAAGGCCCCCATGTGCCCTTTGGCCTGAGATGCAGTCTCTGCAGAGGTCTGGGGACTGAGACATGGCACAAAGGGAGTACCTTCCAAGCTGCCATGGGAGATGAATGTCACAGAGCCCAGACTCTGTTAATCAGCTCTAGCCTTTGACCCCGAGGCTGGAGGGCAAGGCCAGCACGTCCTGCTGGTGGCTGCTTGCGGGCAGGTGGCACTGTTTTCCTACCAGAGCAGTGTGCCTGTGTCCCCTGGCGTCACGCTGTCCCAGTGATTTGGGGGTTTGTTTTCGTTCCTCTGTTGCTGTACATCCATCCTCTCTTCAAGGTGAAGCCAGTGCCTTATCTTAATTTCTGCTGACTTAGTGCCTGGGCTGCAAACCTCTGCCTCGGCTGTGGTGTGGCAGTGCCCTCTTGTTTCTAGTGTGTGCTCTGTGTGCCACATCTGCTGGCACACCATGGGCCCTGGCACGTTCTCCTTGCTGAGTGGTTTGGACAATAGGCCTTTGGTTTGTGTTCCAGGGTGTGGATGTTCTGGAGCATGACTGCCTGTTGTGAAGCACAGGACATGCGGTGGTGACGCTGCAAGGCCAGGACATCCCCTTTGGGTGGCTCCCAGGGAGGGTGCACTCTGCGAGGCTCCTGCCTGCCCTTGCTGGGCAGAGTGTTACTTTAAATGCAGGTGTGACTGGAAGCTGGTTTTATATGTTCATATGATACATTCCTTTCCCATCCCACTGAATCCCTGTCATCTCCAGTACTAATTTTCTTACTCAGTATTCACAGAGCCCCAAGGATTGCATAGACACCACAGTAACGGAGGCATGCTGGGCCCCTGCCCCATGGGGGCTGTTTTCTAGAATGGAAGAGGTAGGGAAGTAAATAATTCCAGACCTAGGCCCGAGCTAGGATGGGTGTCCAGGTAGCCTCAGGACCCACAGCCTGGGGCCCCAGCTGCTCAGGAGTTTGGGGGTCTTCCCAGAGGAGCACTGTTTAATCTGGTACCCAAGAGACAAGGGGACGCAGCAAGGCCGAGGGGTAGGATTGTCTGTGCAGGGATTAGAGAAAGCCTGGATGCGAGTAGAACACACCTGTTTGAGGAACTGGATGAAGGTATATTTGGCTTAGGGTGGGGATGAGGCTAGAGTCACTGTCCACGAGGCCAGCTTTGGAGTCTCTCCTAGAGGCACCGAGAGCCCATGGAGGTGTCCAAGCCCCAGAGGGATCTGATCCCTTTTACATTTTAAAAAGGCTATTCTGGCTGCTGAGTGGGAAAGACTGGGAAGGAGCCAGGTCAGGGGCAGTGAAATGAGTCAGGAGTCAGAGCGGCAGCTGGGGGAGATGCTGGCAGAGAGGACAGGCTGATTTAGGAGATGCCCAGAAGAAAGCTGATGAGACCTGGTGGCTGTAAGGAGTTAAGTAGAGGGTCATGTTCCGGGATTTTCCATGTGTGGTTGTGTTCTGCATGGAGGGTGCTGCTATCCTGCTCTGCTTTCTCTAAAGCTGTGGAGGGCGCTCAGCCTTGTGTCTGTGCTGCCCTGAACGAGAGGTGTCAGCCCAGTGGGGTGGCCATTAACCCCCGGGACGGGATTCAGGGCACACATGTGTCATCTCTGTCTTCAGTTAGGATCGGACAGTGTAGACCCAGGGTGCCTGTCTCTTCCGCCCTGATGGCCTTTGTAAACAGTGCTCAGACTTACAGACTGTGGTTGCCTCAGAGTCAGAATGTGCAGCTGGGGGGAGAGCCCTAGGGTTAGTGACTGGGGACGAGTCACAGGGGTCGCAGTCCGTCTGCTCATGCTGATGGTTTGTTACAGCAAAAGAACACAAGGCAAAACCCACAAAGGGAGGAGGTGCTCAGGGGAGTTTCAGGGAGACCAGGTGCAGGCTTCCAGAACCTTCTGCTTGCATCCCCAGGACGCACAGAAGCCTGCAGCCACCTGCCACATGTAGATCATTGGATATGGCTGTTGTTTTTGGGGGCTGGTCATGTAGGCAGCCTTGGCCTGGCTGTGCCAGGGTTGCAGACTCCTGAAGGAAAGCAGGTGTGTAGCACACACCACACTGCACAAACTGTAGGGAAACTGTCAGTCAGGGAGACTTTATATTGGTGTTGCCAACTGTTTACCAGGCAAGTTCATGGATTCCAGCCAAGGACCAGTCTAACAGCAAGGCTTCTAGGATGTTAACTAACTCTAGGTTAATATGATAGTTGCAAACTAAAAATTCAAGTCATTTTGGTAAGCTTGAAGGCTGGGACAAAGCCACTAAAATGGAATTTAGTTGGATATGGTGAAATCTTTTATGTTAGAGTCAACAGATTACACAGGTACAACGTAGCTGGCAGGTAGAAATTAATGTAAAATACCTGCAGCTTTGATTATCTGCATGTGTTGGCCCGAATGTGAGATGGTGAGTGAATGAGCTAACTTCAGCTTGGGCTGGCTTGTCTAGCCCAAGCTGAGTGGCCCCCTCCTCATCTGCACTGTGCAGGTCACGCTGGGGAAGACGGCCAGCTTGGGGCCCTACATGTACGTGGGTCACTGCCAACAGTGAGGTGGTGGGAGGTGCAGAAGCTGTGTCCCCAAAGGAACCAAGGAAGGCATGGTGGGTAAGGGTCTTGAGAAGGGAGGCTGTACAAGGAGAATGGCAGACACCTTCATAAGGTGGGGACTGGCGTTGCTAAGAAGGAATAGCTTCATTTGTGTTGTTCCTGTGAGCAGAATTGAAAGAGACATCAAGATAACTTGAGGCAACATTCCCAAGTGTCCATTGTTGAACATTAGCCAGCTGCCACCATGTGTGGGGCTCCTTGCTGCCACCCCCACTCACTCAGCCTCATTTCACACGCCAGCTATTCCTGGCCCCTGTTCTGTGCCAGGCCCTGTGCTGTGTGGGGACTCCCAGAGCTCAGGAACCTTCTGGGCTTAACAGTGGAGTCCCCCAACTACACCTGTTAGTGCGGCACTGCATGACATGGGTGTGGCAGGACGAGGGATGTAGTGTAGTGCAGAGAAGGCGGAGTGAATTTCTGGGGCAGGAGACGCTTAGGGAAGTTGTCCCTGCCCCAGCACTGAGGTCTGAAGTGGAAGCTTTTCCCAGGGTCCAGGGGGAAGAAAACCATCTCAGAACCTGGGAGGAGCATGTGCAAAAGCGTGGAGGGTGTGCTGCTCAGAGGGGGACACCACACCGGGCGGGATTGGGTGGTGGCACAGAACCTGGCAAACTGGCCCTTCAGCTTTTTGCAGAGGGCTCTTGTTGCAGGTGCAGCCCCTGCATTGTGGGAAGTTTCTGCAGTTGCAGACAGATGGCCTGGAGTGGAAGTAGCTTGAAGCACGGGACTGGTTAGGAGGTTGTTGAGTGTGGGTGGACTTGAGGAGGAGCCCGTGGAGAGGCTCCCAGAGGGGCACCCAGAGTGGGATGGCTGGAGCTGGGGCAGGCTTGGGCAGTGAATCAGAATCCACATGGGACCCTTAGCAGACCCTTACTCTGCTTTTGAACTCTTGAGTTTGGAAATATATTTAAGAATCATGGAATAAGGACACAGATGTGGAGCAAACTGGGAGATCATGTAATGGAAGAGCAAGAGAGGTAGCAGTGATGTCTGGTGGTCTTTGATCCTTCAGTGGTGTGGGGACTGAAACAAGCCAAGGACAAGGAGCTGGGCAAGGAGACAGCACTAAGCTCAAAAGATGGGAGAGCCAGGGAGGCCGGCCCTGGAGCCAGGAGGGTCACTGGCAAAGGAAGGGAGCCCTGGGGCTCTGCGGAGGGCGGCTGAATGGAGTGGGTAGACAGTAGACAGTCGACGGTCGAGATGCTGAGACTTAAAAATGAAAGTCTTGGGAGGGAGGAACTGGCAGGTGCGGGATGCCACTGGGCAGTTGGCTGCTCCCCCGTGCTGGACACTGATGTCACGCTCCGCGGTTGCTGTGTGCCGCTGACTCCGCTCTTCCTCATCATCTTCAGTGTTGTTGAAGTCTAAAAGTTCAGAGGAAATAAGGCAGGAGACAGTATTGTGGGAATAAAACAGCAGCGATGCAGCGTGGATGGTTTCCTTTCCTTCAGATCATAGGGGCTTGTGATGAGACGAAGCAGGTCGGGGTAGCTCAGCACAGCCGGCACGAGCCAGGAGCAGCCCAGCAGCTATTTTTCTAGGAGAAACCAGCCATCAACGTTACGTTTGTGGGATATTTTTCTGTTTATATTTTCTTTTTCATTTTTTAAAAGTTGAATTATCTTGAAAGGTAATTTTTGGAGGGGAATATCTTTTGACCTTGAAATTCTACAGATATTATTCCTAACAGGCAGGGCACATTAGTCCTCTTCTGTTTTCTTTTCATAAATATTTTCCTAATCATCTCAGCAGCTTGAAGTGAGAAGCAGACTCAGGCAGACAGCCGCTTGCCTGCCGGCGGGCGATGCCTCAGGAAGGAGCACTTGGAGCTTCTCACCTCTCTCTTCCTTGGTCAGCCTCTGGGCAGCTGTCTCACGCTACAGTTCCCGCTACCGAAATGACTCACCAGTGGGAGCCATCACCTTATCCAGGGTATGGGGATTTGTTGTGTCCCTTGGAGACACAAGGCTGGACACAGCTGAGCGTCTCCTCTGCGGACCACACAGGGTCAGTTGCTTCACAAAGCTCCAAGCAGCACCTCTGCTGGGCTGCCTCCCGCCGGCTCTGCTGCTGGTGCAGGCCCTCCTGGGAGCCCCCCTGCTGCTGTTCCCCACACACCTGTGTGTTCTCTGCGAGTCCCCCTCATTTCCTGGGGGGTGTTCAAGAGGTCTCAGCCAGCTCAAAGAATAGCCAAGGCCTGGGTGAGGTAAGGAAGCCCCTGACGACAGAGGGAGAGATCAGGGCCTGTCGGGTGATCGTTCTTGGGGTCAGTCTTGGATGGAATGTCAAGAAGTTAACTTGGTGACAAGCTTCTCCATTTCATATCTGCATTGCTCAATTCAAGGTTTACTGGGCGTTTTAAAGATGACCCTGACCGATTGGGCTCCTTGGGTTGGTGAGCTGGGGAGTGGGCAAAACCATACCCTTTCCTACCCGGGAAGAAGTCAGGGTCATTTCCCGTACTTCTTTCACCCAATGATGTTTAAAAACCCCAAACCTGATATCTTGTGGAATTTTTCATAGTACCAAGATGGTAACATATTCCTTGAATAAATCTAAAACAAAGATTAGCGCAAAAGGAAGAAACTACAGTGCGGCTGTGTTCCCACTGCCCAACGCGGAGGCCCCTGGTAGCTTGGTGCTGCTCTCTCTGCCTTCTGTACTTTCAGTTGGGTCTTTAAACTATGCAGCATGAGCCTATTATCGTGTTAAGATAAGTTAACACATGGCATTTCTGGTGATTTCATGCATTCCGTTGTGTGTCCATACTAAATATATAAATGCATATATTTACAACAGCTTTTTTTTAATAATATGTATATTTTATTAAGGTATTATTGATATACACTCATATGAGGGTTTCACATGAAAAAACAATGTGATTACTACATTCACCCATGTTACCGTGTCCCCCCAATACCCATTACAGTCACTGCCCATCAGTGTAGTAAGATTCCACAGAGTCACTATTTGCCTTCTCTGTGCTGCACTGTCTTCCCCATAACCCCCCCATATCATGTGTGCCAATCATAATACCCCTGAATCCCCTTCTCTCTTCCTCTCCATGCACCCTCCCCCACCCCTCCCCTTTGGTAACCACCAGTCCCTTCTTGGAGCGTGAGTCTGTTGCAGTTTTGTTCCTTCACTTTTGCTTTGTTGCTATATTCCACAAATGAGGTAAACCATTTGGTACTTGTCTTTCTCCACCTGGCTTATTTCACTGAGCATAATATACTTCAACTCCATCCATGTTGTTGCAAATTGTAGGATTTGTTTCTTATAGCTGAATAATATTCCATTGTGTATATGTACCACCTCTTCTTTATCCATTTATCTACTGATGGACACTTAGGTTGCTTCCATATCTTAGCTATTGTAAATAGTGCTGCAATAAATATAGGCATGCATATGTCTTTTTTAATCTGAGAAATTATATTCTTTGGGTAAATTCCTAGGAGTGGAATTCCTGGACCAAACAGTATTTCTATTTTTAGTTTTTGAGGAACCTCCATATTGCTTTCCACAATGGTTGAACTAGCTTACATTCCACCAGCAATGTAGGAGGGTTCCCCTTTCTCCACATCCTTACCAGCATTTGTTGTTCTTAGTCTTTTGGATACTGGCCATCCTAAGTGGTGTGAGGTGGTATCTCATTGTGGTTTTTATTTACATTTCCCTGATAATTAGTGATGTGGAACATCTTTTTATGTGCCTGTTGGCCATCTGAATTTCTTCATTGGAGAATTATCTGTTCATATCCTCCACCCAATTTTTAATCATGTTATTTGCTTTTTGGGTGTTGAGGCATGTGAGTTCTTTATATATTTTGGATGTTAACCCCTTGTTGGATATGTCATTTACAAATATGTTCTCCTATAGTGTAGGATGCCTTTTTGTTCTGTTAATGGTGTCCTTTGCTGTACAGAAGCTTTTTAGTTTGATGTAGTCCCATGAGTTCATTTTTGCTTTTGTTTCCTTCGTTCGAGGAGATGCATTCAGGAAAAAGTTGCTCATGTTTATATTCAGGATATTTTTGCCTATGTTTTCTTCTAAGAGTTTTATGGTTTCATGACTTACATTCAGGTCTTTGATCCATTTTGAGTTTACTTTTGCATATGTGGATAGACAATAATCGAGTTTCATTCTCTTGCATGTAGCTGTCCAGTTTTGCCAACACCAGCTGTTGAAGAGGCTGTCATTTCCCTATTGTATGTCCATGGCTCCTTTATCATATATTAATTGACCATATATGCTTGGGTTTGTATCTTGCCTCTCTAGTCTGTTCCATTGGTCTACGGGTCTGTTCTTGTGCCAGTACCAAATTGTCTTGAGTACTGTGGCTTTGTAGTAGAGCTTGAAGTTGGGGAGCATAATCCCCCCAGCTTTATTCTTCCTTCTCTGGATTGCTTTGGCTATTCGGGGTCTTTTGTGTTTCCATGTGAATTTTAGAATGATTTGCTCTAGTTCGTTGAAGAATGCTGTTGGTATTTTGATAGGAATTGCATTGAATCTGTATATTGCTTTAGGCAGGATGGCCATTTTGACAATATTACTTCTTCCTATCCATGAGCACGGGATGTGTTTCCATGTATTGGTATCTTCTTTAATTTCTCTCCTAAGTGTCTTCTAGTTTTCTGTGTAAAGGTCTTTCACTTCCTTGGTCAGGTTTATTCCTAGGTATTTTATTCTTTTTGATGCAATTGTGAATGGAATTGTTTTCCTGATTTCTCTTAATGTTAGTTCATCATTAGTGTATAGGAAAGCAACAGATTTCTGTGTATTAATTTTGTATCCTGCAACTTTGCTGAATTCAGATATTAGATCTACTAGTTTTGGAATGGATTCTTTAGGGTTTTTTATATACAATATCATGTCATCTGCAGACAGTGACTGTTTGACTTCTTCCTTACCAATCTGGATGCCTTTTATTTCTTTGTGTTGTCTGATTGCTGTGGTGAGGACCCCCAGAACTATGTTGAATAACAGTGGAGAGAGTGTGGGCATCCTTGTCTTGTTCCCAATCTTAAGGGAAAGGCTTTCAGCTTCTCGCTGTTAAGTATAATGTTGGCTGTGGGTTTGTCATATATGGCCTTTATTATGTTGAGGTACTTGCCCTCTATGCTCATTTTGTTGAGAGTTTTTATCATGAATAGATGTTGAATTTTGTTGAATGCTTTTTAGGCATTTATGGGGATGGTCATGTGGTTTTTGTCCTTCTTTTTGTTGATGTGTGGTGGATGATGTTGATAGATTTTCTAATATTGTACCATCCTTACATCCCTGGAATAAATGCTACTTGATCATGATGGATAATCTTTTAATGTGTTTTTGAATTTGGTTTGCTAATATTTTGTTGAGTATTTTTGCTTCTATGTTCATCAGGAATATTGGTCTGTAATTTTCTTTTTTCATGGTGTCTTTGCCTGGTTTTGGTGTTAGGGTGATCCTGACCTCATAGAATGAGTTTGGAAGTATTCCCTCCTCTTCTACTTTTTGAAAACTTTAAGAAGGATGAGTATTAGATCTTCACTAAATGTTTGATAAAATTCAGCGGTGAAGCCATCTGGTCCAGGCATTTTTTTTTTAGGTAGTTTTTTGATTACCAGTTCAATTTCGTTGCTAGTAATTGGTCTGTTCAGATTTTCTGTTTCTTTCTGGGTCAGCCTTGGGAGGTTGTATTTTTCTAGAAAGTTGTCCATTTCTTCTAGGTTATCCAGTTTGTTAGCCTATAATTTTTCATAGTATTCTCTAATAATTCTTTGTATATCTGTGGTGTCTGTAGTGATTTTTCCTTTCTCATTTCTTATTCTGTTTATGTGTGTAGACTCTCTTATTTTCTTGATAAGTCTGGCTAGGGGTTTATCTATTTTATTTATTTTCTCAAAGAACCAGCTCCTGCTTTCATTGATTCTTTCTATTGTTTTATTCTTCTCAATTTTATTTATTTCTGCTCTAATCTTTATTATGTCCCTCCTTTTACTGACATTGGGCCTCATTTGTTCTTCTTTTTCTAGTTTCATTAATTGTGAGTTTTTACTGCTCATATGAGATTGTTCTTCTTTCCTGAGGTGGGCCTGTATTGGAATATACTTCCCTCTTAGCATGGTCTTTGTTGCCCACAGATTTTGCAGTGTTGAATTATTCTTGTCATTTGTCTCCATATGTTGCTTGATCTCTGTTTTTATTTGGTCATTGATCCACTGGTTATTTAGGAGCATGTTGTGAAGCCTCCATATGTTTGTGGGCTTTTTCGTTTTCTTTGCATAATTTATTTCTAGTTTCATACCTGTGTGATCTGAGAAGCTGGTTGGTACAATTTCAATCTTTTTGAATTTCCTGAGGCTCTTTTTGTGACCTAGTATATGATCTATTCTAGAAAATGTTCCATGTGCACTTGAGAAGAATGTGTATTCTGCTGCTTTTGGGTGAAGAGTTCTGTAGATGTCTGTTAGGTCCATCTGTTCTAGTGTGTTTTTCAGTTCTTCTGTCTCCTTACTTATTTTCTGTCTGGTTGATCTGTCCTTTGGAGTGAGTGGAGTATTGAAGTCTCCTAGAATGAATGCATTGCATTCTATTTCCCCTTTTAATTCTGTTAGTATTTGTTTCACATATGTAGGTGCTCCTGTGTTGGGTGCATAGATATTTATAATGGTTATATCTTCTTGCTGGATTGACCCCTATATCATCATGTAATGTCCTTCTTTGTCTCTTGTGACTTTCTTTGTTTTGAAGTCTATTTTGTCTGGTACAAGTACTGCAACTCCTGCTTGCTTTTTTCTCCCCATTAGTTGCATGAAATACCTTTTTCCATCCCTTCAATTTTAGTCCGTGTATGTCTTTGGGTTTAAAGTGAGTCTCTTGTAGGCAGCATATAGATGGGTCTTGTATTTTTATCCATTCAGTGACTCTATGTGTTTTGATTGATGCATTCAGTTTACATTTAGGGTATTTATCGATAGGTATGTACTTATTGCCATTGCAGGCTTTAGATTTGTGGTTACCAGAGGTTCAAGGTTAACTTCCTTACTATCTAAGAGTCTAACTTAACTCACTTAGTATGCTATTACAAACACAATCTAAAGGTTTTTTTTCCCCTCCTTTTCTTCCTCCTCCATTCTTTATATATTAGGTGTTGTAGTCTGTACTCTTTGTCTATCCCTTTTTATTATCTCTGGCGACAGCTATTTAATCTTAGGAACATTTCCATCTATAGCAGTTCCTCCAAAATACACTGCAGAGATGGTTTCTGGGAGGTAAATTCTCTCAGCTTTTGCTTATCTGGAAATTGTTTAATCCCTCCTTCAAATTTAAATAATCTTGCCAGATAAAGTATTATTGGCTTAAGGCCCCTCTGTTTCATTGCAGTAAATATGTCATGTCATTCCCTTCTGGCCTGTAAGGTTTCTGCTGGGAAGTCTGGTGATAGCTTGATGGGTTTTCCTTTGTATGTGATCTTATTTCTCTCTCTGACTGCTTTTAATAGTCTGTCCTTATTCTTGATCTTTGCCATTTTCATTATTATATGTCTTGGTGTTGTCCTCTTTGGGTCCCTTGTATTGGGAGTTCTGTGCATCTCCATGGCCTGAGAGACTATCTCCTTCCCCAAATTGGGGAAGTTTTCAGCAATTACCTCCTCAATGACACTTTCTATTCCTTTTTCACTCTCTTCTTCTTCTGGTACCCCTATAATGTGAATATTGTTCTGTTTGGATTGATCACGCAGTTCTCTCAATATTCTTTCATTCCTACAGATCCTTTTTTCTCTCTGTGCCTCAGCTTCTTTGTATTCCTCTTCCCTAATTTCTATTGCATTTAGCATCTCCTCCACCATATCTAATCTGCTTTTAATACCCTTCATTGTGTTCCTCAACGATTGGATCTCCATCCTAATTTCGTTCCTGAGTTATTGAATATTTTTCCATACCTCCAGGAGCATGTTTATGATTTTTATTTTGAAATCTCTTTCAGGAAGATTTATTAATTCAGTCTCGGTCATTTTTCTGGTGTTGAGATTTTGCTTTGAACCAGGTTTCTTTGACGTTTCATATTTGTATATGGCGCCCTCTAGTGCCCAGAGGCTCTACTCTCTGGAGCTACTCAGTCCCTGAAGCAATGTTGGGAATCGCAGGGGAGTGGTGCTGGTGCCTGGGGGGAGGAAAGAGCTGTTTCCTGCTTCCCAGCTGCTATGCCTGTCTCCACTGCCAGACCCAGTGGGCTGAACACACAGGTGTAAGCCTCTATGCTTTGTGTTTGTAGCTTCCATAGGCGGGCTTCTCTCTGGCTGGCCTGATGCCAGGGCAGGGGCTGCCGTTTTTCGAGCCAGGTGTGGGCTAGCTGGGAGGAAGGTGCAGCAGGCTGCGTATCATGGTGGGGGGCCTTGGAGCTGAGTAGTCAGCCAGGGGAATGGAGCACCTGAAGACCATTTAAGCTCCCAGCCTGCTGGGCAGAGTGCACCCAGACAATTTTGTCTACCTGTCCTTTCTCCTGAGCAGTAAGCTCTGTGCAATCCTTGCCCCTTTAGCAGCCCTCTCGCTTTTAGGAAGTCTCTCAGACTGCCCGCCGAGATCAGCTGGATATGAATCCCTATTTTCCCCAAGCAGCTGGAATCTCAGTCTCTCCAGGTATTCCACCTGTCTTAGCTTTCCAACCCCACTAATCACCAGAGCACCATGCAATGTAGGTTCGTGCTCCCAGAGCAGATTTCCAGAGCTAGTCCCAAGCCTCCACTCCCTCCCCGCTCTGTTTCTCTTCCTCCCACCAGTGAGCTGGGGTGGGGGAAGGGCTTGGGTCCTGCCTGATCAAGGCTTTGGTACGTTACCCTGTTCTGTGAGGTCTGCTCTTTTCTCCAGGTGTCTGCAGCCTGGTGCAGCCTTCTTTCCTGTTGCTCTTTCAGGATTAGTTGTATTAATTATATTTTTGTATTATATGTGGTTTTAGGAGGAGGTCTCTGTCTCACCCTCACGCCGCCATCTTTAATCTACAACAGCTTTTTTTTTTAATTTTTAATTTTGGTATCGTTAATGTACAATCACTTGAACAGCATTATGGTTACTAGACTCCCCCCATTATCAAGTCCCCCCCACATACTCCACTACAGTCACTGTCCATCCGTGTGTTAAGATGCTAGAATAATTACTTGTCTTCTCTATAAATACTGCTTTTCCCATATCCCCCACCACTGCATTACGTGTGCTAATCGTGATGCCCTTTTTCCCCCCTTATCCCTCCCTTCACACCATCCTCCCCAGTCCCTTTCCCTTTGGTAACTTTTAGTTCGTTCTTGGGTTCTGTGAGTCTGTTGCTGTTTGTTCCTTCAGTTTTTCCTTTGTTCTTATACTGCACAGAGGAGTGAAATCATTTGATACTTGTCTTTCTCCGACTGGCTTATTTCACTGAGCATAATACCCTCTAGCTCCATCCATGTTGTTGCAAATGGTAGGATTTGTTTTCTTCTTATGGCTGAATAATATTCCATTGTGTATATGTACCACGTCTTCTTTATCCATTCATCTACTGATGGACACTTAGGTTGCTTCCATTTCTTGACTATTGTAAATAGTGCTGCGATAAACATAGGGGTGCATATGTCTTTCAAACTGGGCTCCTGAATTCTTAGGGTGAATTCATTGGAGTGGGATTCCTGGGTCAAATGGTATTTCTATTTTGAATTTTTTGAGGAGCCTCCATACTGCTTTCCACAATGGTTGAACTAGCTTACATTCCCACCAGCAGTGTAGGAGGGTTCCCCTCTCTCCACATCCTCACCAACATTTGTTGTTGTTTGTGTTTTGGATGGTGGCCATCCTCACTGGTGTGAGGTGATATCTCATTGTGGTTTTAATCTGCATTTCTCTGATGATTAGTGATGTGGAGCATCTTTTCATGTGCCTGTTGGCCATCTGAATTTCTCCTTTGGAGAAGTGTCTGTTTAGCTCCTCTGCTCGTTTTTTAATTGGCTTATTTGCGTTTTGTTTGTTGAGGTGTGTGAGCTCTTTATATATTTTGGATGTCAACCCATTATCGGATACATCATTTATGAATATATTCTCCCATACTGTAGGATGTCTTTTTATTCTACTGATGGTGTCCTTTGCTGTACAGAAGCTTTTTAGTTTGATATAGTCCCACATTTTCAGTTTTGCTTTTGTTTCCCTTGCCCAGGGAGATATGTTCATGAAGAAGTTGCTCATGTTTATGTCCAGGAGATTTTTGCATATTTTTTTTCTAAGAGTTTTATTTTTTCATGACTTACATTCAGGTCTGTGATCCATTTTGAGTTTACTTTTATGTATGGGGTTAGACAGTAATCCAGTTTCATTCTCATACAACAGCTTTTTAAAAGAAGTTTTAGATTTACCAAAAAACTCTGAAGAAAGCAGAGATTTGTCTCTTTCCTCATGTATTGAGTGAGACATTTCATCTGTAGGTCAGGTCACAATCCAATGCTGTATTTTTTCCAAAAGTTTCTGGCTTTGGTCACTGGGAGCTCTTTCACTTGGCTTATATGTCTCCTTGAATACTCCTATCATTTTCTTTTTTTTTGAGCACTTTCTTTCTTTCTGGCACTACAAGGAGCTCAAGGCCCATCTGGTGTATTTCTCGCCCCAGTCTTAGAATCAGTCGTTTCTCCAAGGAGCTAGTTCCTCTTGTTTGGAATGGTGTCAGAAACCAAGTTCTGGGCACTGGGTGTGGTCACTGGTCCAGAGTCACTGCCTCAGGGCCTCTCAGCCGATGGCGCAAGGGGATACGTGTGCGAGCCAATCCGTGAACATGCACACATTCGAGAGAGCTCTCTCTGAGGCCATCTGTCTCCACATTAAGCTGAGCACGAATGCTCCCTAATTCTTCATCTCTGGTCTGTCCCCGCACGGACCGCTCCATCCCCTTCCCGTGCTTCTGTGACCTGCCTCCCACCAGGAGACCTCTGGCTCCTGCCTCATGCCAGCTGCTCACTTACCTGTTGGATTGCAGGATGCACTGCATGTATAGCGGCCTCCGAATTGTTGGCCTTATTCCTTAGGAAACAACACCGTCAACTGGAATGTGGAGTCTGCGTGCAGTTTTTACAGTCCCTCTTTATTTCCAAAGCCACTCAGGCCGGCATCTTCCCCACCTCTCCAGTGGGGTGGTGTCATGTTTGTAACACAGTTGGATTCTTCAGTCACCATTGTCATTCCATCCTGGGATCCCCTGCCTCCTTTTTTGCTTAGTTTGCATACATTAGGTTCATCTTTGTACTGTAGAGTTCACGCATAGAGTTATGTGTTCACAATTTCAGTAACACAGATAGAAGTTTCACTGCTCTGAAAATACCCTGTGGTTCACCCACTCAACCCTCCCTCCCCCCTGCCCAGACCCCTTGCAACCAGGGTTCTTACTGTCTGTACGTTTGCTTTTCCAGTCTTCAAACTGGCTCCTTTCACTTAGCACTGTGCATTTATGTGACTCTTTCCAGTGCTGTGATAAACCTGCTTCCCTGGGGCCCAGAGCGTGTTCCTGCTCCCCATGCTCACTGCTTCCCTAGGGCCTGCGAGGCCTGACACTGAACTGGAAACATGCGGTGACAACATGTGTGATCTGTGGAGTCCTGTGCAGTTAGACCTACCTGTGGCACTTTCCTTTCTCCTACACAAGGCCCACGGAGCGTCTGCGGAAAATGGTACTGCACGTGTTCAGCTGGTCTTTCATGTGGCTATAAGATGTGCCCAGTTCAGAAAAGCCACAGGACAAAGCATCCCTGTGATCTGTGGGCACCCTCTGACCTCCTGCCTTCATAAGTTGCTGTTATTTGTACCCTCACATCTCAGTAGGTGACCTCTGTCCAATCATTTAAATAGAATCACAAAACCGTGCAACTCTAGGCCCTGGGACAGGATGTGGGATGGGGGCTGGTACTGGGAATGCAGCTCGAGATGATGTCGTGGCCTAACACTGCAACTTGCTGCTGCTTTTATGCATGAGGGGAGGGGGTGGAAGAGAAAAGGCTTTGCGGGGAAGGTGGGGAGGAGGTGCAGCAGTGATTTGCACCTGAGAAGCGAGGGTGTAGAGTCATAGATCCCAGAGGAAAAATTGACCTGGCCTTCCTGCTGGCCTCAAGTCCTGGCCAGCTGTTTTCAATCTTTGGACTTGAGAGAAGTGAATTCAAAATTTGTCAACTGCAGTTGTGTGAGGCAGGTGAGAGTCTTTGCAAACCACGTGGCCTTACAAGTGCGAGGAAGGCTCCTCCTGGGAGTCATGGAAAGGGAGCAGGTGCGTCTTGTTCTCCAGCTGGTACTGTCCCTGCAGAAAAAGGTCACTCCTCACCCTTAGTTACTGTCTCTGAGAAGAACTGTCTTATTCCAGCCAGCCTTTGTATCCTTTCTGATTGTCGTTCGTATCCACGTCTGATCTGATCATTATCTTTCTCCTTTTGCCCCTTCTCCCCACTTTTTGAAGAACATGGTTGTTTCTCCCACATCGAAATCTAGTATTTTTCATTGAATGGGAAGGTGTCGGGTATCTGTGAGCTGTTTCACTATTATAATATGGAAAAGAGCCTGGGTTAGGCATAGAAGGAGTTAGAAAGGTTGGTGAAGAAGGGTAATTATTCTTTAACAAAAAGATAAAACAGTCTTATCCTGAATTTGTGGGAATCTGAAAGAGGGTGGGGGGGTGAATGAGGCTTCAGTGGGATGAGAATCGGGGTCTCTATCCCTCCCTCATTTGCCTGCTCTCTGTGGAGCACCTGCCTCGGGTTGAGCAAGTGAAACAAGGTTTCCTCAGAGCACCATGTGCATCTAAGGTATTCGTGGTCACTTGGGTCGTGGGGGACCCAAGAGGAAGAAGCTAAAAATGTGGAGTCATAAAATTGAAAACATACCAAATGTTCCCTCAGAGAGATGTCTGCTAGCAGGTGCAGAACAAAGCAAGTTTACTAGCGTGTTCTTGAAAGTGGGGAAGGGAGGCCCTGAAACGTCACTACAAGGTCATCGCCACTCACATAAGTGATGATGCTCTCTCTTCAGTGCTTCTGGGAACGGGGCGTTGTGCTTCATTTGTGTTTATCTTTTGTTGTTTATTTAATCCAACACCTATGTAAAAGGTCTTGAATGAATGCTTGCTGAGTAGAACTAAAATCTAAAAGACGCCCCTAATCGCTCACAGTCCTCTGCCAGGCACAGAGCAAAGAAATTGCATGTCACCTGTTGTCTCCTGTGCAGACCTACAGAGAAGCCCACTCGCATGTCCCCTTCAGCTCTCTGCTGTGTGGGCACCCCATGGCCTCAGGCCAACCCACCAATCCTGGACAAAAGACAGGTGCTCATCACAGTGTCCTCACCACCCATTAGGTCAGCCCTACTTGCCGGGTGCTGGTTGGCATTTCGCCTTTTCCAATATAGTGTGTTGTCAGCAGAACCCATAATAGAGATGTAAATGAGGCCATGGAGACTAGAAAGAAGGAAAGCTATTTGGAGAGTTTATTGCCACACTTGCATGCTCCTCTGCTTCTACATTATCTTGATCTTTAACTCTGGTTGATGGGAAGGAGGACTGGGTTGGACATTAGGTCCCAGACGAGCCTGAAGGGAAGCACAGGGTTGATGCCCAGTGGTGCCGATGCTTCCTCCTGTGGGGGAAGTTTGCTTGGGGAGACACAGGACATGCATGCTGATGACCACCTGCTTCCTTCTCTGGGGAAGACCTGCCTGGCCTGCACCCCAGGATCAGGCAGCCGTGATGAAGGAGGCTGACGGGCAAGGACAGAAGGCCATAGGGTGCATTTGCTACAGGCTTCTGCCAGAGACGCTGCTCACCAGCCCTGACGTGGCCACAGAAAAGACAGGTGTCGTCCTGGCTACCTGGCTGCAGCCTGTGCTGTTAGGAGCTGCCTGCGACCCTCTCTCTCTGACAATCCCTTGCTCTCTCTTCCCTCCTTTGCTTCCTCTTGCCCCCTCTTTAATTATTAGTTTTTAGTTTCAGGAGACTGAGGACAGCTTCTTGTAGCAGACAGGATGACTTGGACCTCACCGAGGTGTTCTGTTGCACATAATTAGGTGTCACACTTCTGGAGAAAGAACAGCTTGGGAACTGGTCACAGAGATGATTCCGCGTGGCGCATAAATGCAAAGCTTTTGCTCCATCTTGGTGTTTCAGGCTGTGTTAAATCGTGTTAGCGATTGTAAAACGTGGCCTCGTCTGGAGGCTTCGTTGCACCTTATTTTACTGATGTATTTCCTGACTGCTGATGGTTCAGACTCATGCTCTGGGGAAGCAGGGGCAAGAGAACAGTGTCCCCCTGTGACTTAGGCTAGTTAACACCCCTTCTGCATGCTTTGTTTGTAAGATATTTCAACCTCTGTATGGCCTTGAGTTCTCCCAGCAACCCTTTAAGGTAAGGAGGGGAAATATTTGATCCTTTAACAGATCAAGAAGCTGAGGTCTCAAGGCAAACATACTTACAGTATGTGGGTGAGAGGCGATGTGGAGACGTCTCTCTTACATCTTAGACACTTTTTAAAAATCTGGGATTCTTTTTGTAGGAATGTGTTCTGAAGGGGAAAAAAATCAGACATATCCCAGGAACTTGCAATCAAGATTGCTGATTACAGCATTATTTTTAATGGGGAAAATTGGAAACAATGTAAACTTATTTTAAGAGAAACTAGGTTAAATAGATTATGTGCATGTGTAGAGTTATGCAGTGATTAACATTCATAATAATGAGAAATAGCAAGGAAAGGGAATTGTTTACAATGTATTATAAGTGAAAAGTGCAGGTTATGAAGTTGTACATACAGTAGTTCTTACAATACCTGTTTTTATAAATATGCAAAGAGAAATGACTGAAAACCAAAATATCATCAGGGATGTTATCTCTGAGTGATGAGGTGAATGGTGTATTTCTTTATTCCTTGTGATTTTTTTTGCATTTTCTTAACATTTTAGACTTTTATGTATGAAAAATCAACAATAATTGTTTAAGTAAACAGATGCAGAGAAAACGTGCAATTTGTCCCTGGCAAATGACATATCCAGAACCTTCTATTCCTAAACAAGAGCCCTTTCCAATACCTAAGTCCAGTTTTCCGTGTTTAGTGCTGCTATTTCTGTCTTCTCATCACCATGGTGCCGGTTTGTTCACCTTCAGCAGTGCAAGGAAGGAGGGTTGCTTCTGGTTTGGAAAAGGCTGGCCTGGTGGGGAGAGGGGGCGGCTCCATCCTGTTCTGCTCCCACCACTGCCCTCCGGTGCCCAGGAATCAGATGTGAAGCATCTGCTTAGGTTTGCACAGGAGACGCGTAGCTGGGAGGGCTGGAGAGAAGCTGGATTGCACCAATAGAATCTGGATAGATTTAGGCTGAGAATGAGTCATACACAAAGGTGAATTTCCATGGGGATGAGGACAGAGTTCTGTTCTTGGGGTTGGGAGGCTGGTGGTGGGAACAGGACAGGATGGTGCTGGCTGGGTGTCTGTGGCTTAGCTGTGAATCTGAAAAGTAAACAGCCTGTGTTCTAATGTGAAATTAGAATCCTTGGTGTGATGGGCCCATGTGCTCCTGGGTGGTGGAATCCAGGTTTGGGGTGCATGATGCCCCGTGGGACCTGTGCTGTGGACATGGATGGAGGTGAGGCCAGTCACATGCTCCATGCAAGCTCTAGGCCATCAGCCATCAAGAAGGGCCCTGAGGGGCACAGTGGGCTGGCAGCTGCAAGGACAGCAGGGCCACTGCATCCTGGGCTGTGGGGGGTAGATGGCCATGGCTGTGTTCTGCTCATCTTTCAAAGCCAAATTTCTAATCTCTTTTTGGCCCTACAAGCAACCTGTTCTCCTTTTAACAAACTGGGGTCAACTAATTTTTTTTGTAAATAATTGAGGCTTTTCAGGCCATCGTCTCCATCAAGGACGCTATTGAGCTCAGCTTCTGCAGATAAAAGTGATGCAGATGTCAGCAGGTGGGGCCTTGGTTTGCATATCCCTGAGTGAGCCGATCCCTCTAAGGCTGAAGCTGCTTGAGTGACTTCAGTCCTGTCTGTGACTTCCAGGCAGGAAGATGGTCTCAAGCTCTTGGGCTAAGAGTGGAGTCAGAACCATGAAGAAGAGTGTGCGTTCACTGCACATGCTGGCTCACCCCTGAAGCTCCCCACCCAGTTCTGAGGCATGCATCTCCTCTTAAGACAGGTCCACACAAGATAGTCTGGGCTAAGAGTGGGAAGGCTAGCTAAGCAAAGTGGTTTGAAGCCATGTGTGGATACAATGAGAGTTCCTGTGGCCAAGATTCTCACCTGGCCCTGGTTGATTGGCTCACTGCACACCTGTGGGCAATACATGGCTGTTGACTCTATATAAAGAGCTCCGCCCAGTGCTCTGCGTGCGACACAGTGGTATGGCTGCAAGGCTGCATGAGAGCAGAGGCTGGAGTGGTGGCAATGCCCAGGACAGAGGCCCAGAGGATGGCTGTGCGGGACAACTGTGCAGAGAGGCTCAGAGGACGGCTGTGTGGGTTGGCTGTGTGGGATGGCTGTGCAGAGAGGCTCAGAGGACGGCTGTGCAGACAGAGGGGCCCAGAGGCAGAGACCGGCTTGCTGCATACAGACTCGCTCTGAGTGAATGGGATTTTAGTGACTGACCTGCCACCTGGAAATAAAGTTGGGTATAACCCTTTCACCCCAAGAACGTTTTGCTGTCAATTTCTTTGGTCACATTGAATCCATAGCGAACTTGCCTGGGGCTGAAACCCATTGGCAAGACACCATGTGATGTGAGATACTTAAATTTATTGGAAGGGCTATCCTGTGGTACATTTGTTCACTGAGAACAGGTGTGGTCAGCTTTATGCCAGGGGATTCGTTACCTCAGCTCTGTAATGACAAGTACTGTAAGGGTCAGCAGTGGGAACGTCCAGGAGATAGACTTAGTACTCGCTAGAACAGAATAAAACCTTAGGCTATTCAGAGCTGTTCTAACATGAGTTGCCTCCCTGGTCACGACAGCACTTCTGCCTGGGCCTATATACTTGCCCAGGGACGATGCCTCTTTGGGAGGCTGGGGTGGGGTCCTCCAGCCACGAGACCCTCTCTATGGTTGTCCCCGTGGTCACCTCTTGCCAAACTTTCAGCTGTGCCTCTTACCCAAAAAACGAGAGTAGCTGGTATGCCAATGCTGGTGTCTTTGTTGGAGGTGAGAAACCCTACGGTTTTCAGCAAATCTGTTCTCCAGGATTCCTCCCAGACTTGGGATGTGGGAGGATCTGAAAGGAAAAAGCCTTCCCCTGGGTAGTTTGGGGTTAGGAACATGGATTCTCAGCAGAAGACAAGCTGTTCTCACACTTACATTTGGCCCATTAATCGTGTTCTGGGTGGAGGACTCCAAGTGATGGAACCTTCTGAGCTGCGAATGCCTGTTCCCTGATACTTGGAAGAGCAAAGGGTTCTCAGGTGTTAGAAGGCATTGTTTGCTTGGCTGTAACATAGGGCAAGAAGGGATTTGAGAGTAAGTTAAACCAGAAGAAATTGTAAAGGAAAGAATTCCTTTCAGGGGGAAATAGTGATGCTTCCCCTATGTGGTCTCAGTAACAGATTGTTGTTCACATGTGCATGCACAATGATGTTATGGTTAGATGTAAAAATAACAAAAATAGAAAAATACCAGATTAAAGAAACTTGATATAAAGTCCTAGTACCTCTAACCCCTAAAACACATTAGACCTGCTAAGAGGGGGATGCTGGGGTACAGAATGTTCCAAATGCACCAGGCCCAGAGCTTCTCACCAGACTGGCTTCTCCTGAACACATTTAGGAAACCATCTACCTGACCAGCTGTGTTGGGAGTGGGGTCTCGGAGCTTTAGCACCACTAGAGGCGCAGAGTCACAGGTCCCATCCCATATCTAAGTCAGAAACTTGGGCTGGGCCCAGCAATCTGTATTTTAACAAGTCCTCTGTGTGCTTAAGACAGAACAACTAGGCAGGATGCCTCTCACAGGCCATGCTCACCCATGGTCTAGTCGGCCGTATCTCCATGAGGTACCAGTGTGGTAAGGGTTGCATGTCAAGTAGTTTGGCAAACGTTATCTGTAGGATCATCTTTAGAAGAAAGCATGGCCCCTTTGCAGTACTGAAGGTTCTGAGAAGTCCTGCAGAGGAGAAACCTGTTAAATTTTGTCTCACTGGGGCCCTTTCTGAATATTTACTCACTGCAGCCTGCAGAACATCATTGCCAATCAGATGCTGCTAATTCCTTAGATTACTTAACTCTGATGCAGTTTAAATTGTTTTTCTTTGTTCTGTCATTTAATCCCTATCTGCAGTGGCTAGTAGGACGCACAAGCACACTGATGGTGAAAGGTAGTAAGTTAAAGAGAATAAAGCAATTATTATTCAAATTCACTTCAGACCATCTTCCTGAAATCAGGAAGTTGTCTGACACAATTCTTACATCACCTTGTCTTGTGCGGGTCGCAGCCTGTCCCTGTCCAGCTGGGGTGGACCTGTCTCGTGATTGCAGGATGCCTTCAGCAGCAACCGCTGGGGAACTTTATTACTTACAGGGCCTAGAAGTTACACAGCCACCTCCCCACACCTGCAGGGGCCCCCACGAGGTCGCTGGTGAACAGAGTGCGCTGGGCCTGTGTTCTCGGGCTCATTCTTCATTGGTGAATTTAAAACATAAGGGTGGGAATTTAAAACTCCAGAAGAGAAAAGACAAGGGGCCTCAAGGGTCAGTTATGGAAATAAACCAAGATCTCTAAAGCTAACAGCTAGGAGGGCAAGGGTCTGGGAGCAGAGGCCTGGCCCCCGGGGCCGTGGGCACTTGGTTGCCGAGGCATGGCCCCAGATAGCAGTGATGAGGGACAGTGTAGCAACGTTGTGTCTCTTTGGGGTTTTCACTGTTGACTGTGAGACAACACTCGCCACAGTGGTATTTGTGGACGAGTGCTCACAAACCACAGACAGAAACATCTCTTTTAAAAACAAAACCAGAAAATTATCAAAATAAACCATGTGGTGTTTTTTGAGCTCATAGTATAAAAATTCTAAACATTAGGCAATAAATAGTTTTTACTTCAAATTACAGTGTACATTTTAATATGCATCTAATTAAAAATGGAACCTAATTTATTAGTAAAATTAGTTGACATAATTTTTCCTATGTAATTAATTTGAAGAAGTCATGTCACTTGTTATTTGGGATGAGAAAGAATTTGGATCCAAAAAAATAAATTGCCGAGTTTGTTAAATTTTCTTATAGTTCAATCTTTAATAATATGCTAATCTAGGTTTTACATTGTTAACCTTAAAAATAAAACTGTCAGTTATTTTTCCAGTAAAAAATGGGTTTATTGGGGAACAGCAGAGAATTGCAGTTGGGACAAGAATCTACTGTGGGCAAAACTACAGGAGAGTCCAGGAACAAGGAGTGCCTCTTTTGTAGGGAAAAAGGGCTGTTCTGAGCAAAAAGCTCATTGGAGGAAAAGGGGTGGGGTGGGTGGGATGTGGGGGTGGAGCTCATGTGTGTTGGCTGCTCATTGGCTGAGTTGTGGAAGCCCCTCATTGGCTGGGCTGTTGCCAGAGTGGGTGGAGACCTTCATTCTTCCTGTTGTTTGGGAAAGTAGTTAGAACAGATGGGTGGTGTGCAAGCTCCTCCCAGGGCCACACCGGCCGGGTCCCTTTATTAATTACTTTAAATATATTAATTAATTAGTATTAATTATTAATGTGCCCAACACTGAGATTATTTCTGCAAGGGGTACCCTTCCTTCTTGTTGGAAATGCAGAACCTTGGACCCCACCCCATGCCTTGGGAATCATATATGTACATTGTATCAGGACCCCCAGTGGATTCATGTGCATGCCAGAGTTTGGGAAATACTGTGTTCTGTCATGTGATGATGACAAAATAGTATGACTGTACTAAGGAGAGTCATGCAATTACATACCACTGTCAAAGGGGTCTGTGCTACAAGAAAGGGAAACTAGGACTAGTTTTTCCTCCTTTCATCTGAGACCATAGCTAAGTCAGCCTGGCACTGCCAAGAATCTTTTTTCCCCTTTAAGCTCTGTACCTTATGTATTTACAGAAAATGCGCATACTTAGACATCTAAGCTATGTGATATACTCTTCTGCCCAACTTCTGGTCCACTTCCTGGGGCATGCTGTACTCAGTCATGTAACTCTGGGGGGAATACACCTTACCAACCTGGGGCAAAATACCTTTGAAACCAAAATCAAAGAGAGAAATAAAGTGGGAGAAACCCATTTATTGCTTACAAGCAGTTATCCACTTCTGCTCGCTCATGTCTCTTGCAACCCGGCTGCAAAAAGGGACTCCGCCCAACCTCTCCAGTCCAGATATACCCTTGCTTCCCCATGTAATTATCTATTGATATGGAGTTGGACTACTCTTCACCCCTTGGAAACACCTGTTGATACGGAGATGCACTAAGGCCAGGTGAGAGATTCTGGAAATGTTGCAATTTTACCCACAGCCCACACCTCCAGAAATCTCACCTCACAATCTACGCACTCCCTCATCTTTTGCAATGGCCCCAGTGTGAGAAAATTGGAGCACTGTAACCAGGCTAATAACATACACTAACAACAGCAATAAAATCATGATAATCCTCAAGCCGGAGGATTCAGTTAAATTCAAAGCGCTGTGCAGATTAAGTCCACAACTCTCCTACTCCACAGGTAGTCAGTAGCTGAACAGGTAGGGAGTTCAGAGCAGTCATCATGTGGCAGCTGCACCCAAGGGGTGGGGCCAGGCCACAGGGACTGTAGAGGAAAATAACCTTAAAGGCCGTAAGGTACATGTTTTAATGACAGCAGCACAGGCAAATCTTGTCCATCAGGTAGGCTGCGTGCAAGAGAGTGGTCCTGTGATAGGACAGTGGCAGGAATGGGATCTCATCCTGGTCTACTGTACCAGACTTTCAGCCCCCTACCTGTGGGAGTTACAGATGGGTCAACATCAATTTTACCCACAAATCACCAGTTGGGGTTCTCTCTCCTAACAAAGTGGCTATTTGTACAGTATTTGACATTCAAGGCTCCTCCTTACATATTTTTTTCACAGCTTTTCTTTAGCTTTGTATCTATGGAAACTAGCTTAGTAGTGCTTCCTTAATCCAAAACAATAATTTGGAAAATATCTTTCTATAGAAGATACTGTTCCATTTCAAGAAATTGTCTGAGGACAAAAAAACATAGAACCAATTAAAATGCCCTCAGTTCTATATCTAGTTGAAGTTGATTAAAATAGTGAGGCAGGAACACATAATGCCATTAATGCATTTCCTAAAAATTAGCTGCTGTACCTTAAAAACAAAGCCCCAAATTCTGGCAGATATCCTGAATTTGGAAAAAATTTTTATTTTTAAATAAACAGGTAATTAGGAACTTGAAATCAAGGAATTCAGTCATGATTAGAGTTTAGTTTTTCTTTATTCTATATAAACATTACAGAACCGGATGGTCGGCAGGTCCCAGGGCTGGGTTTGGGCTCTGGGTGTGAGGAGTGGGCCACCAGTGGGAACTGCCTCAGAGGAGCGGTGGTCCCTGCCTCCACAAGAACCCTCTTCACAGGACCAAGGAGGTGTGAGGCCAACTGCTGAATGTGTTTTTAGCCCCTGCTAAATGCAAGTACCACCTTCAGGAACAAAGCCAACCAAACAAGGGCGTGGGGAGAAATGGATGGGCGGCCGTCTGTCCTGACCTGGTCATCGTGTGGCCCTGGAGTCCACCTCACCAAGCAGGCGCGGCACAGTGTCGGCGTGTGGGGCACCGAGCTCGGGGCTGCCCCCATCTGGAGAATGTGGTGGCTGCAGTTTGAAGCTGTGCAGCAGGCAGGGCCTGTCAAACCCACGGCAGACAGATCAGTATGCCGTTAGCGACATCACCAGCTCTTGATGATTCCTGGGCGGTTGGCTGTGCAGTGAGTGTGTTGTAGTGGGCTGAACACAGGCGGTGACGGTGTCTCAGGACCCAGCACTGTGGTCTCCGGGCAGCAAGGCTGTCTGCTGGTGCTTCGCGGGCTCGCCAGGGCCCTGAGCCCTGACAGCACTGCGGGGCCAGCCATGCTGGATGAATGTGATGGATGGAAGGTCCCCCAAATTGAAAGCGCTGAACCCCCAGGTGCTTTGGGAGGGACAGCAGGGCACTTCCTGTCGGGGTACTTCCCGTCCCCGCTGGTGTCCTGAGCTGGTGGGGTGGGTGTGTAAGAAAGAGCAAGGAGCGCTCAGGTGATCCTCGGAGGGGAGCTGATCAGCCCGTCCCTGGTCTGCGGTGTGAGTGGCTCTTTGACCCCGCTGGCCAGTGTGCACCCTGGACTCTGTACCGTCAAGTCAGATAAAAAACTGTTACCACATCCACTTCAGGGATTCATGGGACACCCCACCAAGAGTGAAACAGAAGGATAACACTAGCTTGGTAGCCTCCCAGGTGCCCTGAGGGCCCAGGGCTGGTGCCCCTCTCAGAGCCCCTTACTAATTACCAGGGGAGAGGAGTGGCTTACGTGCAGGACCAGGATTGCCATCCCTGGGATGCTGGCTGCAGGCAGGCTGCTGGGCGCTCAGCCCAGTAATTAGAATTCCCTCCCACGCCCCCTGGAGGGGTTTGTTCCCCTCTCAGCCCCTGGCCAGCCCCTTTTATGGATAGACATGCAGCAAGGGGTGTACGCCAATGCCCACCGCCGCTAAGCTCTGTCTGAGTCTGCCCTGCTGTGATGGCCACGCAAAGGGGCTGACCGGCCTAGGACGGGCACAGTCCCCTCCTTCTGGGCAGTCCTGGGCAGACTGGGCAGCTTCTCTCTCCCTCCCTCTTTTGCTCTCTTCCTGTCTCCCTTCCCTTTTGTCTTTGAAATGGAAACCACAGCTTTAATCTGAGATCTTGGGAGAAGGACACTAGATGTTCTGACCCACAGCACACGTTGCAGAGCTGAAACACGGGGCGTCTGAACACTAGTTTCAGGGCTGTTCTCTGCTCCTGTAAGCACACAGCCTGGTGGTGGCAGCCCAGACTCTGGGCTGAGGGTCTTTAATCTCTTGCTTGCTTTTCAAGGTCTTACTCCATGAGAAGCCACTCTTCGTATAGAACCGGTTTCCTGTCTGTCCTCCACGCCTGAGAGAAAAAGACAGTGCCTTGAGCCCTGTGGACCTGATATTCTGTATAGCGTGGCTCTTCAGTAATTAGTACTGACCGACAGTGGCAATTCCTTATCAATTTGGCTTCAATGCCAGTCTACCAAAATAGTGATAATCACAGAGGCATTTTCTCTCTCCCTAGTGGAAGACGCTAATGCCTTAGTTGAATGTGTATTGCTTTTGGTCTGATAGACAGACACATACAGGACACCATAGTGGGTGCCGAGGATCCACCATGTGTGTTTGCCTCCCGGACTGGTGATGAGCGTGGTGATGGCATGGCGGTGTGCTGGGCACGTGTAGCCCTACATTTTCACACCTGCTGAGTGTGTCCAGTTCACCCAGTTCACAGAGAGGAATATTAAAATGCAGATGACTTTAAAAAGGACGTCTCTTTTAATCTTAGAAAAGAGTGTTCCTAGAAGAAAGTGTAATTGAATGTAACTCCCCAGAACCTCAGGTTATTATACCTCTTAGCATCTTCCACTAGGGAGAGAGATCATCACTGTTTTGGTAGACTGGCACTGAAGCCAGATTGATAAGGAATTGCCACTGTCGGTCAGTACTAATTATTGAAGGGCCACACTATACAGAATATCAGGTTCACGGGGCTCAAGGCACTGTCTTTTTCTCTCAGGCGTGGAGGACACAGGACAGACACAGAATCACTAGTGATGAGGGTGGTGGTGATGTGGGCAGTGAGCTCCAGAGCATGCCAGAGCACGGTCACTGTGCCATGTGTCTGGCAAGGCTTCTGGAGCAAGTTAGCTGGGCCCTGAGGGGAAGCACGGCTTCTGTGTTAACTCTGCCAATGCAGCTTTCAGTTATAAAATCGCGTGTGGCTTCGCAGTGTCGTAGTACAAAACACCTTTGCAGGGGCAGCCTGGAAGGGTGTATTCACAAGACCTGCTTCTCTGCATTCACCCGACTCAGGGTTCCCCTGTGCCCAGGGGTATGAGCGAGCATCTGAGGAAGGACCATCCTCTTGGGGCTTCCCTGGAAGCGGACTGAGCAGGAGCCCGTGACTGCCGCTCAAGAAGTAGGTGTGTGAGCACAGCTGGAGCTCTCAGGTTTCCACGGCAACATGTGCTTGGAAAAGACAGCAGGTGATGGCTGGGGCCCTGGGTCCAGGTGTCCAGGGGGCACCCTGTTTGATGTCCAGCCCCAGCTGACATGCCAGTTCATGTTGTCAGGGGCCAGCTTAGGACCGCCGGGCTTTACAGTCCTCTGAATTGGTTTAACACCTACTTCAGAACTGCCTCCTGGGTGGGTGTGAGGCTGGCTCAGCCACCACCTGAGCTGGCGGCGCATGTGCTCTCCCTGCCGGGCGTGCAGCTGCTCCTCTGGTCTTTGAGGGGCCGCCCCCTGACCCGGAGAGCCTGGTGGTGGAGAAGGCAGGATGCCCCCTGGGCCCACCCAGCCGCCACTGCCCTGGCCTCTGTGCACCCCAGCAGGGCACCTCCTGCTGCCCAGCAGGCCAGGTGCATCTGCTCCTGGTCCAGGCGCACTCTTGCAGGCGCTGCCTGCGGGAGGAGATGGCACGTAAAGAGGGTGGATGCATGTGTTACGAATATCTTGTACTTGTTACCTGTGCTTTGTGCCACTTTCTGAGTAATGGAGTGATGGAAGCAAGAGAGCCTTTTTGCAGAGGTGTGGCATCCTCATGTTGGGGGCCAGGCCTCAGAGCTTACTCCTTCAAACTCTTGTGCCTGCAGACCAAGAAGTGACTTCCTCACGCCTTCAGTGACCCAGTGTCCCCAGGCCTGCGGTGTCCCAGGGATCCTGGGGGACGCTGGGGAGGCTCATGTACAGGGACCTGCCCATGAACTGGGCTGCAGGTGTGAAGGGGCGAGTGTGCCTAGCTCCATGTCCAGGGGTTCTTGGGGACTGCCATGTACCACACGCCATCCTCGCTGGCCCGGCCCCGCCCAGACAAGCTTGGCCACCAGGAGTCACTGTGGCCTGCAGGTGCTGCAGCTGGGACCGCCTTCCTGCTGTGCTTCACCAGTTTCCAGCGCTCACAGGCATGGACATCACGTGGAAAGCACTGCACGCATGAGTATCTTGCAACTTCTAGGTGCTGCTATTTAGATGTCTGAGAGCCAAGAAACAGCTCCCAGAGAAAGAAAAATGTCCAGGCTAGTGGAGAGCAAACAGAATGTGAGTCAAATGAAGACCCATCCAAATACCAATAAAGAGAATATGTCTGTCTGCGCAGGGCTCCGTGGTCTGCAGCCAGGGGCCTGGTTCTGGGGAGGCCTTCACTGTTTCCTTTGGCTTCCTGCCCTTCTGTCTACTGCTGCTCTGAGACATGCCTCAGGTTGGCTGTGTCAAGGATGGTGCTCCTGGTCATCTGTTTACAGAAGGGCTCTTCCCACACCTGCCATCTGTCTGCAGGTAGCTGAAGGCACCTATGTCCAATCATTGCCAGCCGCCCACTCTGTATGACCTCCCAACCCTTCCTGCAGAGCTGTGAGCGGCTCTGGAGGCTCCTGGGATGCAGAGGCGGAGTGTGGAGGCGAGGAACCCAGCTGCACGGTGGGCGAGAGCCCCGAGGCACCTGTCTTACCAAGAGTTGGCGATTACAGGAGGAGGAGCTTGAGGGGAGCAGGGGGCAAGTGTGATCATTGGCCGGATAATGGCACAGGCTCGCCTTTTCCTTCCTCACATCAATCCCTGCCCCGAGGATGAGCAAGGGAGCTGGAGGTGGGCAGCAGGAGTTAAGAACTGCAGGCTGAGGTCTTGGACACCGGGGGTGCCTCTCCAGCCTCTGCCCGCGCGAACCTTTGCGGACACAACCCCCTCTTACCTGGCACGGCTTGGATAGTCTAGGAGGAGAGCGTGCTCTGGGAGAGGCACACCGGGCTCCGAGCCAGGCCATGGGCATGTAACCTTCTCAGTCCCCACTTCCTCTTCTGTACAATGGGAATAGGCGCCCTGCAGGGCTGCTGGTAGGACTGGAGATGATGTGCGGGAGGCCCTGTTACAGTGCTCAGCACCTGGCAACTTGTGTGTGAGCCCGAGGCCTTGGGAGGACCATGCCTGGGTGGTGTGATTCGCTGTTCCGGAGAGCTCGCCGAGAAGAGAGGAAATTACAACGTAGCAGGAAATCCACGGATGAGGCTTCGTTATTTGTGGAAAATGGTAGCATACCTGTACCTACACGCCACAGAAAGTGTCAGGTGGACTTCGTTGGGCCTCTATTTGGCTACAATACAAACCTATTCTCGGCTTAGTAGCATTGCTGGTTCTAAGTTTTAAGGAAATAGGGTGAGACTACTCTGGGCTTCTAAGAATCTGGGGTTCTTGTGGAATATCTTGTAGAATCAGTGGCTTGTAGAATATCTGGAATCCCTGCTGCTGTTCGTGTCACTCTCTGAAGGGAAATTATTGAATTCTTTGGTGAGAGAATTCATCATCTTTTTCTTTCATTGTTTGGTCGCAAACCTCTGTTATGTTAGTGTGCACGTGCCCATCTAAATGCTTTTGAAGGCCCTGCAGGGAGAAGGTCAGACAAGAAGGGTAATAGCTCCCCTGGTGCCCGGGACATGTTGGTAGTGGGGTCAGGTGGCTGGGCCCCTTGATTTTCAGGCCACACTTGCCCCTGCAGTAGTGTCACACTCTGGAGGGGACACCCGGGGAGGAAAGGGGCTGGAGAGAGGTCCACTCGGTGCGGGGTCCATAGGGGTGTGGGGCCCTCGAGGGTATGAGCCAGCAGTTTCCAGTCTGAGGATTTGGGGAATGTTGCCTTTGTTTTCATGGAAAGGTGTCCTCAACCACTGAAGTTGAGGAATTACAATTTTTTATTACAGGGCACCGTGGGGAAGTTGGGGTTCCTGTGGCCAGGATCCTCACTGAACCTAAACCACCTGCTGATGTGACTGGCCTGTTGCTAGGCTGCCACTTCCACACCTTTAGGCAATAAGCTATTATTGTGCTATATAGGGAGCTCGGCCCAGTGCTCTGGGCAGAGGCAGGGATGCTAGTGCTCGACCTGTCGCCAGGAGAACAACCCGGGTAATAAACCCTTTCACCCCAAAGAACGTTCTGCTGTCAATTTCTTTGGTTACATTGAATCCATAGCGAACTTGCCCGGGGCTGAAACCCATTGGCAAGACAATTGGCGAAAGTCTGCAGGGTTCACTGTTGACCAAGGAAAAAGACAGGCTGTCCTTATGGGAGGGGTGCTTCAGGGGGCTGTCCCTGTGAATGGGGAGACAGTGGATTGTCCCCCAATGGGTATGTGGTCTGAGATGGCTTGACTCCTAGAGGACTGGGCCCCACCCCAGGACTGGAGGCAAGTGGAGGTGACACCTGAGGCAGATCCTTTGAGAGGCAGAGTGCCCGTGAGGCAGCAGGGACTGTGGGTTGGCTGCTTCTCAAGTATTAAAAAAGTCTACAGAGGAGACCCAAGAAATGGCGGCACGAGAACACAAGCTGCAAACATCTGTGGATTCCCTGAGGAGGGAAATGGCATTGATGCGAGAGGCGGTGGCACGAGAACACGAGCTGCACACTTTTGTGGATTCCGTGAAGAAAGAGACGGCACTGATACAAGAGCACCGGCAGCATGGTACCACTGGAGATGAGACGGCAGTGCTGCCAGGTGTTCTGAAGGAGGAAGAGGCCATCAAGGAAAAAGACGAGCCCCTGAGGGAAGCACAGACGGAGGCGGTACGAGAACGTGAGCTGCGAAGCATTGAGCTGAAGGTAAGAGACCTTCTGAAGACCGAGGTAGCATTGCTGCGAGGTACAGTAGAAAAGGTAAAGGTTGTAGCAGAGGAGGCACTCGGGGGAGGGGAGAGAAAGGTGCCATCAGCCCCAGAAATGGAGGAGCTGGGGAAAGATGAAGAGGTGATGCCAGAGGCACTGGCGCCTCCTGTATTGAAAGCACGCCCCATGGTTGTAAAGAAAATAAAGACCCAGAAGCTGAAGGTTCCCCAAGGAGAGGAGCCGCCCCCTCCCCAGCTCGTGGAGCACCCTATGTTCCGCCCCTATACTCAGGCTGAGCTGGTGGATTTGGGCTCCCGGTTTAGGCAGAAGCCCTCGGAGTCCATATCAGCTTGGCTCCTGCATCTGTGGGACTTAGGGGTGGATGGAATTGTTCTGTCGGGGTCAGAGATGGGAAAGCTGTCTTCCCTGACAGTGCAGCCACCTTGAGGCAGCGATTACAAAATGCACATCAGACCCAGGGAGTCACTCCCTCCTCGATTGGCTCATGGCTGCACTTCGTGCTGTGTGGCCCAATCCGGGTGATCTACCATCCTCTCCTGTTAGATGGCAGACATATGCTGAACTCCAACAGGTGCTATGAGAGCTAGGCATGAGAAATGCCATCTATAGTCCAGAGAATTGTGGCCCAGATGAAGAGATTTTCACTACTGGGATGAGGATTATTGTACTTCAAATGGCTCCCACATCCCTCTTTGGGTCTCTAGTGGCCATTCTTTCCCCTCACTTAGGGGATCCCATAAGCGAGGTGACACGTACAGAAGCAGACTTAGGAGAGGCTGAAGCAATGAGAATCTGGAAAGAAATAAGACCTGTTACTCACAGGAAGAATTTACAGGGCCCCATGAAGGTTATGAGGACCCAGATGTGGGTTGATTTAATACGGGCAGGAGCAGATGGAAGGAAATTAGACGGGAAGTCAAATAGGATCTTACTAGAGCTATGGCAACAGCTGAAACCAGGGCAGCAGTTCCAGCCATTAAGACCAAAGAGGCAGAGGTCAGAGACAGAGCCACAAGTCCGGCCTGTGTGTTTTCCACAAGACTTCCTGCTGGAAAGCGAGCCAACCTCACCTGAGCCCACACAGGAAGGTGATTGGGGAACATGGTTTGACTGAGGGGAAGGTCAAGGTATCTGCCCAGAGGGACCAGGTGGGGACTGGAGGCCACATGTTTAAATAGCTATCCATTGGCCCCCAGTGAACATACAACGTGTCCTGGCTCTGGTGGACACTGGGGCTGAATGTTCACTGATTCATGGTAACCCTGAGCAGTTCCCCAGGACCCCCACTATCATAGATGGATACAGGGGGAAGGCTATCAGAGTAAAAAAAGCCCAAATCCCTTTGGGAATAGGGCATCTACCCCCAAAAGAGTATACCGTGTATATATCTCCTATCCCTGAGTATATTTTGGGGATTGATATCCTGCAGGGTCTATGGTTGCAGACCACTGCAGGTGAGTTCAGACTGAGAGTACGTGTGGTGAAGGCAGTTCTGAGGGGACATGCTAGGCACCCACCCATAGCTTTGCCTGTACCTTGGTGGGTGACTAATACCAAACATAAAAACTGTCTGGGGGGCATAAAGAGATTGGAGAAACTCTCCAGGAGCTGGAAAAGTTGGGTGTTATAAAGCCCACCCATAGTCCATTCAATTCCCCAGTGTGGCCAGTAAAAAAGCCAGATGGCTCCTGGCATATGACTGTGGATTACAGAGAACTGAATAAGGTCATATCCCATATGCATGCTGCTGTCCCCTCTATTGCAGGCTTGATGGATACTCTCAGCCATGAACTAGGAACATATTATGTGGTAGATCTTGCTAATGCCTTCTTTTCCATTGACATTGAGCAAGAAAGTAAAAAACAGTTTGCCTTCACGTGGGAAGGACGGCAAAGGAGTTTCACCATCCTCCCACAGGGATACCTCCACAGCCCCACCATCTGTCATGGACTTGTAGCCCAGGACTTGGCTGCATGGGAGAAACCGCCAACAGTGCGGCTGTACCATTATATTGATGATGTCATGCTCACGTCCGATTATCTTTCAGATCTAGAAGGTGCAGCACCTAGACTGCTGCAACATTACAGGAGAAAGGATGGGCTGTGAACAGCACCAAGGTCCAGGGACCTCGTTTGTCTGTCAAATTCTTGGGGGTCATCTGGTCGGGTAAGACCAAAGTGATACCAGAAGCAGTTATAGATAAAGTCCAGGTCTCTCTTACCCCCACAACTGTAACATTGATACAGGAGTTTCTGGGTCTTCAAGGCTACTGGAGAGTGTTTATCCCGCCCTTGGCACAAATTCTGAAGCCCTTATACTGATTGGTATGAAAGGGCATCAGGTGAGACTGGGATGAGACATGTGCATCTGCCTTTACTACAGCAAAATGGGCAATCAAGGCCGTGCAGGCCCTGAGTGTGATACACCCATCAAGGCCCTGTGAGCTGGATGTTCATGTGACTGAAGATGGTTATGGCTGGGGTCTCTGGCAGCGGCTTGAACGAACTCACCAACCCATTGGATTCTGGTCACAATTCTGGAAAGGGGCAGAGGTACGATACACTTTGACAGAAAAACAACTGGTTGCCGTGTATCACGCTTTGCTGGCCACAGAACCCATCACTGGAATGGCCCCGATAAAGGTAATAACCACCTATCCCATCTTGGGGTAGGTATGAGACTGGACCCAAAAGCCAAGGAGTGGCGTGGCACAAACACCCACACTAGCCAAGTCGGGTGCTTACCTACAGCAGCGTAGTGCCCTCTCTAGTAGCCCCTTGAGTGAAGAATTCCAACGCGTGTTGAGGCTCGTGACATATACTAGTGAAAAGCAGGAAGAACTTGCTTTTGAACCATTAGTAGCAGAGAGTCCCTTTTGGGAGGGAAGAGCCCCTATACCCGAAGATGCATGGTACACAGATGGCTCCAGCCGTGGGCAGCCCCCAAAATGGAGGGCCATAGCTCTCCATCCTAAGGCTGAAACAATATGGATGGAAGATGGTGAGGGGAAGAGCAGCCAGTGGGCAGAGTTGCGGGCCGTGTGGCTTGTGATCAGCCAGGAGCCCTCCCCTATAGTTGTCTGCACTGACAGCTGGGCTGTCTATTGGGGCGTGACCCTGTGCTTCCAACCTGGTACCATGCCAACTGGTTGGTTGGTCACCGACCCCTTTGGGGGGCAAGAATTGTGGCAAGACTCATGGGCCTGTGGTCAGACTAAAATGATTACAGTATACCATGTGACAGGTCATTTGCCACTGGCATCCCCAGGAAATGATGAAGCAGATAAATTGGCCCAGATACGCTGGTTAGAAGAAAAGCCTGCCTCTGATGTAGCCCAATGGCTACATCGCGTTTGTTGCATGCGGGGGAAAAGACAATGTGGGCTGTAGCCTGTCGGTGGGGCTTGCCTTTGACCTTCGAAGAAGTTAGTAGAGCCTGGCAGGAGTGTGTCGTGTGCTGCAAAAGGGACTTACACCAAGTTCCACAGCAATGTGGGACAGTAGCTAAGGGGCTTATACCCCTCATCAGGTGGCAGACAGACTATATTGGGCCTCTCGTGTGTTAGAAGGATATCTGTATGCGATGACCTGTGTGGACACAGCTACTGGACTTCTGGTTGCTTTTCCTACCCATTGTGCAGACCAGCAGACGACTGCCTGGAGCATCTCTTTGCTGCCTTTGCCCGACCACAGGTAATTGAGAGTGATCAGGGCACCCATTTTACTGGACATACACTGCAAGAATGGGTGTGAGAGCTGAGAATCAAGTGGAAGTTTCATGTGCCATACAATCCTACCGCAGCAGGCATGATAGAGAGGCACAATGGCTTGTTAAAATCCGGACTAAAGTCAGATACCAACAGTCTGTGGGGATGGTCACTCCACTTATGGACCATAACAGCATTTGAACGAGAGACCCTGAAAGGGAGCCCTGAGCCCCGGAGACATGTTAACACATATGGCTGCCTCCCCTATACAACTGCAAGTGCAAACCAAGGAAGAATCACTGAAGCTGAGGTTCAGCCACCAGAATAACACCTTGCTGCCAGCACCAACTGCACTGAACCCCAGAGACTCCATTGAGTGGACATGGCCTTGGACCTTTTGACACATGGACCAACGATGGCTGGCTCTCCTGGCACCTTGGGGACAAAGTCTGGAAACTGGCCTCCTGTGTATTCCTGGAATAACAGTAGAGTGGCCACCAAAGGTCACAGTAGTATAACCTGAACGGCCAGAAGGTAGGAGAATCCTACTGGGGAGTTTTGTTTTATCATTATGGCCAGTGCATGCACCTCCAGTAGCACTATGTATAGACCCTTCAGTAACCCCCATGGGGAAAGGAGTAAAAGTATGGTATACTAGACGTGGAAGGGACCCCTTCCTGCTACAGTCCTATCACAGGACCACTCTCCTGCATGCATCCTACCTGATGGACAAGATTTGCCTATGTTGGTGGCATTAAAACATGTGTCTTACTGCCCCTAAAGTCTTTGTGGATTGGGAACTTCCTCTGGCTTGAGGATTATTATAATTTTTGTTATTAGGAACCTCCTCTGGCTTGAGGATTATTATTATTTTTGTTACCTGTATCAACATCTTGCTGTATCTTAACTTTTATTATCTCTAAGTTGTTGTTATCCTCTGTTGCTACTGTGGAATCTGGTTACAGTGCTCCAGCTTTCTCGCACAGGGACCATTGTGGAAGATGGAAAGCGTGTAGATTGTAAGGCGAGAATCCTGGAGGGGTGGAGTGTGGGGAAGTTGGGGTCCCTGTGACCAGGATCTTCACTGAACCTAAACCACCTGATGATGTGACTGGCTGTTGCTAGGCTACCGCTTCCACACCTTTAGGCAATAAGCTATTATTGTGCTATATAGAGAGCTCAGCCCAGTGCTCTGGGCGGAGACGGAGACGTTAGTGCTCGACCTGCCTCCGGGAGAACAAGCTGGGTAATAAACCCTTTCACTCCCCCCCCCCCCAAAGAACGTACTGCTGTCAATTTCTTTGGTCGCATTGAATCCATAGTGAACTTGCCCGGGGCTGAAACCCATTGGCAAGACAGGCAGCGAGAGGTAAAGGGCCAGCGGGACGGCTGTGGGGTTTCCTCATGGATTTACTGCCTGGCTTTTGTGACCTCGCCCTTGGGGCCCCTCAGAGCTCCGCCACAAGGTAGCAGCTGGGACTAGGAGGCGCAGAGGGAGGAGGTGTGGGCCTGAGAAGGAAGTGTGTGCACAGGGCAGACGCCAGCGTCCACCAGGTGAATGAATGTCTTCTTATTTCCCTGTCATTTATAGTCATAATTACTCTTAGTAGGTGGCTGATATTTAAAATGAAATATGGTCTTTCTTAATTTCAGAGCAAATAACAACACATAAATTAGCTATTAGATTAGCATACTGCCTGGCTGGGTGAAATATGCTCAACACTTGAAGCTCTGGTAACTTGAGATACCGCTGACAGAGGTCTCTCCCGTGCCGTTTCTCAGCTGTTCCTTGGAATGGATGAAATTAGGCAGACCCTGATAACAGCGTGTTGTTCCAAGGTTAATTGCAATGCAAGGCTCTTCCCAGTCGCGTCTAATTGTCAGCCGTGATTAAAGCAGGAGGGAGGCAAATAAAGGTTTTTTTCTCCTGCCGCCTTTCCTAGCAGAGTCTGCTGTGCTATTTCCACCTGACAAACCCAGAATTCTTAGTGCGAGCGAGTCTTGGCCAGAGCCGCAAGTCTGCCCTCGTCACTGCATCCCACCTTCCTCCAGGTCTTCTGTGGGCACTGGAGCTGCCCTGGGATAATTCCGTGTCAAGGGGAGCTCGGCCGCTGAGTGCCTTGTGGGAGCCCCAGGTCCTCCTCTTTGGCGTTCCATCCTTGATGGTCACCTGGGTAGCTTGAGTGAAGTTCACAGGTGGTCTCGCTGGCCCTGACTTTACTGCCCAGGATGCTGAGATGGGGTGGGCCCGGCGACTTTCTCAAGGTCACTGCTTTGGGGGCCCAGATTGGATTCAGGTCTGTCTCTTGGGAGGGTTTACCAGCAGCTTTACTTCCCGGCTGTTTGACCTCTCCTGCCTCACGCTGCCTGGCTCAGGTACTGCACGGAGGAGGCACTGGGGGCTCTGCCCGGGTAGCAGAGCCACGGGTAGGGGGGAACCGGATGCGGACACCAACTCAGTTCATGGGTCGGGTAGGCGATGAGGAGATGTGTTGAAAGGAGACTAGATAATGAAGTGAGATTTTCCTGAGATTCTGTTGTTTTGGGAAAATGGAATCTGCTTGGAATTGAGGCTCCGGGCAGGGTGTCCAGCTCGCGGCAGGTGTGTGGGTGGGCTGCCTCCTCGGGCTTCTCTGAAATGCTGGGACCATGAAATCTGGCTCCCAAAGTGGGACTGCCTGTTCTTGTGTATTCATGGTAATTCTGTCCTCCGCTGGACTCTGTCCTTTGGCTCTGGAATGGCATTTGCTTGTGCAGACCTTGTAGTTCCTGGTGTGGTGCCTTCTTTAACCCATGTTTGTTTAAGGGAATTGACTGCATCAGCTGTAAGGATTCTAGAGCAGTTCCCTAGTGAGGCGATTAACAATAGGAAACTTTACAAGGACCCTGGAGGCTGAATTCCCTTTTAATTAATAACTTCCTCCTAACTGTCATTTTCTTTCATCTGTCCATCTATTCAAGAGCATCTGCTGTAGGCACAGGGATGGGTAGCCACAGGGATCCAAAGAGGACATGGCAAAGAATAAAAGATAAATTATATGGTTCCTAACCTTCAGAATCTCATGTTCAGGAGAAGAAGATAGGCCCTTAAACTGACAGTCACAGTGCAATACTCACTTGGTGAGTGCTACCGGGGAGGCCTGGACAGAGTGCACCTGCCAGTCTAGTCAAAGGACATTCCAGGGGGGCTTTTGAGTTGGGTCTTGGTGGATGAATAGGAGTTTGTTAGTTGGAAAGCAGGAATACTGGCATTATGCTTTGGCAGGAATGCATTCTCAGTGTTACTCCAAAGCATGGTGTGTTCAGAATGTATGTGGCTGATGGCCCTCCAGTGGGGTAGGTGTGGATATAGCATCAGGGACCCTGAGGAGGGTCCTTCATTGTTCACACCCTAGTCTTACATTCACCCTGCTGGGTGGGTATTTCTCCTCAAGTCCTTTCTCTTCCCTTAAGATGTACTTGACCACAGGGCAGAGTGTCTGCCTTCCCTGACCAACTCTGTGGTTTTATTTGTTAATCCGTGGTGGGTAAATGTATTTGGCATCAGTTCACTTCACGGTCTGTCTCTCCTGATGGAGTGTCTTCCTCCCTCCGCCTCTTCTTTCTCTCTCTTTGGGGAGGAATGCAGTCTGTGTGCGCACTTTGTGTGCACAAGGGTGGCAGGCACAGGGTGTTGAGAGCAGGGCCCAGAGGTCCTCTTCTCGTGATGACGCTGGCAGCACCCGGGGGAACTCCGCAAGGAGGGGTCTGCACAACTGGTACCCCATGCTCCCTTGCTGCTCCCCTGGAAGGGCCCCTTGGTATTGCCAGAGGAAAAGGCAGGGTACATGTGCTCGGCCCCCTGATGCAGAGGCTGGTCCCCTGTGCTCCCTCTCACCAACTCAGGCCAGGGCAGGTTGTTCTGGTTCCTGAGTAATCCCACCAAGGAGCTGGTGGGGTCTGCCTGCAGGGGCCTGACAGGTGGCTGCTCTCCATGGCACTGACTAGCTTCTTTTCAATTTCTCTTCCCCAGGCTGCTTGTTTGAGGATGGCCTCTGCAGACCATCGGAGACCTGTGTGAATGGTAAGTGTGCACGTCTGGGTTTCCTCTCTCCTCGTTGCCACTCCGCCCCGTGTGCTCGCTGTCTGCGGGAAGCCTGCATCCTTTATGTGCCTCTTTCATCTCTTTATTGGGTGGAGAAGGAAAGTTTGGTGCTTTGCGTTTTCAGGTAGGGCTCAAAGCCTATAAGGTGGACCTAAAATACCAGAGCAGGGAGTTGTCCTTTTGCTTTCCGTCTGAGCCTTGCTCAGAAGAGCTGCCTCTTAGAAGCGGAAACCATGTCTTCTCTGACGGGTGGCAAATCTTGGGCAGTGTGCAGTTTGCGAGTGGCCCTGCAAAACCCCTAAGGAAGGGTCAGGGCTGGAGCCCACGAACGAACCCTGCCTGTGTCTCTTCTGAAGTCAGATGGGATCTGCACAGGGGACCCTGTTGGCTGGCAAGACTAGCGTGGCAAGGGGCTCTCCTCTCATGCCCTGTCCTTAGTTTGTGGTGTGTGTTTTGGGGGTGGGGAGGTGGATTTTGTTCCTGCCTGGATCCTGGCACAGGTTTTCTGGGCAAATGCAGGTGGCTATAGGTGGAGCCCATTTGCAGAGGACCTGTGGCCACTGGGACCCTTTCCTCAAGTCCCCATGAGGCCCTCCCTGCCTGCACCTCCCCTGGGGTCCACATGGGACACCATTTGAGGGTCTGAAAGTCAAAAACCACGTGCCTTGAGCCCCTGCTGAGCAAGTCCCAGGCTAGCCTGGCGGATTTCAGGGCTGACAACTCCCATGCCCTGGGGACGAATTGCTGGCAGTTCTAGGTGGTTCTTTTTTGGGCTCCTCTCTCTTGCAGGGAGAATTCTGTGTGGATTGGGATAATGGTGACCTGTGCTGCAGGAAAGTAGGCCAGAAGTCTGTGGTTGCACGTGGGACTGTTTGTGGCCACTCCAGGTTCCTTCCATTGTACCTCCTGCAGTTTCTATTTGGAGACAGCTTTAACAAGATGATTTCATTGAAAAAAAGCACGTCATCAGTCCTGACTCAGTGAAGCCTGATTATAGGGAAGGGGTGTGTGTGTCATTTAATTGGAGCCGGAAGAGGCTGCAGCAGAGCTAGAACCGAGGCGGCTCCTCACCTCCGTCCTTGGCAGCCGCCTGACTGCACTCCTTCTGGGCCTCCGCTTGCCTCCCTGGCCCAGAATTACGTTTACATTATGTAAAACAATAGCTTCCAGTTCTTTGGAAAAGGAAAGCAACTAAAATGTGCATATAAATACATGGCCTTGATTTATGGAGACAGACTACATATGATTTTTTTCTAGTACAGTTTAAGGTCTAGGACATAGCAAAGCGGGCATTGTGCAGTCTCACAAAATGGTGCTTTCGTGGCTGATAGGAGTGATAAAGCACGGCCTGGCCTGTGGTCACCACTGGTGTCTGCCTGATTCAGCCTGACAGCGGGCCGGGCGGAGAGGCGTGGGCAGTAGCCACGCGAGGGCTGCCTGCTGTGTGGAGACTGAGTGTTCTGTTGTGGTGGGACATGGGGTTTTTCTCTGTCTTTCTCCCCCTCTTTTTTGGGATATGGGTAGAAATATATAATCCTATTAACCTTATATATGTTTTCAGAAAGTCCAACATACCTTGTTAATCACAATTAAAATTAAAATGTCTACACAGGATAAAATACTTTATAAAGAAAGTCAAAAGATAAACATACCACTCACACCTTGTAGGGTGGCTACTATTTAAAAAAAACAGACAATAAGGAGATGTGGAGGAATTGTAGACCCCTTGTGCACTGTTGGTGGGAATGTAAAATGGTGCAACTGCTGTGGGAACAGTATGGAGGCTCCACAAAAAATCAGACATGATCTGCAGTACTTCTGTGTAGATACACAAGAGAATCAAGCAGGGCTGAAGTAGGTAGTCATACACCCATATTCATAGCAGCAGCATTCAAAACAGCCAGGATACAGGAACACAGATCCATCAGCAGGTGAGTGTATGAACACCAGATAGTATCTGTGCAGTGGAATATCAGCCTTAGAAAGGAAGGAAGCTCGGACACCTGCCACCATGTGGATGACCTTGAAGATACTGTGCCAAGTGCATTCAGCCAGTCACAGGTCAGACACTGTCTGGTCCCCCTCAGCTGAGGACCTAGGGGAGTCAGATTCATGCACAGAATGTAGGATGGTGGGGGCCAAGGCTGGGGGAGGAAGTGGAGGAGTTAGTGTTTAATGGGGGCAGAGTCAGCTTGCAAAGATGGAAAGTTCTGGAGATGAAGGTGGGGGTGGCCTTAATGTGAACAGTGTGAATGTACTTAATGCCCCAGAACTGTGCTTTTAAAAATGGTCAAGATGGCACATTATGTTATGTATGTTTTCCACGATTAGCAGAAAGATGAACAGACTGGGAAAACCATTAGTGCACTGGCTGGCCGGAGGGCCGGCATCCTAGTTAGAGAAAATGCCTGCAGTGCACAACGGCAGAGGATTCAGTAGGGACGTGGGCAAAGATGCGCTGGTGATTTATAGAGGAGGAAATGAAAGTGGCCCACGTATTAGATGATGTCCTCAATAGTAATTAGGGAACTAGAAGTATAAACTACACCCGTCAGATTGCCAAAAATGAAATATGAATAACACCATGAAGAGGGCCAGGGCGTCCTTGGCTGGTGAACGTGTGAGCTGGGAACAGTCTTTCAGGGTGTATCTGGCAGTGTCTAGTAAATGAAAAACATACTGATAATTTGATTTATTTTGGGTGTTCACATATTTAAAAGCAAAGATGTGCAACAGCATTGATAATGGCAAATGCTGTAAAGTAAACCCACTGATGTAGGAATGGCTTCATAAGTTACGGTGAGTCTGCAGTATGGGATGTTATGGAGCTACTTGAAAATGAGTTCAGTGCCTATTTTCTGACCAGGAAAAATGTCTATTGTATGCTAAGCAGAAAATGTAAGTTGCAGAGCCGTATAAAACATGATCCTGTTTTCTGGAAAAGCCCATTTGCATGCATGCGTGTCCCCTCATATGACCAGGAGGAAGGACATGAAATGCCCCTCTGGTGTCTTTTGGGGGAACAAGGACATCTTGGAGAGGGTGTATGCAGGAGATCATTAACTTATATTTAAATATCTTCGTATTGCTTTATTTATTAAAGGAACTTCGTGTTACTTTTGTAATAAAATTAATCTAGTAAAGGCATTTCAGAGTCTGCCGAGCTGATTTTGAAAGGCACATGTCTGGTTAAGGCCCTGACCTGTACGGGCAGGACTCCGACCATGCCCTAACCCTGCACCGGGGGAGCCACGAGACCTGGTTCTGGAGCAGATGGAGCTTCGAGGGTGAGCAGGCAGACCGATGGTACCTGGAAGGTGGTCTGTGAGTGGGTTAGTGCCGGGCAGGTAACTGACAAGAACCCAGGCACAAAGCAGCCAGAAATTTCAGGGACGGACACTTGGGGCCAGAGGGGAGCAGCAGGTGCAGGGGCTTGGCAGGGGTACTTGCCGCCCCAGGATGGCTGCCCCAGCTCCAGTACACGGGTCTGCAGTGGACCCGTTGCCTCATTGGCAGGCTGGTTTGGGGGCTGAGAGATCTGGGGCAGAGGCCGGATAGGTTAGATCTCAGGCCAGGAGCGCTGCTTTGCTGTGTTGACCCCTCCAGTGGCAAACTCGAGAGCCGCCAGCCTGGGAGGGAAAGTCCCCGCCCCTCCCCGCCTTCTTCCCTCTGTCCTCCCCTCCCTTCCTCCTTCCTTCCCTCTGTCCCTCCTTACTGCCCCCACACCCGTCTTCTTCTCTCCTTTCCTTGCCTTAGAGGGAGCAGACCAAATAAATATTGTTGTTGGAAGTGCTCAGAACATTTTTTCCTTTTCATTTCGTGTTTAGTGGTCACAAGCTGGGTCTGTGCGCTGCTGTTTGTGATCTACTGGGTACTCAGCACACCGTGGCAAATTTAATAAACAGAGCTGTTCTGTTTTATTGCACTGGAAAACATAGAGTAATAAGCTTTAATTTGACAACTGGGGCACAGTGAAAAAGTATGGTTTGGTTTGAAGAGATTAGGTGGCAGCCGTGAGACTACACCGTTTGGACCCTGAGCCACCTGGAGGGCCTGGACACACCAAGGAGGCTGGCTGCAGCTGGCCTTGTGCACTCAGCACCGTCCACTCCCTAAGGCTGGTTTCGGGGAGCTTGACAGGGTTTCCACAGGACGGCCTCAAGGCACCCGCTCGCAGCAGCCATTCCTGGCGCCGTGTGGGAGACGCTGCGGCTCGGGTGGCTGAGCAGCACGGTGGGGACAGAGAATTACTGGTCCATTACCTGGACTAGTGCCCTGATGGGGCGTCCAGGTTTCAAGGAGGCAGAGTCTGATAACAGCTTTACTCACAGAAGTTCTGTGTAAAGATGTTGAGGAGCACGACTTTAAGGGTCATTTTATCAGTTCAGTAGAGGCCAAATCCGTGCGGTCTGATCGTCACCAGTGGCACCATTCACTCACTTTTCTTGGGCAATTCCTGCAGCCTGCTTTTGGGAGTAAATGTGCTGTATTTGATGGAAGCAGCTAAAGTGTATCAATAGACAAATGGATAAAGAAGAGTTGGTACATATACACAAGGGAGTATTACTCAGCCATAAAAATAAGGGAAATCCTGCCCTTTGTGGCAACATGGATGGACCTGGAGTGAAATAAGGCAGAGAAAGACAAATCCTTTATCTCACTTATTTGTTGATTCTAAAAAACAAAACAAATGAACAAACAAACCAAACAAATAGACTCATAAACACACAGAACAGACTGGGTTACCATAGGAAGTTGGGTGGCGGGTGGTGAAATGGGGGAAAAATTAGCAGGAACGTTAGATATCTTAATCTGGGTGATGGTTATGTGAGTGTACACGTATGTCAAAATGCATCACGGTACAGTCACATCTGTGCATTTTATTGTATGTACCTCAGTGTAAAAAAAGGTTCCCATTATAAAAAGGGAGAAAACAAAGCATGCAGTGTCTGCCTGAGGCTGCGGGTGCCGGGCAGTGTGAAGGTTCTCCGAGCTCTGGAGGCAGAGGCTGAAGGTGCATGCGTCCCCTCTTCCCTCTCACTCAGCAGGTGCTGTCCTGCCAAAGGAGCTTGCTGTGCTCAATGGCTTCAAAGAATCAGGAAGAAACCTAACCTGTGAGTATTCTAAGGCCCTTCGTTTTTTGGCAACCCTAGTGCCTTCAGTGTGTGTTGCACGGGGGCCACTGGGAGGCCATTGTTTCCTTGAAAAATTCCTGAGTCTTGGGAGAGAAGCTGTGCTCGTGTGCCTGCTGTGTGTCCAGGTGGTGGGACGTCAGCACCTGAGTTGTCATTTCAAGTGACCTGGGAGTCAGTCTCGGGTCAGAGAAATAACTCCTTTCAGGAAGAGCGGTCCTTCTGCTGTGTCCTCGGTTCTTGATGGTGTTCCGCCCTTCCAGGGAGATGGGGCTTGCGGGAGGTGGGGTGCCCCGGCCCCAGGAGAGCCCTGGCTGTGTGGAGGGCACCCTTCTGTGGCCAGCCTGTGGGTGAACCGTGAGCGCCGGCCACTTCCCAAATCGCTGTCGCTTTTGCCGCAACCAGTGATGTCCTGATGGGCCTCAATCCCCTGCAGTGGGGAGCCTGCAGACCTCAGGGAGAAGCCCATGTAGGCACGGGTCCCTGAGCTTGGGGTGTTGGTTGTCGCAGGATTTGGCCTTAGCCAGCCAAGCAGCAAAGAGGTGGAGGGTTTTGGTGCCCTTTACTGCCTCCTCCAAGCTGAGACCAAGAACCTGGTTTCTTTCCTGGGGTGTCTTTGCATTGTCCCCGGGCCCAGCCGTGGGTGTGGCCCCCTGCTGCCCCTCCTAAAGGCTCCACCACTCCCGGTGCCTCTCTGGGTCCGGGCGCTCCTCCTACTCCCCGTTTCTTGACCTCCTCCCCTTCCTCTGCTTTTGAGGGAGAAGAGCTCACAGGAGAAAGTTTGAAAAACAGAAAATAGCAGAAAAATAGACGTCACTGCCCAGGATAACCTCTCTTTTAATGGCTTAATGGCATTTCTTTTAGTCTTTTTTCCTATCTGTATTTCTGTTGTGTTATCAGCGTATTAAACCTACAGTTTTGTGTTCCAATTTTTCCAGTTAACATTCTACCACTTGCATTTTCGGAGGCTCTGTTTGCAAACTTCCTTTTTAATACCTGACCAATATTTGTATCGTGTGAGTATAACATAACTTTAAAGAAGTATTTTCATGTTTTTAAATATTTAAGGTATGTCCACTGTTTTTTAAATTAAATATTTATATTATTTGAATTAATTTTATTTATGTAATGTATAACACCACATAAATATTTAAATGTGTAAATAACATAATAGAAATAGTATTATTTATTTAAATTAAATATTAAAAGCAGAGAAGAGCTTCGCACTGAAAGTTGTCTTTAGTATTTTGGATTGTTTTCCTAGGATTTTCCTTACAAATCAGGTGACCAGGCCACGGGCTCCGAGGCTGTGCGACATCTGCTGGAAACTGGCGTCCGGGCACCGCCTTGCTTTGTGCTCTGCGCGTGCTTGGAGGCCGCATCTCACTTCCCAGCATAAGATCTTTAAACGCTTTTTGGCAATTTTCTTTCCTTTTTTCTTTATCTGTAGAGTAGGTGATTATTATACCTTTGGAATTTGTTTTTAGTACATGATGTCTGCTTTTGGCTGTTTCACATGTGGAGTTATTAGCAGTGGGATCAAATCTGTGGGCTCAGTGCCAGACGGTGGGACTAATTCTGTCCTCTTTCTCTGACTGGGTTTCAAGTGTTGTGAGTGGACTTGGTCAGAGCTGTTTTCTGCAGTCCATAGAACTGGAGCTCTTAAATCTATCTAGGTTTTTAGAAACTTACAGAAAGGACACACATGACAGATTTCAAAGAGGTTTGTTTTATTTTTGCTTTATTGGAGAATTTGGCACATTCTTTTAAATCAACGCCTTGGGTATTTATGTGTGTTAGTGTGAAGCTGAATAGCTGGAGGGTGGAAAATTGGAACCAAATGTTTAGGAGTCATCATACATGTATTATCCACAAAATGAGAAGTAAAACTGTCTCTGAAATTACGTGGTGGTGCTTTCCAGAACTTGCCGGTGTCCCGGTTTTCCAGAGATGGGCCTGTCAGGTGGTCAGCACTCCCAGAGTCCCTTTCTTCTCAGGAAGCACGTCACGTCACGAGGCTCCACTGAAATCAAAACCTGCTGGAAATACGCACTTGTCTCCATCATTTTCTAGCTGACACACACCATTTCATTGACTGTTACAGTCGTGACACCAAAACTGTCCCCCTCGAGGACGTCCTCCTGGCGGGTCTAGAACCTCCTCTTCCCCTGCTCTTAGCCTGTAGCAGGTGCTACCGAGGTGCTCACCCCCCACCGCGCCCTCCTGAGCTCGGGGACCACCTGTCTTAGGGCCCTTGTGTCCCTTGATACCCAGGAGTCATCAGAAGCAGGCAGCAGAGGGAAGGACATTGTTGGCCATCAAGGAAGGAGTGGAAAAGTGTAATTTTGCACTAATCGTAGTCTGTAAGTTTTCACTGATTATATTCACATGTGTTAAATGGATTTTTTTAATTTTTAATTTTTCCTAATTCTGACTTATAAAACCTGGAAAAAAAAAGAAAAGAATAAGGGACACAATAGAATTTACTCCAAAGGTAGCACCCCAGCTGATTCTTTGTCTTCCATTTGAGCCCGTTGTCTTTCCTGTTCTAAGATCTTGCATGTATGATTCGATGTGCCCAGAAACCTCACATAAGCACGAGGGCGTGAGAACCCCGAGCGCACCGCTTTGTGTGGGAAATGGAGTGCCTTCCCTGGACAGCCGCCTCTGGCTCTTTGCACAGAGGCTCAGCAGTCTTACTATGGAAAAGGGAAAGCATGAGTCACTCAGGGCTCGCCTGCCCCTCTCCGTCAGGTTTATCACGTAGTGCTTCAAAAGTGAGCTGTACAAATAACATGCGGACACATTCTCATAAAGGGTGAACAGGTTGGGATGCACAGAATGAAAGGTGACATCTTCTCTCTGTGTCCCTTCACTGCATCAGCTCCCACCTGCCAGGGGTGTCTGCTCTTACCAGTGGCTGTGGTCCCTGCAGGCTGCTTTCCATGTCCATTTACATACAAAGGGCCAGGTGTCCTGGGAAAAACTTGCTACCTAGCAAGTAGCACGCGGAACAGTCTGCCTCCTTAGTGCTGTATTGTGTTTGGTGGTGAATGACTGAAACCGTCGGTATTGTCCAGGGCTGCTCTGCGGCAGACTCACGCCCCTGGGCCTCATGGGGTGGGGGATACCCTGCACGCAGCCCACTGCCCAGAGATGCAGGATTCCGCTACTTGGTGTGACCAGGAGGCTTGTTCCACTCCCAAATTCCAATTAATCAAACCTAAAAGGGAATGGAAAGTAATTACTGAGTTAACCAGTGTGAAGCAAAGTTTAATCTGGCCCATTAACAGGAAAAGAAATGCAATTTTGAGCCTTCACATCATGACCTGAGATGAGTTAAAATGGATTCAGCTCTGTTTGCACCCTGCATGCACACGTGTGAAAAAAGTGAGTGTGGCAGCAGGTGCCTGGGCACTAAAGGCCCCTCATGCTTCCCCAGCCCCAGCAGGCTCCTCCCCGTTAGGGTTTGTTGGGATGGAAGAAACAGACAGGGCCCAGCATCCCTTCCCCCTCCCCGAGTACTCACAGCGCTGGAACAGGAAAGTCCACCTTTCCTGTAAGGAGCTATAGGGTTCTCAGGCTTAGGTGGCTGGTGGCATCGCCTGTTTCTGCACAGTGTGTGAGGAATTGATTCCCATCAGACACCCTGACCACCCTCACTTAGCCTGGATTGAGTGCCTGTGACTATAGAGTTGCCAACCAAGAACCAAGGCAGGTTCCAATGGAGCACACGTGGAATTCCGGGTTAACGGTGGACTGGCTCCTTGGCCCCATCCCTGTGCCATTCCTGAGGGCACAGAGGTGACCTGCTGTGTGTCCCTGCGGCCCCACACAGGGCCCTGTGGCAGAGTCCTCAGGGTATGCCCAGAGTACAGGTTAAACACCCACCTGTTGGCATCACCCACCTCCCCCAGGGTGCTCTGCCAGGATGCCTTCTGCCCCTAGAGCCCTGGCATCCTGCCTTCCTGACTGTAGTCTGGGGGAGAATATTTTCCCAGCCCAGAGCAAGATATCTTTGAAGCTGAAACCAGTCTAGGGAGAAATAAAGTGGGAGAAACTAATTTATTACTTACAGGCAGTTGTCCACTTCTGCTCGCCTCGGTCTCTTGTGACCTGGCTGCAAAAAAGGGACCCCACCCAACCTCCTCAGTCTAGATATACCCTGTTCCCCTTGTAATTACCTATTGATATGGAGGTGGACTAGGGCCAGTGAGAAATTCTGGAAATAACTGCAGTTTTACCCACAGCCCACATCTCCAGAAATCTCACCTCATAATCTACTTGCTCCCCATCTTCCACAAGGGCCCCTGGGTGAGAAAACTGGAGCACTGTAACCAGACCAATAAGATACAGTAGCAACAGCAATAAAATCATGATCATCCTCAAGACAGAGGATTCAGCTAAATTCAAAGTCCTATGCAGATTAGTCCATAGTTTGCCCATCCCACAGGCGGCCAGTAGCTGAACAGGCAGGGAGTTCAGAGCAGTCATCATGTGGCAGCTGCAGCCAGGGGGCAGGTCCACGCCACAGGGGCTGTAGAGGAAAATAACCTTAAGGGCGATAAGATGCATGTTTTAGTGACACCAGCATAGGCAAATCTTGTCCATCTGATAGGACATATGCAAGAGAGTGGTCCTGTGATAGAACAGTGTCGGGAATGGGATCTCGTCCTGGTCTAGGATACCAGACTTTGAGCTCCCTCCCTGTGGGAGTTACAAATGTGTCAGTAGATAGGGCTACGGGAGACACATGCACTGGCCATAAAGATAAAACTAAACTTCCCCGGAAGATGCTCTTACCTCCTGGACGTTTTGGCAGCACTACTGTGATCTCTGGAGGCCACTCTGCTGTTACTCCAGGAACACACAGGAGGCCTGCTTCCAGGCCTTTTCCCCAAGGTGCCGGAAGGTCCAGCCATCACTAGTCCATGTGTCGAAATCTCCACAGCCAGGTCCACTCAACAGTGTCTCAGGGTGTAACACAGTTGGGGTGGACAGAAGGAGGTTGCTCTGCTGGCCACATCCTGGCTTCAATAACTGCTCTTTGGTTTGCACACACAGTTGTACAGGAGAGGCAGCAATGTCTGTTACATATCCACAGGGTTCAGTGCTCCTTTTCGGGGCTTCTCATTCAAACGCCATAGCACTGTCCATAAATTAACTGACCGGACCTGTAGACTATTGGTGTCTGACTTCAGGCCAGATTTAAGCAAACCCCTGTCCCTCTCCATCATGCCTGCCCCGGGTTATACAGTACATGACACTTCCACTTTATTCCTGATTGCTGCGCCCATTCTTGTAATGCATGTCCACTAAAGTGGTGCCTTGATAGCTCTCAATCACCCGCAGCCAGCCATAGGCTGCAAAGAGACGCTCTAGGACCCTTTTGGTCATTTGCTGATCTGCATGACATGCAGGAAAAGCAATCAATAGTCCAGTAGCCGTGTCCACACAAGTCATGGCATACCGATATCCTTCTGATATGGGCAGAGACCCAATGGAGTCTGTCACCTGACAAGGGGTATTGGGCCCCTTACTATTGTCCGATGTTGCTACAGGACTCGGCATAAGTCCCTCTTAGAGCACACAGGGCATTCCTTCCAGGCTCTGCTGACTTCTTCAAAGGTCAAGGGGAAGCCCCATGAATGGGCTACAACCCACATTGTCTTTTGTCTTGCATACAACAAATGCTCATGTAGCCATTGGGCCACATCAGAGGCAGGCTTTCCTTCTAGCCAGCGCACCTGGGCCAGTGTGTCTGCTTCATCATTCCCTGGGGAGGCCAAAGGCACATGGCCAGTCACGTGATGTATGGTAACTGTCTTAGTCTGAGCAGAGGGCCATAGGTCTTGCCACAATTCATGCTCCCAAAGGGGCCAGTGACTAACCATCCAGTTGGCATGGTACCATGTTGTTAGCCACAGGGTCAAGCCCTGATAGACGGCCTAGATGTCAGTGCAGACAATTATGGGGAAAGGCTCCTGGGTGATCTCAAGCCATACTGTCCAGAACTCAACCCACTGGCTGCTCTTCCCCTCTCCATCCTCCGTCTATATTGACTCAGTCTTAGCACGGAAAGCCACAGCCCTCCACTTCAGGGGCTGCCCATGACTGGGGCTGTCTGTGTACCAAGCACCTTCAGGTATAGGGGCTTGTCCCTCCTGATAAGGACTCTTGGCTACCAATGGCTCAAAAGCAAGTTCTTCCTGCTTTCCACTGGTGTGTGTCACTGGCCTCAGTAAGTGTTGGAGTTCTCCACTTAAGGGACTATTGGATAGGGCACTGTGCTGCTGTAAGTATGCACCCCATTTGGCCAGTGTAGGCATCTGTGCCATGCCACACGGTGACCTTTGGGTCCAGTCTCGCACCCACCCTGCGATGGGATAGGTGGTTATTACCTCGGTCAGAGATGTTCTGGTGATGGACTCCGTAGCCAGCAAGGCGTGGTACACAGCACACAGGATTGCTTCTCTGTCAAAGTGTACTGGACCTCTGCTCCTTTCCATAGTTGTGACCAGAATTCAGTAGGTTGGCGTGTCTGTTCAAGCCTCTGCCAAAGGCCCCGTCCATAACCATCTTCAGTTACATGAACATTTAGCTCACAAGGCCTTGGTGAGTCCATTACACTCAGGCCTGTATGGTCTTGACTGCCCGCTTGGCAGCAGTAAAAGCAGCTGCACGTGTCTCATCCCAGGCCCTTTTGTACCAGCCATATGAGGGCTTCAAAATTTGTGCCAAGTGTGGGATAAACACTCTCCAGTAGCCCAAAAGACCCAAAAACTCTTGTAATACTGCCACAGTGGTAGGGGTAGGAAAAGCCTGGACCTTGTCTATGACTGCTTCAGGAATAACTTTAGTTTTACCCAACTAGACAACCCCCAAGAACTTTACAGACAAACCAGGCAGGTCCCTGAACCTTGGTACTGTTTATAGCCCATCCTTTCTCCTTTAGATGGTGCAGCAGTCTAGGAACTGCCCCTTCTAACTCATCAAGAGAATCGGATGTGAGCATGATATCATCAGTGTAGTGTTGCAGCCTCACCATTTGTGGTTTCTTCCATGTGGCCAAGTCCTGGGCTACAAGTCCATGACAGATGGTGGGACAGTGGAGGTATCCCTGTGGAAAGACAGTGAATGTTCATTTCCAGCCTTCCCACATGAAGGTAAACTGTTCCTGACTTTCCTGTACCATGTCAATAGAGAAGAAATCATTAGCAGGGTACAACATAATGATATGTCCCTAGTTCATGACTGAGGGTGTCCATAAGGGCTGCTGTAGAGGGGACGGCAACATGCAAAGCAGGTGTGACTTTATTCAATTCCCTGTAATCAAGGCCAGGAGCCATCTGGCTTTTTCACTGGCCACACTGGGGAATTAAAAGGACTATGAGTGGGCTTTATGATGCCCACCTTCTCCAACTCCTGCAGAGTTTCTCCAGTTTCCTTGTGTCCCCCAGGCAATTTATACTGCTTCATATTTGTCACCCACCAAGGTGCAGGTGGGTGCTAAGCATATCCCCTCAGAACTGCCTTTACCCACATACCTTCAGTCTGAACTCATCTGCAGGGATCTGTAACCACAGAGCCCTGCAGCATATCTACCCCCAAAATATATTCAGGGATGGGAGGAATATACACAGTATACTCCTTTGGGGACAAACGCCCTATCCCCAGTGAGATTTGGGCTTTATTCACTCTAATTGCCTTACCCCCATAGCCATCTATCACAGCAGGGGTCCCAGGAAAATGCTCCAGGGCTGCTATAAATCAGAGAACACTCAGCTCCTGTGTTCACCAGTGCCAGGACACATTGTATGTTCACAGGGGACCAATGAATTGCTAATTATACCTGTGGCCTCTGGTCCCTTGGCCCCTCCCTCAGTCAAACTGCGACACCCAATCATCCTCTTGTGGGGGTGAGGGCCCAGGTGAATCCTGGGTACTGTCCCCCAGGAAGTCTTGCAGGGACAGGCCAGACATGGGGCGTTGCCTCTGGCTTCTGTGTCCTAGACCTCAGTGGCTGGAACTGCTGCTCTGGCTTTAATTGGTGCCACAGTTCTAACAATATTCTATTGGGCTGCCCATCAAGTTATTCTTTCACTACCCCGGCCTTTATCAAATCAACCCACATCTGGGGCCTCAAGACCTTCACAGGGCCCTTTGCACCTCTCCTTTCCATCATAGCCCGTACTTCCTTCTGTGCTCTTATTGTTTCAATCTCTCCCAGATCTGCTAAAGTACGAGTAGCCTCGCTTATGGGTTGCCATATGTGGGAGGCAAGAATAGTCACTAGGAACCCAACGAGAGATGGGGGAGCTGTATGCAGCACCAGATTTCTCATTCCTACAGTGAGCAACTCCTCATACGGGCCCTGGGAATCCATATTATAGATGATATTTTTCATGCCCAGCTCCCATAACACCTGCTGGAGCTCTGCATATGTTTTCCTGCGACTGGGTAAGGCCAAACTGCCCTGATGGCTGCTGTCAGACAATCCAGAAGAGCCTGGTTCCCTGAGGTGTGACGGGCACTTTGCAACTGCCGTCAGAGGGAAAGGTGGGTCTTCAGGGAAGCCTGTCTACTCATCTCAGAACCTGACATCACAATGTTTTCCACCTCCATATCTCAGAGATGCAAAAGCCATGTAGACAGACGTTCTTACGGCTTCTGCCAAAAATGGCTCATGCCCACCAGCAAATCCTGGGTGCAGGGCAGAGCATGGAGTGGTCCAGAACCTGGGGAGGGGGCGGCTCCTCCCCTGAGGAGCCCGTGGTTTTTGCGTTTTTATTTTCTTAATTACAACTAGATGGGCCTTTAATACGCGAGGGGCTGGTGCCTCAGGTGGTGGCCTCGGCAACAGATGGGCCCTTGGCCCCACCCCCGTCCTCTCCCCACATCTCTGCCCTCTCTGGGGCCGAAGGCACCGCTCTTTCCTCCCCTCCCCCATGGCCTCCAGCAATGTGGATTCTCCGCCGCCTCCTCCCTCGCTGCTAATGTATCTCCCAGGAGTGTGCCCTGTTTTCTCAGTAACTGTCTCTCTTTCTTAAGGGCATCCCATAGGTCATCGCCCAGTTCCTCCAGGCAACGCTGAAGTGCCTCTCTCTCTCCTTGATAACACTTTCCACTATGTCAAGGGAAAGAGATCCTACAATCCCAGCTGCTACATGGCCACTCAGGGCCTCTAAGCGGTCTTCTGTCTCATGGAGGGCTAATTCCACAGCTTTCAGTGTCTCCACCCTTCCCAATCCTGGGGAAGACCCCCCTCCTCTAGGAGGTGCTTTACCCTAGACCAGTTCCCCACTAGGGGCTCTCCAATAGGAAGCCTTACAGATAGGAAGCTGCACCCTCTACCGCTGCAACCACTGGGACCTCCCCACCATCCACAGGGCAGGTTCTGGGCATCTCCCAACCATCTCTAGGGCAGCCCGCCCACGGGTCACACCCACAAAGACAGATTTCAGGTTCAGACGACCTGCTGACATCTGCCAGATGTAACTCCTGGGGGAAAATATTTTCCCAGCCCAGGCAAAATACCTTTAAAACCAAAACCAGTCAAAGGGAGAAATAAAGTAGGAGAAACCGTTTACTGCCCACAAGCAGTTGTCCACTTCTGCTCACCCATGTCTCTTGTGACCCAGCTCCAAAAAAGGGGCCCCACCTAACCTCTTTGGGGCAGATATGCCCTCACTTCCCCTTGTAATTACCTATTGATATGGAGATGGACTACTTCTCTCCATCCCTTGGAAACACCTATTGATTTGGAGATGCACTAAGGCCAGGCGGGAGTTTCTGGAAATATTGCAGTTTTCCCTACGCTGTCCTCTGATGTTGGGGCTTTGCCTGTCACCTCCACCTTGTGAGGCCCCCCGCCCCCCAGCCCGTGGTGCACCTGGCAGGCAGGAGGAATAGCCCATTTCCCAGCTGGATGCTGGCTTCAGGACAGTGCCCTGCATAGGGACATGCACATCCACTAAGATACTCTTGAAATAGTGTTTTTTTCTTTTGTCCCCAGTTTCTAGATAGATTTACCAATTAATGGGATTAACTTCCCAAAATCTCCAGTTTGAAGAGGGGAGAGGAGAATGAATCGCGTAGCCCCTGAGACTCGTTTGCATGGTTCTGTGGCAGAGCCACATGGCTTAAAATGCCTCCAGGGGAGGTCCACTCAAGTGCTTGGCATCTCTGGCTTACCACCACTGATCCTGGAAGTTTAATCAGCCCTTTGATGAATGAGCAAATTCCACGTAGCAGTCCCGCGGTTCTGGGCCTCTGCCGTTCAGTTCAGGCTTTGCTGTGATGAATGACCAGCTGTCAGTGGGCTGCCTCGCTGCTCTGTGCAGGCTGGGACTGAGGAGCTGCCTCTGGCCCCGCCTACCAGGGCTTTCTTTCTGGCCCAAGTCATTGGATTTGTTTATGCTTTGGTTTCGCTTTGGTGTTGCAAGGTCTGAACCTTGGTGTCTGCTCAGGAATGTCACCAGCCTCGAAGAGAAGAGACACTCCACTGTAAAGGGGACGAGGGCCTGGGCCACACAAACTAATCAGGTTGTGTTATATCAGAGCCAAGAGGTGTTCATATTTGAAGTTTACACTACAGCAGTTTTTGTTTTGTGATTTTTTTCTTCGCCTCTTCAAATGCTTAAAACATTAGGTTTTTAAGATACTTACAGCCAGCCTTTTTTAAAATAAGATTAATATTTAAGACAACAGTTTGTTTTCTTCCACTTTATCATTGTCAACTGTTAGATAGTTGGGTGGTCTTTGGCCTTTGGAAGCCAACATTGGAGTTTTAATTAGATCCTTTCAAACTAACCAAGATTTTCTGAGCCTAGCACAAGGTCCTTCCCTGGGGCCCTGTTGGGAAGCACCCTGTTATTTACCAAGCCGCTCTGCACAAAGCTAGGAAGCCTTTCCTCCTCCTCCCTTCACCTCCTTCCTGGAGTCCAGTCACCTTGGTGATGGTAAATGCTTCCTGGGTGGGGGTGGGCCCGGTGCAGTGCCCCGTGCCCAGCAGCTAACTCTCTGCAGTACAGGAGGATGGGAACCACACCTGCTGGCTGGCAGCCCATTCTCTGCTCCCCAGGGGCTGGAGCAGGCCTGTTCTGGGTGCCATCCCAGCTTGGGTGCACTCTCACCAGCTGTAGGGACGCCCACACATTGAAAGAGCTTATTCTGAGAGTGGACACGGGTTTGTGGCAAGAACGATTTTAGTTTTAACATATTTTCCCAGCTGCACCTCCCTCAGTAGTACTCTGGGTCTAGAATTGCTGTAGTGTTCACAGAAGTCTGCTAAACCCTGATCTGATTTTGGTTCAATGCTGGAGGAATGCCCGGAGCTGGAAGTGGGCTTTGGGTATCGGGAGCTGCCGAGTGGTCAGCCGTGACCAGGACTGGACTGAGCATCAGAGATTGTGCCTCTTCAAAAAGCACACAAACTATTTTTAAAGTGAATTTTTACTAAACTTGGGTCTTAAAAGATTATATTTAAAAAAACTTATGTTTTTGATGTGTGGGTGGCGGTGTCAGGCCTAATTCTAATTCGCTTTTCTCTTCAACCAGTGGTGTGTTTAAAGGTCCACCAGCCAGCTCTGAGTGGGAGCCTATGTTTGTTTTCACTTAAGAGGTGGCAAAGTCGGTCTCTTAGAAGGTCAGGGTCAGGGGAAGCCGGGGCAGAATCCCACGTGGAACCGACTGCTCGCCAAGGTCCTCTCACTCTTCCTCCCGTGGACTCACCGTTTGTCCCAGAGCTGCTGGGAACCATGGTGGCTCGCCAGCTCCTGAGGGGCGCCTTCTGGGTTGCTACTAGGACCCCAGGTGACCATTATTTGCCTCATGTGAACTCTGTGAAAAAAGGGGCAAGAAAGGGGAAGCAGTCATCTTTTAGTTGGCCGAGTGTGGGCGGGTGAATGATGACCTTCCATGTCCAAGGAGCCATGTCTGGGGCCATAGCATTGGCTTGGTGAGCTGGGCGGTCTTGTGACTTTGCCCGTAAATGGATTTCGGTGATCGATGAATCAGGTCTCACACACACCCAGATCCGGGAGGGGTCCTGTGGTCAGGATTTTGGTTGCTTTTACATTCAGAGAAAACAGTTGGTAGGGAGCCTCCTGCTTTATTCATTTGGTTTGAAACCAGTTTTATTAATGGGGTTTTAAATTGTCTTTAGAATTAGAAGAAGCCACCTTTGGATACCTGCTGACACTCATGTGTGAGACCCCGTGAGGATCTGGCCGTGGGCAGGTCATGGCTTGGTGGCCGGGGCGGATGGAGGGGATGTCCTGCAGAAGAAGGTCCCCCGATGTGGGCCTCCGGCACTCTCGTTTGAAGCGGGAGAGGAGCTGGCCTCCCGCTGACCAGAGGGCCCTGTAAGGACTGACAGGAGAACAATTTATTTTCCCGTCTTTTCCTCCATTTTTAAAAAAGAACCCTCAGTTTTTACTTAAAACTGATTCTCTAAACATGCTGGAGACACAGAGGGAGGGAAGCATGACTGTGAAGGGCCCTGGGGTCGGCGGCTCTTCCGGACGGGCCGCAGGTCCCCACCACACTCCCTGCAGCAATGGCTCCAGGCTCCTGGTGCAGCCCGGTCGTGCCCACAGCAGGTCAGCTCGGGTGCCTTGTCCAGCGTTTGAGCTGTGTGCCTTGGAGAAGAGACTGGAAATAGTACAAGATGAATGTTGTTCAGACAGTGGTTACCTAGGGCCGTGGTATCCACGAGAAGTGGCCTCACCAGGACTGATGAGAAACCAGGCTTTAGGTCCTTTGGGTCTGTTCTAGTAGAGCCAGACAGGATGGGGAGCATGGGGTTAGGGGGCCGTGCACACCCTGCAGTTCCTCCTGGGGACCAAGCAGACCCCCCCACCCCTATGCCTTCTCTGCTTGCCCACCTAGATGCACTCCCACTATTCCTTAAATTCACTGAGATAATTCGTTCAAAGTTGTGTATCCCTGTTTGGCTGTTATACTCCGATAACTGACGTGGGTGGGGTTGAGCTTGCTCTGTCCCTGGGTGACCAGGAGGAGCGGCTGTGTTTGTGTTACAAAGGAAAGCTGCCTCCAGCACCCTGAGTGGCCCTTGGGGGCCCTGCTGACTTTCTCAGGGAGCACTGGGTGGAGCTGGTCTGGGGTGCTCTCGAGGGAAGTTCCCTTGAGGCAACTTACTTGAGATTCTAGGAAGATGCGGAAATGTGACAAAAATGAATACATAAAAAGCAGATTATCCCATAAACCATAAGGAAAACACATAATTGTCTTTTTAAGTGGTTGGATCCTATTGGTCAGCCCCAGTTCTCTGGCAAGAAAATGGAATAAATTTCATTGTTTTCTTAGCTGTTGAAATAAAGCACCGTAATCATATTTGACTATAATCTGTGTTCACTTTAGCTTCCTTATTGTCAGACCCAGTGTGGTGATGGTAGGATCTTTCACAACTCTGACGGCCCAGGTGGGATTTTGTTGGTCTTACTTGTTTCGAGGAACAGAAATCCACACCAGCATTAACAAGACCACCGTGGGTGATGGGCAGGGGGGTTGGGGGCCACTGTCAGGCCCACATGTCTAGTGCTTAAGGTGTCGACTACATCGGCTCATCTGACTGGCCAGGGCCAGTCCTTGGACGAAACTGCAGTCACGCAACTCCTGGTCCAGTCGGGTCGGGGTCAGAGGGCTCTTGAGCGACTCGTGCCCACTAGCCAGGCCTTAATGGGTAAATAACTTAGTCTAATTAGGTGGCAGTACTCTGTTTCATGATGAAGGACCTTGCTAGCAGGGCTGGCAGGCTCCTTTCTGTCACAAATGAAGGTACATCAATTCATATCTCGTTTCTCTAGTCTTTAAAAAGAGACACAAATGAAACAACTAGACCCAAACTGTACACCTTGTGGGGTTTGTTCATTTGGATTAATGTTATTTTCTTGATCTGAAAGTCTGATGCTAATAATTCATCTGTTGTGTGCACGTGTGTGTGCACCTTTGTACATGTGATGTGGTCGTGATCTGAGTGGCACAAATATACTGGACTGGAAGCCAGGAAACCTGGGGCCACTCTGGGCTCTGCCACCAGCCGTTTCCTTGACCCTCTCTCTTCATTCACTTTGCCATTAAAGTCGCCAGATCCTTACCTGCTCAAACAAGAGTTTGGCTACATCAGTGGTTGTTAATCTTGGCTGCCCATCAGAAGCACCTGGAAACCTTTCAACACTACTGGTGCCCAGGAGTTCCCCAGCAGAGTCAAGTCAGGATCTCTGGCAGGTGGGGCCCAGATATCAGCTTTCTTCCTTTTCTTCTTTAAGCTCCCTGAAGTGACTCTTAATATGTATCAAAATTGAGAACCACTGGGTCATATGATTTCTAAGAAACCTTCTAGTCCTAACAATCCCATGATGCCTGCACTAAAATACCAGCTGTGCTTTGTACAGGAGTATGGAGGGGGAATTCATTCTCATGATTGCTTCTATGGTTTGTTAGCAAGAACAACAGTAACATAAAAGATATTTCTTTTTTTAATTAAAATATCATTGATGCACAATCTTATGGCGGTTTCACATGAATAACATTGTGGTTTCAACATTCACCCATATTATCAAGTCCTTACCCCCCCATTACAGTGACTGTCTATCAGCGTAATAAGATGCTATAGAGTCATTACTTTTCTTCTCCATGCTGTATTGCCATCCCTGTGACCTACCTATATTGTGATTGCAAATTATAGTGCCCCTTAATCCCCTTTTCCCTCCCTCCTCACCCACCCTCCCCAACCTCTTACCTTTGGTAACTGCTAGTCCCTTGGAGTCTGTGAGTCTGCTGCTGTTTTGTTCCTTCAGGTTTTGCTTTGTCGTTATACTCTGCAAATGAGTGAAGTCATTGGTACTTGTCTTTCTCTACCTGGCTTATTGCACTGAGCCTAATACCTTCTAGCTCCATCCATGTTGTTGCAAATGGTAGGATTTGTTTTCTTTTTATGGCTGAATGATATTCCATTGTGTATATGTACCACATCTTCTTTATCCACTCATCTACTGATGGACACTTAGGCTGTTTCCATATCTTGGCTATTGTAAATAGTGCTGCAATAGACATAGGGGTGCATATGTCTTTTTGAATCAGGGATTTTGTTTTTTTGGGGTAAATTCCTAGGAGTGGAATTACTGGGTCAGATGTTATTTCTATTTTTAGTTTTCTGAGGAACCTCCATACTGCTTTTCACAATAGTTGAACTAATTTACATACCCACCAACAGTGTAGGAGGGTTCCCCTTTCTATGCATACTTGCCAGCGTTTGTTGTTTCTTGTCTTTCAGATGTTGGCCATCCTAACTGGTGTGAGATGATATCTCATTGTGGTTTTAATTTGCATTTCCCTGACAATTAGCGATGTGGAGCATCTTTTCATGTGCCTGTTGGCCATCTGAATTTCTTCTTTGCTGTCTCTTCATATCCTCTGCCCATTTTTAGTCGGGTTATTTGTTTTTTGGATGTTGAGGCTTGTGAGTTCTTTATGTATTTTGGGTGTTAACCCCTTATTGGATAAGTCATTTATAGATGTATTCTCCCATATTGTAGGGTGCTTTTTTGTTCTGCTGATGGTGTCCTTTGCTGTACAGAAGCTTTTTAGCATGTTGTACTCCCATTTGTTCATTTTTTCTTTTTTTCCCTTACCCAAGGAGATGTGTTCAGGAAAAAGTTGGCCATGTTTGTATTCAAGAGACTTTTGCCTATGTTTTTGTTTATGAGTTTTATGGTTTCATGACTTAAATTCAGGTCTTTGATCCATTTCGAGTTTACTTTTGTGTATGGAGTTAGACAATAATCCAGTTTCATTCTCTTACATGTGGCTGTCTGGTTTTGCCAACACCATTTGTTGAAGCATAAAAGATATTTCTCTGTGGACATGCAAATCAATGCAAATGACTGATTTGCCATTTAAGGAATTGTAGATTGCAATGCAAAACTGTCTTGGTAAATAACTTAGTCTAATTAAGTGGCAGTATTCTGTTTTTCATTATTAAGGGCATTAGCTCAACACAAAGAAGACTGTAAAAAAGCTACAATTCATTACTAATTCTTGCATGGTATTTTATAATTTATGTGAGATTTCATATCTTTTATTTCACTTGAGTCACAAAATTCCTGTTGTGTCTTAGACTGGCTATTCAAAATGTTATTTTGTCAGGTAGAAACAGGATAGTGTGACAGGGAGAGCAGAACTGTTAATTGGCCGCAACCCAACCCAGCACAACAAGGCCAGGTCTGGGGGCTGCCAGGTCTTTGGCATTAGAATCACATAAGTTCTGAAGGCCGGTGACTTAAACGTATGCCATGTAAAGTCAGGAGATGAATTCTGTATTTGCTTACAGAGATCCTTTTTATCTGTGCTATGGGAAGACCAATATGTGAGAGGGGTGGGGATCTGGCTTCGAGGGCTGAAAGTGTGTCCCCAGGCCGAGCAGCTCAGCACATGTGACCACTCGTGACTCGGGGCTTTCTGTGCTGCAGACTCAGGAGGTCAGAGGCCATGTGCCCAAACACGCTTGACATGTAACCGGGTCTTGATGGGTATCTGCCGAAGGCTTTGGACACATTCAGGGCAGCGTCTGGGGCAGAGAGGTATAATGGGCCTGGTAAGAGCATGTGCCTTGGGGTCAGCCAAATAGGGCTGTGAGAATCAAGTGTTTTGGGGACTCACAGCCCTCTTTTTAAGCCCCAGTTTGCTGTGTAGAGTGGGTATAAAAATACCTTTTTTTTTTTTTTGTGAAGGTGAAATGAGACATGGCAAGTAAAATGTTGAGTGCAACGTCTGGCAAATACTGGCCGCTCAGCATTAAGTAAAACTGTTATTACAATGAAAAATGCCTGCAAGGACTTCCAGCTAATGAAGGGATAAAGCAGCACACAAATGACTTGGATGTGAGATGGTATAGGGAAGCCACATGAAAGAGGAACCAAGAAGGATCAAGGAGGAGGAGGGAAGGGACCGATGCGACCTCAGTACAAGACTGAAGACAGGCTCAGGGAGGAAGAGGAAATCGTGAAGGACCCGGAGAGGCTGGATTGGGGGCTGCGGGGGTGCCAGTGTCCGGAGAGGCTGGATCGGGGGGCT
>JAQQAC010008880.1:89180914-89283983 GCA_029783875.1 Phataginus tricuspis | reverse complement strand
GAGGAAGGGAACCCCCGTGTCTGGAGGGCCCGGCGTGTAGGCTGCCCGCTCACCCTCTTCTGCAGGAGGAAGGGAACCCCCGTGTCTGGAGGGCCCAGCGTGTAGGCTGCCCTCTCACCCTCTTCTGCAGGAGGAAGGCCTGGACCAGAGATCTGTGAGGGCTTGGTCTTGCATCTCTTTGGGGCACCCGTGTCCCTGGAGCTCAGTTTCCTGGCCAGTGGTTCTGTGGACTGAGGAATGGTGGGGGCCCAGGGCTATGACATCGGTGGTCTGCTGCGGCTGGGGGCGGGGCACCAGGCAGCCGGACTCCATTTACTGTGTTCTGGGAATCCCAGCCATGGCGTTTCTGAGTCCTTTGTGGCCCTCGGGACAGCAGGAGAGAGACGAACAACAACGATCTGACTGAGCAGTGGGTGGTCTTTGCAGCCCTGTGTGGACCAGCAGGAAGGGCAGCTCAGAGGCAGGTGTTCATCCCCAGGCTGCAGGGGCTGGGTTCTCGTCCTGATGCTCCTGTGACCGTGGGCACCTTGGGCATGCCAGCTCCTCTGTCTGGTCTCATGTCTCCCCTCGAAAGTGGGGGTGGTGGCGGGCATGGTCTCCAGAGCCCTTGTCACTCCATGTGTGTGGAGAGACCAGCATAGGGCAGCCAGGCCAAGGCCCTGGTGTCACGAGGTGATGGCCTCACTCCATTGCCCACAGAGGCCACTCTGTCTCGCCTCACCCCTCCTGTTTTTCTAGCCAGTCGCCCCCTCCTGTACTTATCCTCTCTGAGCTGTGAGCAAGGCCCACCTTTGAATGTGGCCAAGGGCATTGCCACCAGCTAGTTGATAAAGCTGTGTCGTGGCTTCCTCCATGCCAGCTTGGGTGAACACAAAGTGGCCGCTAGGACAGGCAGCCAGTGGGGAGTGAGTGGGCACGAGGGGGAAGTTGGTGTTATTAGGGCCCAGGCCCAGGAGGCAGTCACATTGGGGCTGTGGCTTCTGCAGGCCCCCTGGCAGCCAAGCCTGAGCACTGCCTGCTGCAGGGCAGAGGGTTGCCGTGGCGCTGGAGCCCAGAGGGGGACAGCGTGGGCCGGCGTGCCAGAGGCTTCCCTGGAAGCATGTGCAATGTGGCTGTTTCTCTCTCTATAGAGATGGCCTTAAGTCTCAGGAAAGCACCCTGGACACAGAGCTAACCTTCCCCTGAAGCCCAGTCATCCTGTTTTCAACCACCTCTTCTAACTCACAATTCCCAAAACCAAAGGAAAGAGGGAGAAGTCCATCCGTGCACACTCGGAGGATTGGAACACTTCTAAGTGAAAGAAATTCAGTCATAGACACATGAAACTTTGACCTGCTGAGAGAATTCAGGATGTGAATAATGCACTCAAAGGATTAAAAACTCCTCTACCCATTTTTTTCCATGATTTCCTGGGAGGCCAGGGTTAACCCCTTAGAGAACAGAGGCGTTAGAGCCGGTGGATAGCTCACTGTGTACTAAGGCAGTGCTGGGTATCCGCTCCCATCCTGCTGCCCATCGTAGCGTCTTTATTTTTAGGGCCAACGGTGTGTGTCTAGGCTTATGTAGGAGGCATCACACTGGAGCCAGTAAGGGAGCAAGGTCTCCTCTCACTGGTGATTCCAGAAATGTTCTGTTAGGTTGAAAATTAGAAAAAGACGACAGAGCCTGGACTCTTTGCAGAATAGATAAGGAAATCTTTATGAAGTGAAGCTTTAGAGAAGGGATTCAGGAAACTCATCACCAATCCATCACAGTTTGTCTGGTTCATATTGAACAAGGATTATTGAGTCCATCCAGTGTGTATGTTACTATGTAAGATGCATAGACTGTTCAGTTCTTGAGTCAAACAGATTAACTACAAGATGACATTTTTAAAAATTAAAGTCATTGATACACAGTCTTATGAAGGTTTCACATGAACATCACTGTGGTTCCCACACTCGCCCACACTATCAAGTCTCCCCCACACCCCACTGCAGTCACTGTCTGTCAGCAGAGTAAGATGCCGTTCAGTCATGACATACTTCTCGGTGCTGTGCGGCCTTCCCCGTGCCCTCCCTGTATTGTGCCTGTGAATTATAGGGCCCCTTAGTCCCCTTCTCCCTCCCTCCCCACTGACCCTCCCCAACCCCTCCCCTTTGGTAACCACTAGGCCCTTCTTGGAGCCTGTGAGCCTGCTGCTGTTTTATTCCTTCAGTTGTTGCTGCATTGTTATACTCCACAAATGAGTGAAATCATTTGGCACTTGTCTTTCTCCGCCTGGCTTATTTCACTGAGCATAATACCCTCTAGCTCCATCCATGTTGTTACAAATGGTAGGATTTGTTTTTACAAGATGACATTTTTAAATGTCACTGGGGAAAATTTAACTCTGCTGGTGTTATAAATTCATTAAGAAACTATTGTTAGGTGCGAAATAGGGTTGTGATGATGTCTTAAAGTTCCCACGTGTTAGGGACATGTACACGACGGTGTGTCAGGCTTCCTTCGGTCAGCGCCGGCCCGTCCCAGGAGGGGGTGATGCCCCCACACCTGTGCCTCCTTTATCTGCTCAACTTAGGTGCATACCTGACAATGTCTAAGTTAAAACTTGAAAGTTTGCTGTGTCAGCTGCCAGGCTGGCTGCCGGGTGGTGCAGGTGCTTTCCAAGTGGCCCTTGGGAGTGGCCGTGAGGGGTGTAGTGTGGAGTGGAGAATAAGGGCCATCCTGCCTGTGTTTCCCCAAAGTGGGCTCTGAACACAGCAGCGAGTGAGGGAGTGGAAACGGCATCCCTTACCCTCTGCACACAGGACTGTACTTAACTGATGTGGTCAAATATTGGCCGTAGGCACAGGTGGAAACGCATCTTCTACCTCTCCTGCAGAAGTGTGAGTATGCACAGCACGGGGAGGCCTTATGCACTCAGTACCTATGCCTTTTAATACGTTGAGTTCATGGGGTCTGTGGGTGCATTTCGTTAGGATGGTCTGACACGTGGCCTACATCTCCTGGGGCTACGGACAGAGATGAATAGAATTCTCATCTCTGACATTTGACTTGGCCCCTCAACCCCCCATTCATTTGCCACTCACCAAACTTTTTGAGTGAACAGTGGGTACAGGTGTAAATAGGGGATAAATACCGTGCCTGCCGTGTGGTGCTGACGATGAGTGTGGGTGGCAGGCGGGTGAGCCCTGCTGTCGTGGCGGTTCCCACTGGTGGCCTCCGGGAGCACAGCAAAAGGGTGGCAGCTTGTGTGTTCTGTGGGGGCGCAGGGGGATCCAGGCGGAGGCCTGGACATCCATGTGGCATACTTGCTCGGGGCTTCTTTCCTGGGGGTCCAGTGCTCCCTGGGGTGAGGGGGACCTGTCTGCACATCTTCGACATGGATGTCGGAAGAAATGTATTTCCAGAAGAAAAGGAGAGTTTTAAGACAGCTGTGTCATTGTGTGGGCATGTGTGCCGTCCCTATCTCACACCGTTCCTGGGCGAGCCGTGTGCAGTGAAATCGTCCCCAGACCCTCCCGCCAGAGCTGGCGGTCCCGGCAGGGTGGCGGGAGGTGGGTTCCCGAGCACCTGCTCTGGTGAACGCTGCTGGAAGCTGTGGCGGGGTTGCCACTGAAGGCACTGCTTCGTCACTGGGCTCCAGGGAACCGGCAGAGAGACAGGCAGAGGGAGAGAGAGATGACGCAGCCTGGGGGGGACAGAGCGGCAGGGCAGAGGAGTGTGTCCTGCTGGGAGTCCAGGGCTCAGGCCTTTTCACTGTGAGAGGTGAGAGCCAGGGTCCCGAGCCTTGACATCAGGCGAGTTCTTGGTATTTTCGTATCCATTCAGCCAGGGCTCTGCTAAGTGCATCTACAGGCTGTTTTGTAATTAAAGGTTTATTGGCACAGCCACGCCCACCTGCCTGCTGTGCAGGATACTGGTGCGAGGCCGTAGGAGGCCCAGACGCACCGCCTGCATGCCTGCAAGTTACGGAGGCAAACACTTTCAATATGTTACTCAACTTCCATGTTTGGTTTCAATTTCCACTGGATCTATGAGTTTATTTCCCTTCACGTAGAGTTTTATTCTGATCCGAGGCACCACCCAGTCTCTGCGTCAGGGAAGCACGTACGCGTCACCCCTGAGCCCCGTGCTCAGTGCATCCGGTGCTGTTTCCACGAGTCCAGGCGCCTCTGGCTCCTCCAGTCAGAACACGAGCGTGGCCTCTTTGCCGCCTTCCCTTGGCACAGCTCTGGCTTTGCCGGTAGGTGGTTGCTCTCAAACCTGCGCTGATCACCCGCCCAAGTGGGCCCCCCTCGCTCTGTCTGTCTGACCTTCACCCTGGCACCTGGACCTCAGTTATTGTGTGCCTGCCCCTGGAGCGTGAGCTGCGTGGGCAGAGTCTTACTTGCGCAGGTTTCCAGGTGTCTGCAACGGCACCCGCAGCAAGTCGGTGCAAAGCAGATGTCGGCCAAATGGTTAGTATTTGCTTTGTGTTTATGAGGCATGTTGCTTTAAGCTTTTCCCCAGTTAATCTTATCGAAGTAATTCATAAACATGGTTTTAAACAGTCAATTGACATGAGGTTACAGTAAAGCAACAGACCCGGTCTCCCTGTCACCAACCCAGCCCACCCCCAGGGTGGCCCCTGACAGCCTGCCTGTATGAGACCTCCACTCACAGTGACACTTCTTTGCTATTCATCTCAGCTACTGGCCTTCCCTGCCACGCCCTGCTGACATACCATGGCTTTATCGTTGCCCATAAGGCAAGGATGCCCCCCTCCGTGTTAGCCAAAATCTTATTTCCAGTGTTGAGAACACTATATCATTGTGTAGCTGTGGTTACAGGTTGATCTGGAGCAGTTTTCCGAAGCTGTGGCTGAAGGGGTTGTTCCCTGAACAGCAGACTGCAGGTCTCTGATGTCCTGTTCCCGGGAGAAGGGCCTCATTCAGTTCAGACAGTCTCCTTTCCACCTCACTGCGTCCCAAGTCATGCCACGCTGAGCCCTTCCTGTCTTAGTTTTCTGCTTGTCGCCTCTGTCCTTGCCGTCTGGACCTTCCTCACACTGTCTGTTTTTGAGTCCCTGCTCCCAGAGGGTGTCTTCTCAGAATCTGGGCTCCATGGCCTATGGCCTGAACTACTTTGCCTTTTGTCCTACAGCGTGTGTTGGGTGGACCCTGTCAGGTCTGTGAGCAGAAGGGGACTTCTGCAGCAGTGGAAGTAGCTGTGGCCAGATGGGGCTGCAAAGGTTAGGGGACCCCCCGCTTCCTTGTCCTGCATGTGGGGTGACCATTGGGCCCATGTGGGCAGTGCAGGGGTGGGGTCTGCTGATTGAGGGGGATGGGAGGGTTGGCTGGCCAGCCGTGCTACAGCCAGGGCTGCAACCAGAAGGCAGGGCTTATCTTGAGGAGCAAGGCCAGAATCTCCCATGCTTGTGCCAAGACCCTGTCCTGAGCTGGCAGAGTCTCAGGGGGGAGCAGCAAGTCTGCTGGCGGCAGGCTCTGCACCTTAGAAACGTGCGGCCTCACATGGCTTTGCAGCGAGCCAAGCCCCCGCGGAGGCACAGGCGGGCACTATGGGCATTCCTGGAGGGAGCGCATTGGGCTGGGGTCGGCGGGTGCTGGGTGGGAGCAGCACCTGAGCTGGGCTGGGAGGGCGGTGTTGGGAGTGGGGACGGAGACTACGGGCATTGGTGGGCACGGCGAGTGGGTGAGCAGGAGCATGGGGTGCTCGCGGCCTGCTAGTGATTCCAGCTGGGTGGACATGAGGGTGGAAGAGAAAATAGTTTCCCACCTGAGAATGTGGGAGATTCCGGTTTTAGTTCCTCCCTGGACCCTAGAGGCCTGTGGACCCGGCTTGCTCGACACAGGAAGGCTTGGATGCAGCTGATGGAGGGCACCGTGGAGTGTAAGGGAGCAGGAGGTGTGGGAGACCTCGGGTCATGAGGATGCCTGGCCCTCGCCCGTGCGGAGGCGCCTGGCCCAGTGCTGGCCGTGTGTGTCCTCTACTGCGTTCTTCGGGAATGGACATACACTTGGCATGTGGCAGGAATCACTTCGGGGCTGGCCGTTGCTCACTGTGTCTCAGGGTCTGGTGGGGGCAGGGGCCTCCTGCCTGCTTCTCACAGCTGCTCAGTGCTCATGTTTCCAGACCCTAAGGCCCGCCAGAGCCCCATTCCTGGGTTTCACAGCTACTCTTGGGAAGCCAGGCAGTTGCTGCCTCTCCATTCAGCCTGTGGAGGAACAAAACAAGTGTCCACCTGCATGCAGGCAGCTGCGCTTGGTTGGGGTGCCCTCCAGCTGTGCTTACAAATAGTGGGCCCTTCCCCATCCCACCTTCAGGCTCAGCAGATGTGAGCTTGCATGCCTGTGTAAGTCTGCATGAGTGTCCTGTGAAAAATGATTGGAGCCGATCCATCCACAAGTCCATGTAGGTGCCTGAGAATCCTCTGTAAGGGGTGCGCTTCATTCTTGGTTATCCCCTTGCCACGGAGAACCCACAAGCCACCATGCAGCATTAGCTGAGATTAAGTGTACCTGCATCAGTGCTTTTAGTGTTTGGTATTAAAATTAAGTCCATTTTCTGAATGTTGTCTTTGACAGTGAGGATGGCACAGGGGAAAGCTGGGTCCCTGAGTAGAGATGGGACCCAGTCAAACTCAACTAAAATTCCTAAAAAATGTTCCTTTCCACAGAAGTAGGTAAGAAAGTATAATATACATTAAGAATTACTAAAAATCATTTGAGTGATTTTTTTCTACAATTGAGTGATTTTTTTTCTACAAGATCTTATTATATTTTAACGGATTTATTTAAGGTCAGAGTTTTACAAAAAATAAAATTTACGTGTAGGTTTTCTCGTTCCCATTGATCCTGGGCGGGTTCCATGTGTCGGACGTCAGGCCGCGCCGTGCACAGCAAGGCGCCTGCTCGCGAAGCGTTGGCAGTGGGAGCCGCTGTCTTCTTGGGCCACTGCCGTTGTCAGGCGCGGCTCGCGGTGAGCCCCAGCGGTGCTCCATGCTGCTGGCGTTGCTTCCTCCAAGCAAGGGGTTCTGGCTGGCAAGTTCCACAGGCAGAGTTTTATGGAATTTTATTTATTTTTCTGTTCTAAAAATTATATTCTTCATCAAAGAGATTTTGGGAAGTGCAGAAGAGCAAAGAGAAGACGTGGGGTCCAGGGTCCCCCTGCCCCTGAGACCTTTGTTACTTTTGATCTTTTTTCCTAATGCTTTTCCTGCATTTGGATGGGTCTTACACATTTATGGACATACTGTTGTTACCACGTTTTGTTGAAATTATACAATAAATATCTTCCGTGTTATTTATGCTCTTCCTACAGAGCACATAGTTTGGGCTCTAAAATTAACATCAAAATCACAATCCCCTTTTACTGCCTGGAAAACTCTATTCACTCATTTACCGTTTAGTGAAGAGACTTTTGTTGAAAAAGTCAACTCACAGATCTAAGCAGGTGGGAGAGTAGAGAGAACAGTTCAGTTTTTACGTCTAGTTTGAATGTCACCTGTTCTCTGACTCTTCCGTGATCTTGTTTTGGTGGTTTGTGTCCATTTTCCTCCCTGGTGTGGGGAGGTGTCCCGTCAGCCATCCCTGATGCGGGCATGTGGCGACACCGTGCCGAGTCTGACCCGCGGTGCTGAGCCATCGTCCCTGCTGGCACAGTGTGAGCAGGACGGCGCCTCCCTGTGGACTCGACCTTCACTGTCTGAGCGGCCATCCATAAGTATTCAGGTGCTTTGCTTTAAGAGGCCCATTTTAAAATAAATGTGTAGAACAAGTTAATTATAGTGAATTGTTTATAAATGTTCTGACTTCCAAAGAATTGATAAATCCAGTAGTAATTAAATGGCTTTGGAGCATAAATACACAAAAAAACCCAAGTTCTCCAGTATAAAGACAGCATCGAAACAAAAAGATGTAAAAGCCCACGCTGTTAAATATTCTCATACAAATTCTAAGTATACATTAACTAGTGTAATCCAGTAGCACATTAAAAGAATACTATACCACAACCAACTGGGGGCTCATTCCAAGAAGAAATAATGATTCAGTATAGTAAGAAGTTAATACGATTTACCACATTAATGGGTTAAAGAAGAAATCCAGGTCTTTATTTGCATAGTAATGGAAATATTTGAGAAAATCCAATATCTGTTTCTTAATAAAATAAGAATAGATAGAAAATTCCTTAGCATGATGTTTTGTAGGTTGGTAAGTTGATAGTGTGAGTTTTCTGGACCCAGCATAACCATGTGAATTTCGGTATTTAGATGCACACACATGTATGTGTGCATCACTGTCAGCTGTCGTCTGTCATCGGCGTAGCTTTGGCAACACCCAGCCAGGGGCTCTCAACCTGGGGGCTTTTAAGAACTGCCGTTGTCTCCATTCGGCCCCAGGTCAGTGGAATCAGAATCTCTGGGGGTGAGACCACTATATTAGCAAATCAAATAAATGTGAAAAATCTTAAGAAGTATAAACCAAAAGGAAGAGACAATATGATCACCTTTCCAGATGATAAGATTTTATACCTATAAAATATAAATGAACCTACTGAACTACTGACAATATTCAGTGGGGCAACTGGCTACACAATTAATATAGAAATCAAGAGCTTTCCTATACACAACAACCAACAGAAAAAGCAGTGGGAGAAAACACCAACGATAAATGTTAAATCATCTAGGAATAATCTGAAGAATGTGCAGGTCATGTGTGAAAACCCCTTCAAGTCCTGCTGAGGGACATCTGCTTCTGAGTTTGATGAGCAGCAACAGACCAACTTTACCCTAAAAGTAATAGAAAAACTGGATAATGTGCAGAAAACTTCTGGTAGAGAATGCCCGAGAGTTACAAAGACAGTTGGGACCTGAAGTGCAGAAATGCAGGAAGGTGAACCATTCGGGTGACCTGGCATTTGCCAGGTGATAATCAGTACTGGCAGAGGGAGGGCCAGACGAAAGCAGCTGCTGGGACTGGAGGTCATCATTCAGGGCCCGCCGAGGAGCACAGACCCTGGCAGTGACCCTCAGCTTTGAGCTGGGGCCCTGGAAGGCCATCACTACAGCAGGAGAAAGGATGGAAGGGAGATGACCCAGCCCGGCTGTGATGGGTACTGGTGATCTGCCAGCATTGCTGGCTGCTGCAAGCCGGAGAAAAGGCCTCAGTGGGTTGAATATCATTTTTCACACACAATGTCAGCATTGGGCCAAAACTGCTATGCCTGTTAAGTGACAGGGCCAAGAGAAAGCAGGCTGTCAGCAGAGACAGATGCAGAGGTGAACTAGGTATTATTGATTGTCAGATTTTGACACTGAAATAATGGTGATTAATATATTTGAAACAATAGTTGATAAGTGGAGAATTTCAGAGAAGTACAGTCTATAAAAAAGAACCACATGGAAATTCGAGCACCAACACTAACTGAATTTAGGAGTACAGCCGATGGGCTTAGCAGCAGATCCAACAAGGTGGAAGAGGGTCAGTGAATGTGAAGCAGGTCAGGAGACCACAGCCAGAGAGAAAAAAGGGTGAAAAACATGTATATAGAGAGAGACATACGGGCATTGTAACTGTGGCCTGAGATCCGCAGAAGCAAGGATGTGAGCACAAGAGAGAAAAACTGACAGGTTTCCAACATGCCTGAAAGACATCAAGCAAAAATTGAAAAGGCACCATGGATCCTAAGAACACATCTGTGCACACACACACACACACAAACACACATGCACAGTATAGTTAATTGTTGAAAATACACATACAAAGATAAAGCCTAAAATGGTCAGAGAGTAGATATAACCTCCAAGGTTTAACAAGACTGCGTGGCATCAGTGTGCTACTTCTTCCTCTCCGCCGGCACACATGCCTGCGCCGAGTGACTGATTGTTGATGGAGCTCCTGTCCACTGCCTTATTCTGGCCTCAGCTGCTGGTGTACCTTGGCCAGTCTGATGGTGGAGTAGCAGAGGTGCTGATCCCAACACCAGGGATCTCTCCTGTTTGTCCCGCATTGCCATGAACATGTGATCGAGCCAGCACACCCTCCTTGCGGGAGCCTGAGGGTCATGGGGAGCACAGCCACCTCTAGCTGACGGGTGGCTTACTCAGACTTGTGAGGAATTGCATGAGATTGTGATTTTGAGCTAATGGGTTTTGGGAGGCAGTTCCTTATGCAGTTGACTGCTGACTTTAACAGTTGGGGAGCAGCCACAAGATAGTGGAATGATACACTTAAAGAACTGAAATAAAATGACTGCCAATCTGAAATTCTATACCCAGAGAAACTACCTCTCTAAAAAGAAAGTAAAAGAGTGACACTTTCAGGCCGTCAAAAAAATCAAGAGAACTTATTCTCCTCGGACAAGGGAAACAAAATAAAGAATGAACAAGTGGAACTATATCAAGCAAAAAAACTTCTGTGCAGCAAAGGACAACATCAGAACAAAAAGGCAGCCTACAGTATGGGAAAATATATTCGTAAATGATTTATCCAACAGAGGGTTAACATCCAAAATACATAAAGAGCTCATACACCTCAACACCAAAAAAAACAAATAACCCAATTAAAATATGGGTGGCGGACCTGAACAAACATTTCTCCAAAGAAGAAATTCAGATGGCCAACAGGCACATGAAAAAATGCTCCATATCACTCACTAATCATCAGGGAAATGCAAATCAAAACCACAATGAGGTATCACCTCAGCAGTCAGAATGGCCACTACCCAAAAGACAAGAAATAACAAGTGTTGGTGAGGATGTGGAGAAAAGGGAACCCTCCTACACTGTTAGTGGGAATGTAAACTGGTGCAGCCACTGTGGACAGCAATATGGAGGTTCCTCAAAAAATTAAAAATAGAAATGCCATTTGACACAGTAATCCCACTACTAAGGATTTACCCAAAGAAAACAAAATCCCCAATTCAAAAAGGTATATGCAACCCTAGGTTTATTGCTGCATTATTTACAATAGCCAAGATATGGAAGCAGCCTAGGTGTCTGCCAATAGATGAATGGATAAAGAAGAGGTGGTACCTATGCATAATAGAATGTTATTCAGCCAGAAGAAGAAAGAAATCCTGCCATTTGTGACAACATGGATGGATTTAGAGGATATTATGCTCAGTGAAATAAGCCAGGCAGAGAAAGACAAATACCATATGATTTCACTTATTTGTGGAATCTAAAAACAAAGCAAAGCAAAATGAACAAAATAGCAGTAGACTCAAAGACCCTAAGAAGTGACTGGTGGTTACCATGGGGGAGGGGCTGGGGTGGGTGGCTGGGGAACATGAAGGAGATAAAGGGGCACAGAAATTCTCAGTCATAATGTAGGTTGGTCATGGGAGCAGTAGTACATAGAGAATATGACCAATGATTCTTTACCATCTTCATAGCTATGTTGGCAGATAGTACTAGTGGGGGAAAGGATTTAATAATATGGGTAACTGTTGAACCACTGTGTTATACACTTGAAACTAATGTAAGATTGTATATCAACTGTCCTCCAATTTTTAAAAATTGAGAGAATTTATTGCTAGCTGTCCTATCTAAACAAATCCTAAAAGGTCTTGATGTAGAAAGCCCTGACCCTAGAGGGAAGCACGGAGTGCAGAGGATATGGGAGCAAAGGGGAAGGTGCGTTCGTGGACAAGTCTAGGATCTCCACGGAGACAAGGGAGGAAGCAGATTGATTGGAAAGGTAGCATTTCTGGGTTGGAAAGTTTAATATTTCAATGCATCATTTCTTTCTGAGTGAACCTTTATGTTTGAACCGTCTTAACAAAACCTCCTTTGAAATTAAGCAAACTAGTGTCAAAGTTCATATTGAGAAATAAATGAGGCTAAGTAAGAAAGTCACGAAGCAGAGAAGTCATGTGTGGGCTGTTGGCTGGCCGTCCTGCTGTGGCACTTGGGACAATGGGGTTTAAACCCAAGTAGTTGTGATCATGAGTGACAGGTTGAAAGAAAATATAGAAAGTGAAGAAATAGACCCAAATGCATAGGGGTATTTAGTATATGATAATGGTGACATTTTGAGTCTGTGGGAAAAGATGTATTATTCAATAATGGCTGGGGGACAGCTGGCCAGATATTTGCAAAACAGGGCTGGATCTCTCTCAAACTCCTTACCCCAACATAAAATCCAGGTGACTCAAAGACTACATGTATAGGATATTGTATGTACTAGGAGAGAACTTGGGGGAATTTTTAATAATTTTGAGAAGGAACTAGTTTGTGAAGTGTGGTGGAAAACGTAGTATCTATGAAAAATTTAAATGCCCATACTTGTAACTCACCAGCCCTACTACTACACAATGACAGGATGGATGTGCTTGAGTGTGTGTGTAAAGAATCAAATGTGAAAGAGTTCTTTGAATAGAATAAACCATGAACACCCTAAATATCCTTCCAGTCGTAGTTCATCCTCAAGGTGGACCTGTGTATGTGCTGATTAAAGGAGCTCAAGACATTTTGAATGAAAAATGAAGAGACAAAACAGCTGGGATCCATATTAGGAAAAGATAAATTGAGCCTAATTTCTTTCAGAAAAATCAACTCTTATATACTTAACTGTGAAAGGCAAAGTGATAAAGAATTTTACATGAGAATATAATGTTTTCATGACCTCAGAGTAGACAAGGATTTTGAAACAGAACATAAAATACTAATCACAAAGGAAAGGATTGATGATTTCAACTACATTGAAACCAAGAATATCTCTTAACAGAAAAGATACTTTTCGAGAGGTAAGAAACAGGCAACAGATAGGAAAAGAGATTTCTAACACACACAGTCAACAGAGGTCTCATGCAGAATGTATGAAAGACCCTGACAATCATTATGAAAAAGACAACTAAGAGATTGGCAAAGCATTTGAACCAGAACTTCTAAGGAGAAAATCTGGATAACTGAGACATATATAAGATGGTGTTCAACCTGATTATTAAATCAGGAAAATAAAATTGAAACCACATGAAATACAGCGGATCACCTACAAAACCAGCAAAACCCCAAATTTGCCAATTTTGGGTACTGTGGCTAAGTATTTGGAGCAGGAGAACATCCCTGGTGGATAAACAGCCTTCAGTCCCAACAGGTGCCTGGGAAGCAGTCATCCTTGTCCTGGAGTGGAAGATGTGCATACTCTGTCCCTGGAACTTTGCTCCAGCGGCAGCTGGCCCTGAACATCATGGGTCTGAACTGCACGGGTCCACTTATTTGTGGATCTTTTTCAGTAAATATTTTGGAAAATTCTTTGGAGATTTGTGACAATCTAAAAAAATTTCCCTTTCTCTAGCCCACTTTATTGTAAGGCTATAGTGTGTGATACATATAACATACAAAATGTGTGTTAACTGACTGCTTATATTATTGATAAGGCTTCCAGTTAACAGTAACCTAATAGTAGTTAAGTTTTGTGGGGAGTCAAAAGTTATACGCAGGTTTTGACTGTGTGGGGGTTGGTGCCCCTAACCCCAATGCTGTTCAAGGGTCAGCTATGGTCACACAGTGGGAATACTGCCCTGCAGTGAAGTCAGACACACCATGGTGACGGGCTCCGTCTCGCGGATGCAGAGTTGAGGGAAAGGGGAGGGTGCAAGATTCCATGCTGTGCCATCCAGTCCTCAGATGGGGAAGATCATGGGAAGAAGATGTTACCTGGGCAGGTGTGGCTGCCGTGGGAACTCTGGCTGCTGGCAGGATTATATTTCTTGATCACGTGGTGAGTATATAGATACTCACTTCATAATCGTTATACTCTATATTTTTGTGCACATTTCTCCATGTTCTTTAGTTCACAAAAAGACTAAAAAGAAGCCAGACTGAATCCCAGTTGTGTTAACCAGTGTGTGTGTGTCCTTGGGTGGGAAGATGTTCTCCAAAGGATGCTGAGAATCAGCTGGTGGTAATCCGTAAATTGGAGGACCAGAATAGGAAGAAAATTTGTATTTCATTGTAAACTCTTTTTTTGCTGCTTTTTTTAAAATGGAAAAAGAAAAAGAGCTCACTTTAGACTCCTACAGTGCACATGGAAAACATACAATTTCAAATATTGAAAAGATATGCAGCGTTCCCAAGAGTGTCTGTAGCTGGTAGAGTGGGCGTCTCGCCTCCTTGTGTGTTTGGAGGAGGGAGCCCGGAGCTGTGCGTCCCTCTTGGCGAGGCTGGGGTCTGCACAGCGCACCTGCTTCAGACGTCTTCTGTGTGCCACTGCAGAACCACTGCCCAGGTAGAGCACGAAGAAACAAGTCACTTAAACCACTTCTGGAAGCTAGACTGTTTCTGACATTACTCTTGGCAGGTGTCCCAAAGGCAGTACTTTGCAGGTGTGACAGCACTGACATAGATGAAAGTGTGAATTAATCAGCAAAGTTTCCTTTCATGTCACCAAAGGCTGTTGAGAAGCAGAGGTTCCAAGAGGCTGGTTTCACAGAATCCTCTTTTCTCGGTAGCACTGCATCTGGATGCTGGAGAAAATATGGCTCGTGTGTTAACTACTTTTTTGGGTGATGAGATGGACAAGTGCATGTGACCATGTGCCTGGGTAGGAACATAGACGCGTGGATAGGAACACATCTCCAGCAGCCACCCACCGTGCCTTGGTAACCAAAGCCCAGGGAAATGGCACAGATGTGACTTTTCTGTGTGTTTTATGGTACAGCTGCCCCTGTTGCCTCTCAGCCACTCCTCAATTACAACCGTTTGAGTTTGTTTTGGAGAATTTTAAAGCTGGAGATCATAGCAACCACCATAGCTTTGTCACACTGTGTCAGCCCCACCTCCCTGTGGATGGATGAAGGCACAGGCTGGGTGGTCTGGACCTGAATGAAGAGGGGCCATCCCATCCAGCCTGAGGTGTCTGCTGGACAAGCCCTTCCTGAAGTGGACCTAGTCCTCCTGCTGAGTGGTCGGGGACCTTGCCCAGTTTCTTCAAGGTGATCATGAACAAAGCTGATAAATAGGGTGCCGTGAATAGGAAGAAGGCCGGTGCTGTGCGGTTGCTGCACAATCATCAGAACTAGGCCCTTTCTGATCCTGTGCCTGTGATACACGTGACACCAACTGCGTTCTCACGTGACTCACCTGTTGTGCCGTCACCTGTAACCTGTCTATATGAGCAGCACTGGAGGTTGGTCCTCGCTCTGCCATCTTCATTTTAATACCAACAGTAACATAACTTCAAGAACCAAATTCTTTAGGAATAAAAGGAGGTTTAGTGTTTGCTGGGAGAATCACAAAGGATTATTTGATTATACAAATGAATTAAAGATCCCAACAAGTTTGTATTGAAAACCACATGACTCATTAATAGTTCGAATAAGATGCTTCAGGTGTAGAGTCATTCAGCCTGCTGGAATGCAGAGGAGAAGGTTCTCCATCCACATTGGTTGTTTTTACCGTGCCGGCAGCAGTATGGGTGGGTTTAGAAAGAACTAAGCCAAGAGGAGGCTAGACCCTCAAGGCTGTCATTCCCATACATGGAAACCTCTTCAGTTCAGTTTCCACTGACTTGGTGTGTGGATTTAGGCTGGGCCCATGCGTGTCTCTGTCCACGGGACCTGGCACTGTGTCTCCCTCGGCCTGTTGTCACTGCAGGGACCTGTCTGCAACCCCAGGGACCGGGGCACGAGGAGGAGTCCGTCTCAGGCAGTGGGATATGTTGTGTGCAGAGCCTGCTGTTTCAGGAGCCACATCTCAGTCCCCAGTGCCACCTCTTGTTCTGCAGACATGCTGTCCCCACAGTCTCAAAAAATAAGCCCACTTTTCACAGCAGCTTGGCATCCTGGTGAGCGGTGGAGCTCCTATGGGCCAGCCAGGTGGACCACGTGGCTGCTGTTGGCTGTGACCTTCTGCTGAAATTCAGAGGCCAGAGGTCCCCTCTTGTGTGTGTCCCGGAACACTCCCGCACACCTGGGAAGCACATCTTACTGTGACACTCAGACCACAGCCAGACTGCTTCCTGCTTCTGGGCACCAGGGTGGGGAAGGGGGTTGAGGGCAAGGAAGGGTCACCTGGGGGAGGGCCACGGGGGGTCACCTAGTGGGGATGGGCCACCTCGGGGGAGGGTAGTGGGGGTCACCTAGTGGGGGTGGGCCACCTGGGGGGAGGGTAGTGGGGGTCACATGGGAGAGGCTCATCTAGGAGGAGGAGAGCTGCTGTAGAGCTGACCTCTGATGAGAGAACTGAGGTGAGGCCCAGGGATGCAGGTCGGGACATGTCCGGTATGGGTCAAACAGAATGGCCCAGACACTCTGTAGGCCAGCGCCTTGAGAGCTGCTGAGGTCGCTTGTGTTTTTATATTGGGCTCAGCCTGCATCTAGGCAAGAGACCGGTGTTATTATCCAAGCCATTCTTGCCAGGGTCTTGGCCCGGAACTCAGGACGCCAGGCTTCCCTGGGATGCCTGCTGTTCCCTGGCTGACAGGTGCTCTGCCCAGCGCTGCACCCAGGACAGGCAGCCCCAGAGAGGGGCACGGAGCTCTCAGGTGGCTGGCGGTCAGGTCTGGGGGGCACGGTGTTGGGTGGGCACTGCTGCCTAGAGAAGGTCTCGTCTGGCGGTTGGGCTGCACCAGGGACAGGAAGACAAGGAGGCGACCCGACGCTGGGGGCCCTGTTACTGGCCTGGGTCTCTTTAGGGAAAGAATCAGCCGACTAAGAATTGATGGAAGGGCCCTGCCTCCATGTGCTCCATGCTGATGTGGGGGAGCTGTGGCCTCCGCCCCACGGGCAGCCCAGGGGGAGGGGGTGGGGCAGTGCCCCCAGCAGACCCGCTTCTTCTCTCACAGTGGCAGCGCAGCTGGGAGGAGTGGTGTCCGGGGCCACCTTGGCTTTGAGAGGAGGGAAGGTGCTGCTGTGACCTTAGGCCTTGCTGTGCCCCCCCCCCCCCCTTTGCGGAGACACCCAACCCCCCCCCCGGCTCAGTCACCTGGGCTGTGACCCAGGGGGCCCCGTACAGGACGGGATGCCCTGCTGTGATCCAGATGTGACTGTAGGCTATTGGGACCGGCTCTCCTGAGTCTTCCTTTCAGGAAGGGTCTCAGTGGCATCCCAGCGGAGAGAGGGAGGCCGGGCAGGGAGGGCACTGAGTGGCCGCTGACGCCTGGGAGGAAGGATTGGCCCAAGCGTGGCTTGCAGAGTAGACACCCTGCCTCCCTGCCCTTCCTCCAGGCGCCCCCTGGCGGCTGGAAGCGGCACACGTGCACAACTACATAATTAGATTTAACCCGCTCCGCAGTGTGATGGAACCGGTGGCAGGGAGCGAGCTACAGTTCTTAAAGATTGAGTGGGAAAAATCTCATTCGTTCTCCACTGATTAATTTTATTTTTTCTCAAGAAATGAAGTTTGTTTATTGACTTGATTCAGACCAGCCCCTGGATTCATGGGCAGCTCCGGCAAGAGGGGGTGACTCTGAATGAAGCCTTAGATCCCCTTGTGGGGACGCCCTTGGGGCCCTGCGGCTCCAGATGGGATGGAGACAGGCATGTGTGTAAGAGCCGCTTCCGTCCCTGAACGGGCTCTGTCTCGCTTTAGCGCCTACTGTTACGGGCCGACGCCTTTGACGGTTTCTATTTTTAGAAGTTTCTTTTGACTAATGTGGCCAGCCTGTTTCGGAACGTTCCGGTCGTCTTGTCTCTCACAAGGCGGGGACAGCGGAAGTACATGTAATCTGTTTTGAGTTTTCCAAGAATGGAAATGTTTAATTTTCAGACAAAAGAGGAAACACAGAAGTATTTCCTTTCATGCCATTTTCACATGCACATTTCTCATAATTATAATTAAAGCCTATAGATAATTAAAAAAGAAAAATGGTGAATGGTGGACATTTGGGCAGTGCACAGGTATGAGGAATAAAGTTAAAATCAGGCACTTTATCCTAAAACGCAAAATAATCATGTGAAGGGACATTCAGGTGAACATTCTTCCAGACGCTTTTCTGGGCACAAAAGTGAAATCCTGTAGTTGCCCCAGTTTTTCTTTTCGCTTGCCAAAGTAGAGTCCCTTACCCTTATGGCTGAATCGTCCCACCAGTGAGTACCGCCCAGCATACCAAACATGTGGACTTTATGTTACTTATTGAATCAGTCCTCTTATGATGAAAACTTAGGTGTCAGGGCTTTTCCGTTATCTAAACACTAACCATTTATAGAGGATCATTTCCAACCTCTTGAGTATTTGCTTGTGAGGCGTGGATGGAAAACACTGTGGGTTTCAGCCCCTTTATCATATGAAGATGTTCTTAGCTCATGTTTGGGGAAACCATTCCTCTCAGCTTTTAACATGTCAGGTTGTCAGAGATGGTGTCTAGGTCGTCGTTGTTATCATCAACATTGGGTTACGTCTGGCTGGTGCTGAACTGGAACCCTAAGTGCACCTGTGTCGAATCTGTGACAGTTCACAGGCACCCAGGCTTCCAAGTCGGGGCCTTTGTGGGGAGCGTCCAGCTCTTGGCACAGGACGTGGTGTTTGGTGGGAGGTGGGTTGGAGGTGCTGTGGGAAACAAGAAGCGAGCTTCCTAGTAGAGTTCTCCAGCTCTGTGGAATGTGCCACCTACATGCTCTGGGGGAGTTTGATGCATCATTCACTGTTCTTACAGCGGAGTTTGCAGGGGACTGTCAGCTTAGAAGTAGTGACAGGTTAGTGTGAGAGGTCAGGAAGTTGGCAGGACCCAGGACTTCTGTGAGCACGTAGGAATGAAGCTGTTTTCTAAGTGATACATTATGTTCGGGAACTGCAGGTGGTACCTCACATGACAGCACAGAACCTGAAGCCAGCTTTTCTGGATTTCTCCTTGATGGGTCTGGTCAATCTCTGTCACTCCTAGGACTTAATATTTCTTTTTTTTTATTATGGTATCATTGATATACAATCTTAAGAAGGTTTCACATGAGTGACAATGTGGTTACTACATTCACCCATATGATCGAGTTCCCCCCACACCCCATTGCAGTCACTGTCCATCAGTGTAGTAAGAAGCCACAGAGTTACTGCTTGTCTTCTCTGCTCTACACGGCCTTCCCTGTGATCCCCCCACCATGTGTGCCAGTCATACCCCTCAATCCCCTCCTCCCTCCTCCCCACCCACCCTCCCCCACCCCTTCCCTTTGGTAGCCGTTAGTCCCTCCTTGGAGTCTGTGAGTCTGCTGCTGTTTTGTTTCTTCAGTGTTGCTTTGTTATACGCCACAGATGAGGGAGATGATTTGGCACTTGTCTTTCTCCGCCTGGCTTATTTCACTGAGCATAATACCCTCCAGCTCCATCCATGTTGTTGCAAATGGCAGGATTTGTTTCCTTCTTATGAATGAATTGTATTCCATTGTGTATAGGTACCACCTCTTCTTTATTCATTCATCTACTGATGGACACTTAGGTTGCTTCCATATCTTGGCTATTGTAAATAGTGCTGCAATAAACATAGGGGTGCATATGTCTTTTTGAATCTGAGATCTTGTTTTCTTCAGGTAAATTCCTAGGAGTGGAATTACTGGGTCAAATGTTATTTCTATTTTTAGTTTTCTGAGGAACCTCCATATTGCTTTCCACAATAGTTGAACTAATTTACATACCCACCAGCAGTGTAGGAGGGTTCCCCTTTCTCCACATCCTTGCCAGCATTTGTTGTTCTTAGTCTTTTGGATGGTGGCCATCATTACTGCTGTGAGGTGATATCTCATTGTGGTTTTAATTTGCATTTCCCTGATGATTAGCGATGTGGAGCATCTTGTCATGTGCCTGTTGGCCATTTGAATTTCTTCTTTGGAGAAGTTTCTTTTCAGATCTTCTGCCCATTTTTAATTAGGTTATTTGCTTTTCAGGTGTTGAGGCATGTGAGTTCTTTATATATTTTGGATGTTAACCCCTTGATGGTTATGTCATTCACAAATATATTCTCTTTTTAGGATGCCTTTCTGTTGTACTGATGGTATCCTTTGCTTTACAGAAGCTTTTTAGTTTGATATAGTCCCATTTGTTCATTTTTGCTTTTGTTTCCCTTGCCTGAGGAGATACGTTCAGAAAAAAGTTCTCATGTTTATATTCAAGAGATTTTTGCCTGTGTTTTCTTCTAAGAGTTTTATGGTTTCATGACTTAAATTCAGGTCTTTGATCCATTTCAAGTTTACTTTTGTGTATGGAGTTAGACAATAATCCAGTTTCATTCTCTTACATGTGGCTGTCTAGTTTTGCTAACACCAGTTGTTGAAGTGGCTGTCATTTCCCCATTGTATATCCATGGCTCCTTTATCATATCGTATGCTAACTGACCATATATGCTTGGGTTTATATCTGAGCTCTCTATTCTGTTCCATTGATCTATGGGTCTGTTCTTGTGCCAGTACCAAAATGTCTTGATTAATGTGGCTTTGTAGTAGAACTTGAAGTTGGGGAGCATAATTCCCCCTGCTTTATTCTTCTTTCTCAGGATTGCTTTGGCTATTTTGGGGTCTTTTGTGATTCCATATGAATTTTAGAACTATTTGTTCTAGTTTGTTGAAGAATGCTGTTGGTATTTTGATAGGGATTGCATTGAATCTGTAGATTGCTTTAGGCAGAATGGCCATTTTGACAATAGTAATTCTTCCAATCCATGAGCATGGGATGTATTTCCATTTATTGAAATTTAATTTCTCTCATGAGTTTCTTGTAGTTTTCAGGGTATAGGTCTTTCACCTCCTTGATTAGGTTTATTTCTAGGTATTTTATTCTTTTTGTTGCAACTGTGAATGTAATTGTTTTCCTGATTTCTATTTCTGCTAGCTCATCATTAGTATGTAGGAATGCAACAGATTTCTGTGTATTAATTTTGTATCCTGCAACTTTGTTGAATTCAGTTATTAGTTCTAGTAGTTTTGGAGTGAAATTCTTTAGGGTTTTTATGTACATCATGTCATCTGCAAAGAGTGACAATTTAACTTCTTCCTTACCAATCTGGATGCCTTTTATTTCTTTGTGTTGTCTGATTGCCATGGATAGGACCTCCAGTACTGTGTTGAATAGAAGTGGGGAGAGTGGGCATCCTTGTCTTGTTCCTGATCTTAAAGGAAAAGCTTTCAACTTTTCACTGTTAAGTATGATGTTTGCTGTGGGTTTGTCATATATAGCCTTTATTATGTTGAGGTACTTGCCCTCTATACCCATTTTGTTGAAAGTTTTTGTCACGAAGGATGTTGAATTTTGTCAAATTCTTTTTCAGCATCTATGGAGATGATCATGTGGTTTTTGTTCTTCTTTTTGTTGATGTGATGGATGATGTTGATGGATTTTTGAATATTGTACCATCCTTGTATTCTTGGAATAAATCCTACTTGATCATGATGGATGATCTTTTTGATGTAATTTTGAATTTGGTTTGGTAATGTTTTGTTGAGTATTTTTGCATCTGTGTTCATCAGGGATATTGGTCTATAATTCTCTATTTTTGTGGTGTCTTTGCCTGGTTTTGGTATTAGAGTGATGCTGGCCTCATAGAATGAGTTTGGAAGTATTCCCTCCTCCTACTTTTTGGAAAACTTTAAGGAGGGTGAGTATAGATCTTCACTAAATATTTGATAAAATTCAGTGGTGAAACAATCTGGTTCAGGAGTTTTGTTCTTAGGTAGTTTTTTGATTACCAGTTCAGTTTCATTGCTTGTAATTTGTCTGTTCAGATTTTCTGTTTCTTCCTGGATCAGCCTTGGAAGGTTGTGTTTTTCTAAAAAGTTGTCCATTTCTTCTAGGTTATCCAATTTGTTAGCATATAATTTTTCATAGTATTCCGTAATAATTCTTTGTATTTCTGTGGTGTCCATAGTGATTTTTCCTTTCTCACTTCTGATTCTGTTTATACGAGTAGACTCTTTTTTTCTTGATAAGTCTGGCTAGGGGTTTATCTAATTTGTTAATTTTTTCAAAGAACCAGTTCCTTGCTTCATTGGTTCTTTCTATTATTTTATTCTTCTCGACTTTATTTATTTATGCTCTTATATTTATTATGTCCCTCCATCTACTGACTGTGGGCCACATTTGTTCTTTTTCTCTAATTTCATTAATTTTGAGTTTAGACTGTTCATTTGGGATTGTTGTTCTTTCCTGAGGGGGGCCTGTATTGCAATATACTTTCCTCTTAGCAAGGCCTTCACTGCGTCCCACAGATTTTGTGGTGTTGAATTATTGTTTTCATTTGCATATATTGCTTGATCTCTGTTTTTATTTGTTCCTCGGTCCATTGATTATTTAGGAGCATGTTGTTAAGCCTCCATGTGTTTGTGGGCTTTTTTGTTTTCTTTGCATAATTTATTTCTAGTTTCATAACTTTGTGATCTGAGAAGCTGGTTGGTACAATTTCAATATTTTTGAATTTACTGAGGCTCTTTCTGTGGCCTAGTATATGATCTACTCTGGAAAATGTTCCATGTATACTTGAGAAGAATGTGTATCCTGCTGCTTTTGGTTAGAGTGTTTTGTAGATGTCTGTTATGTCCATCTGTTCCAATGTGTTGTTCAATGCTTCTGTCTCCTTATTTTCTGTCTGGTTGATCTGTCCTTTGGAGTGAGTGGGGTGTCGAAGTCTCCTAAAATAAATGCATTGCATTCTGTTTCCCCCTTTAATTCTATTATTATTTGTTTCACATGTGTAGGGGCTCCTATGTTGGGTGCATAGATATTTATAATGGTTTTGTCCTCATGCTGGACTGACCCCTTTAACATTATCCTTCTTTGTCTCTTGTTACTCTTTGTTTTGAGGTCTAATTTGTCTGATACAAGTACTGCAGCTCCCGCTTTTTTCTCCCTATTATTTGCATGAAATATCTTTTCCTGTCCCTTCACTTTTAGTCTGTGTATGTCTTTGGGTTTGAAATGAGTCTCTTGTAGGCAGCATATAAATGGGTCTTATTTTTTTAGCCATCCAGTAACTCTATATCTTTTGATTGGTGCATTCAGACCACTTACATTTAGGGTGATTATCAATAGGCATGTGCTTATTACCATTGCAGGCTTTAGGTTCGTGGTTACCAAAGGTTCAAGTGAAGCTTCTTAACTATCTAACAGTCTTACTTAACTCATTTAGTATGCTATTTCAAACACATTCTAAAGGGTCTTTTTTTCCCTCCTTTTTCTTCCTCCTCCAGTCTTTATATATTGGGTTCATATTCTGTACTCTTTGGGCATCCCTTTACTGACTTTGTGGGTAGTTGATTTAATTTTGCATTTGCTTAGTAATTAACTGGTCTACTTCCTTAACTGTGGTTTTATTTCCTCTGGTGACAGCTATTTAGCCTTGGGAGCACGTCCATCTAGAGCAGTTCCTCTAACATACACCATAGAGATGGTTTGTGGAGGTAAATTCTCTCAGCTTTTGCTTATCTGGAAATTGTTAGTCCCTGCTTCAAATTTAAATGATTATCTTGATGGGTAGAGGTCCTTGGTTTGAGGCCCTTCTGCTTCATTGCATTAAATGTATCATGCCACTCCCTTCGGGCTGTAAGGTTTCTGCTGAGAAGTCTGAGGAAAGCCTGATGGGTTTTCCTTTGTATGTGATCATATTTCTCTCTCTGCCTGCCTTTTTTTTTTGCTATTATTAATATACAATTACATGAGCAACATTATGGTTACTAGACTCCCCCTGTTATCAAGTCCTCACCACATACCCCCAATTGCAGTCACTGTCCATCAGCGTAGAAGGATGTTACACAATCACTACTTGTCCTCTCTGTGTTACACTGCCTTCCCTGTATCCCCCTACCCCATCCCCACCCCTGCTACATTATGTTTGCTAATTGTTAATAGCCCATTTTCTCCCTTATCCCTCCCTTCCCACCCATCTTCCCCAGTCCCTTTCCCTTTGGTAACTGTTAGTCCATTCTTGGGTTCTGTGAGTCTGCTTCTGTTTTCTTCCTTCAGTTTTTTCTTTGTTCTTATACTCCACATATGAGTGAAATCATTTGGTACTTGTCTTTCTTTGCCTGGCTTATTTCACTGAGCATAATACCCTCTAGCTCCATCCATGTTGTTGCAAATGGTAGGATTTGTTTTCTTCTTATGGCTGAATAATATTCCATTGTGTATATATACCACATCTTCTTTATCCATTCATCTACTGATGGGCACTTAGGTTGCTTCCATTTCTTGACTATTGTAAATAGTGCTGTGATAAACATAGGGGTGCATATGTCTTTTTCAAGCTAGGCTGCTGCATTCTTAGGGTAAATTCCTAGGAGTGGAATTCCTGGGTCAAATGGTATTTCTATTTTGAATTTTTTGAGGAACCTCCTTATTGCTTTCCACAATGGTTGAACTAGCTTACATTCCCACCAGCAGTGTAGGAGGGTTCCCCTTTCTCCACATCCTCGCCAACATTTGTTGTTGTTTGTGTTTTGGATGTTGGCCATCCTCACTGGTGTGAGGTGATATCTCATTGTGGTTTTAATTTGCATTTCTCTGATGATTAGTGATGTGGAGCATCTTTTCATGTGCCTGTTGGCCATCTGAATTTCTTCTTTGGAGAAGTGTCTGTTTAGCTCCTCTGCCCTTTTTTTAATTGGCTTATTTGCTTTTTGTTTGTTGAGGTGCATGAGGTCTTTATATAATTTGGATGTCAACCCCTTATTGGATATGTCATTTATGAATATATTCTCCCATACTGTAGGATATCTTTTTGTTCTACTGATGGTATCTCTTGCTGCTTTTAATACTCTGTCCTTTTTTTTTCCTTTTTACATAATTATTATGTATCTTGGTGTTGTCTTTCTTGTGTCCCTTGTGTTGGGAGATCTGTGCACTTCCATGGCCCAAGAGACTATTTCCTTTCTCAGACTGGGGAAGTTTTCAGCAATTATTTTCTCAAAGACATTTTCTATACCTTTTTTTCTCTCTTCTTATTCTGGTAGCTCTATAATGCAAATATTGTTCCATTTGGATTGTTCACACAGTTCTCTTAATATTCTTTCATTCCTAGAGATCCTTTTTTCTCTGTGTGCCTCAGCTTTTTGTATTCCTGATCTCTAATTTCTCTTTCATTTACCATCTCCTATATCTCATCTAATCTCCTTTTAAATCCTTACATTGTATGCTCCATTTCAGATCCTGTATTTTCAAAGTTGCTATCTTTCTTGAAGTCCTCCCTATGAATATTTTTCTGTAGCTCGATGAGCATGATTTTTATTTTGAATTCTTTTTCAGGAAGATTGGTGATTTCAATTTCACCCTGCCCTCTTTTTGGTGTTTGTGGGATTTTGGTTTGTACCAGGTTCTTTTGCTGTTTCGTATTTGTAATGATTACTATGGACTAATAACTTTGTGTAGGCAGCACCCTCTAGTGCCCAGAAGCTCTACTCCGTGAACCTACCCAGCCACTGTAGCAATGATGGGGGTCACAGGAAATGGCACTGGTGCCTGCCAAGAGGATATAACTCTTTCCTGCTTCCCAGCTGCAGTGTCTGCTCCCACTGTCAGGGCCAGTGGGCCACGTGTGCAGGGAGGACCCTCTGTGTTACATCCCTGTAGCTGCCGTATGTGGGGCTGCCCTCTGGCTGGCCTGGAGCAATGTCTGGGGCAGCAGATTTTGAAACCGATTCCAGCTGGGAGGAAGAGGTGGCAGGCTTTGTATTGTGGTGGGCCGCCTTTCAAAGTGCCTGCCTTTCTTTTGTTCCACAGTGGCCAGTTGTGGGTACCCATTCTCCACAAGCAGCTGATCACAGTCTCTCTGAGTATTCCACCTGTCTGCTTTCCCACCCCACTGATCTCCTGAGCACCACGTTATATAGGTTTGTGCTCCCGGAGCAGATCTCCAGGGCTGGGTGTTCAGCAGTCCTAGGCTTCTATCCCCTCCCCATTCCATTTCTCTTCCTCTCGCCAGTGAGCTGTGCTGGGGGAGGGCTTGGGTCCTCCCGGATCACAGCTTTGCTACTTCACCCTTTTCCGTGAGGTCTTCTCTCTTCCCCATATGCGGGCCGTCTGCCGCAGTCGTCTTTCCTGTTGCTCTTTCAGGATTTGTTCTATTTGCTGTATTTTCATATTACATGTGGTTTTGGGAAGAGGTTTCTGTCTTACTTCTCACACCATCATCTTTAAGCCTCCTGAATCTAGGACTTAATATTTCCACTTTGCAATTTGAATTCCAGAATGTCTAGCTTCCTGGTGAGCACTGGAAGGCGCACCATGTGTGCAGTGAGCAAGCCGACCAGGGCCAGGTTAGAATCCTGGCCAAAGGAACTTTCATTTTTTCTGCCCAGGGTGATGAGGGTCAGGCCTTGATTGGATTGCGTGATCTGCCCTAGTCTGGCTGTCTAACCTGGGAGGAAGGTGAGAGTTAATTCACCCAGTACCTGTGCAGTTCCTTATGTGACACCTACCGCTCAGGTGTCAAGAATGAAGGACCAAGGCAAAAGTAGATGCTAGGAGAGTGCCACATCGATATGTCCCCCAAAATAAATGTCAAGATAGAATGTTTTACCAGAGAAATGGATTCTGTGAATAAAATTAAAAATAGGCCTCCTTTCAGTTATCCCTGGTCAATCACTGTCCACAAGCAGATGTTCCTTCTTCTGACATGTGATTAAGAAGGTCAGTAGTAGCGTGACCTACATCACGATGCCTGCATCACCCCCCTCACTGCATCTCATAACGTGGGGTTTCACCATCTCACGTCACCATGAGAAGGGCAAGTGCAGAACAATATGATATTTTGAGAGAGAGACGGAGGCCACACTCATGGAACTTTTATTACAGTCTGTTGGTTATAATCGTTCTATTTCATTACTGTTTTTTCACCTTTTACTGTGCCTATTTTGTAAGTTAAACTTTATCACAGGTGTATCTGTATAGGAAAAAATGCAGTATATATAGGTTCAGTACTATCTGTAGTTTCAGGCATCCATTGGGGTCTTGAAATAAGGGAGGCTACTGTCATTAAATGGAAATACTCACACTGGATTTAAGAACTAGGAATTTCGTTAGTGATGATGATAACGAAGGACTGGATATGGCAGAAGAGAGAACAGGTGACCTGGAAATAGGTCAGTAGGAAGTAACCAGGCAGAACAACAGCAGAGCAGATAAAAACTGTAGAAAAACATACATGGGACACGTAGGACATGTTGAGAAGGTTTACTATACCTGTCATGTAACAGGAGTCAGAATAGGGAAAGGGGCAGCCATATTTCAGGAGATAATGCCTGAGATTTCTTTCCAAAACTGAAGGAAGATACTAAATCTTGGGTTCTAAAAGATCTGCTAACTAGACTTTGTGTATATAAAAATACCAAAAATTGGCAATTTTATATGGTTTAACATTGTAGAGTGAAGTCAAAGAAAACCACCCCTCTGAACATCACAGTAAAATTGGTAAAACCAAAGTAGAAGACAGAGTCTGGAAAGCAACCAGAGAAAAGGCACATTCATCAGTAAGACCCTTTCAGTAGGATGGGGAAACCAGAAGTCAGTGAAGTGACCCTTCTGGTGCGTGAGGGAAGATAGCTGTCAGTCTGGAAATAAAATGCTCATGGACATTATTTTCAAATATAAAGGTGAAATAAAGACATGTTCAGACAAATAAAATTTAAGAGACTCCATCAAGATAAGGCTGTCATTAAAATACCAAGGGGAGTTCTTCTGATGTAAGGAAAATGCCCCTGCCTGGAAACTGGGATGCAGAAGGGAGGGAGGGCAGTGGGAGAGGCAGAGACAGACACCACTGTGGGAGGGGAGCTTTCCTCAGCTTCTAGCACCACCTGGGTGTGATGGCAGTGTCACACTGCAATAAATCACTGATAATGTAATTTCCAGGATGACCACAAAAAAGAATAGCTAACAACTAAGAAAGGGGGAAAAAAAGGAATAATATAAATACTTAGTCCAAAAGAAGGCAATAAAGGGGAGAAAAAGAAACAGCAGGTGGGACAAATAAAAACAGGGATAAGGTGGCAGGTGCAGACCCCGGCATATCAGTCATTGAACTGAAAATAAATGAGCTAAAGATTGTAATTAAAAACAAAACCCTATTATATTCTGCTTACAAGAGACCACCTTAAATGCTGGGCTATAAAATTGATTGAAAATTGAAGAATAGAAAAAGATACCATGAAACCACTAACCTAAAGAGAGCAGGCATGACTGTACTGATACATAGTTGACTTTAAGCTGGAACCATGCTTAGAGATTTTTAAAAGTCGTAGTAAAATATAAAGGTCAGTCTACCAGGAGCACACAGTATGAATTTGATGCCCCTGATGATGTAACCTAAAAACAAGGCAAAAATTGAGACAACCAAAGCTAGAAGAAATGCATTATCATAGTTAAAGACTTAAGCATAGCTATATGATTGTGGAGAATGTGAAAGTTCCTATGGCCAGATTTCTCACCTGGCCCTGGTCGGCTTGCTCACTACACACGTTGTTATTGACTCTATATGAAGAGGACTGCCCAGTTCTCTGGGCGACATGGTGGCACAGCTGCAAGGCTGCAGGAAAGCAGAGGCTAGAGTGGTGGCAGCGCCCGGTGAACAGAGACTGAGGCAGCTGTAGGGGCAGAGAGGCCAACCTGCTGCGTGCAGACCCCCTCTGAGTGGATGGGATTCTGGTGACTGACCTGCACCATGGGAATAAAGCTGGGTATAAACCCTTTCACACCAAGAATGTTCCATTGTCATTTTTCAGTCTCATTGAACCCATAGTGAACTTGTCTGGGGCTGAAACCCATCTGCAGGACAGTGACTGATAGAGCAAGCTTCCAGAGGACAAGCAGACCAGTGAATAATGTGGAAGATCTGGAGAACAAGATGAGCAGACTTAACGTGTCTCGTGCAAAGTGCTGCTGTCACCCAGGTGGAATGCATTCTTCTCAAATGTTCATGGAATAGTTATCAAAATGGATCATGTGTTAGGCTGAAATACTTTCTCAAGATTGAAATCATTCAGAATATTTCTATGGTTTAAGGAATTAAACTAGAAGCCAATTGAAAAAAGATGAGTAGAAAATCCCTAAATGCTTGGAAATTAAGTAGTTCTCTTCTAAACACCCCATATATGAAAGAAATTGCAAATGAAGTTAGAAAATACTTAGAGCCAAATGGTAGTGGGAATGCAGCACGGTAAGCTTTGTGGGACATAGCCGAAGCTGTGCTTGGAGGGAACCTATGTTCTTAAATGCTTTATTAGAAAAGAAGGAAAGTTGAAAATAATCTAAGTATCCATCTCAGTAATTTAGAAAAAGAGCAGGAAATTGAACTTGAAGGTAATAATAAAGAGCAAAAAACAGTATAGTAGAAAACAAATGTCCAGCAGAGAGAATGAACAAAGCCAATCTCATTGGTTCTTTAAAAGGAATTATTATTGACATAAATTTCTGGCAAGACTGATGAGAGAGGAAAGGGCCAAACTGCCCTAACCAGGAATAAAAAGGTGACATCACTACAGATCCCACAGACATTTATAAGACAATAAAGAAATATTATGAACAACTTTTGCCTGTAAATTCAGATTAAGTGGCAAACTTAGGTTTTTATGTTTTTTTAACCTTATGATTCAGCAATTTCATTTCTAGGTAAATATTCCAAACAAAAACGCATACTTATATATCAAAGGACATATACTGATGTTCCTAGCAGCTTGACTCAGGTCTGTGAAAGCTGAACACAGTCATCCAGTAGTCCTGCTGCAGGGACACATCCAGCAGAGACGCATACTCAGCTGTACGAAGCCTGCGTGAAGCTCCAGCAGCCTGAACGCTCACAGCCCCAACTGGAAATAGCTTCTGTGTCCGTCACAGAGGAATGTATAACTAAGTAATGGTGGCATGTTCATACAATGAGATGGTACAGAGGAATAAACAAACACCAACTACTGTTCACAAGACAACATAGATAAATCTCAACAAACACAATGTTGAGCAAAGAAGCCCGGTGGACATGTGTATGTACCGTGACTCACTGAAAGTCCAACCAGATGAAGCTGACCTCAGTGCTGGATTTACGTTGATGGTGACTGAGTGAGGCAAGGGGTGCCTCTGGGTTACAGATCTATGTCTGAGGGGTGTTCATTCTGTAAGAATTCATGGGCCTCCTGTAAAGGCTTCCTGGTGCCCATCAAGCTTCATGGATCTGCCGGAGTGTGCGGTGGCTCTGGTTTAATGTGTCCTTTCTGGAGAGGGTAGGCAGCCTGTGCTGTTGAGAGGCATCGCAGAGCCTCGTTGCCAGGGGTCTTGGCCCTGGCAAGCCCCTCCCCTGGGCTGGCAGTGCTGGGGCATAGGGGCAGCGCTGACTCGGCATGGGCTGTGTTACCCCCGAAAGGCATGGGCTGAATCAGAGAGCTATTCTTTGGTAACAACAGTGGTATGAGAATATTGCTTTAGTGACTGAAATAGCCAAAGCCCTGGGTCCAGGTTCAGGCTTTGTTGCCAGCTAGTTGTGTGAGCACAGAATGGTTTCACTGGATCATTTAGAATTTGTAAAATGGCCCTGACTCTCCTTAGTGTGGCACTTTTTTTTCAGTAAAGGTGTGCTGACACTAGAGGGGCCATGAGTGTAGGACATTTTTTTTACATTGGGTGTTTCTTTTATTGTTCTGAATTCCCATTGCTGTAAGAAATAGCTGTCCTTATTAGAGGAGACTTTGAAAGAAGTGACTAAAATATGAATACATTGATCAAACATTCCTAGCAAAATTGGAGTGAAGGACGTACTTGAACTGTGATTCCTTCCCATTGGATATTGTCCGACCCGGCCCTCCAAATCCGCCACAGTCCACTCAGAGGGCCTTTGCTAATTGGAAATGACCTACCTGGGCCCAGCAGAGGTGTGGCGAAGTAACTATGAACATAAGATGGATACTGTATGACATTAAAGCAATATTTACAGTTTTCCTACAGGAAGGACATAAAAAATTCTTATGGAATAATGTTAAATGAAGAAGAAAGCTGTACAATTGTAAAAACGGTGTAGTCTCAGCTGTGTAAAGAATCCCTGAATGGAAAGAAGGGAAATATGCCAGAATGTCAATAGCATTCCTCAGATTGGTGGGGCCATGCATGATTTCAGTTTTCTTCTGTATGGTTTTCTTTGTGTTCAGTAAGTTTTTAAAAGAACAGTCTGACTTTTACGAAGGGCTTTCTTAGGGTCTCTCCATCGCTCCCTCTGAGCCGTAAAGAAACGCTTTCTCTTCGACCTGCTCTCGTATGCATTCACCACCTCATGCTTCCCTGTTCTTTAAGACTACATTTTCCATGTTTGTAGGAAATAAAGTACAGGGGCCAGGTTCATACGCAAACGCAGTTTAAAGATTCTCGAGGGTTTCGTTGGGTTCCCTAACACCCCATTTTAACACTTGGTTATAAGTTAAGAGGACACTGAAATTTAGAGCCAAGCGGAATTAGCTATTGAGGCATCTGCTGAAGGAGAAGGGTTCCAGCTTCCTCTGATGGCAGATAAGCCAGGGCTTTCTGTGTCGTATTCCGGGTTTCAGCTAAAACCAACAGACCTGTTCCCTCCTTTGTCCACATTTCTCCAGCAGGGCTTGCAGGGCAGCCGGAGGGAAGCTCCCACATGGCCACCCCGCCAGGCTTCCTCCTTGCCGTGTGCCGTCTCTGGCCCTGGGCACACTCTGTGCTGAGCTGTGCCTCCCCTCCCTCACCTGACATATCCACCTTGTCACCTAGTTAGTCCAGCCCACCTTCCCACGAGCATGTCTCTGACCCGTTGTCCCGAAGCCATACTGATGCAGCCTGTTGCTCCTCCTGTGTGTCCTCGGCGTGCATGTGCGCCTCCAGGGAACTGTGTGGCTCCCATGACATTTCACTGTGACAACATGTTTACACATGTGTCTCTCTGCTGCTGTATCAGTCAGGGTTTCCAGAGAAACAACTGATTGTGTGTGTGTGGATTTATCTTAAGGGATTGATTGGCTCATGTGATTGTGGGGACACAATTCCAGAATCCTCAGGGCAGGCCTGAGTCTGCAAACACAGCAGGAGTTGATGCTGTGGTCCTGAGGCATAATTCTTGGGGAACCTTGGTCTTTGCTCTGCAGACCTTCAGCTGATTGGGTGAAACGCCCTTTACTCAAAGTCAGTTGTCGATGCCGCTGCATTTGTAGAACACCTTCACAGCCACACCTGGATAGCTGGTTATTTACATAGCTGGGTGTGACGCCTGGCCCAGCGGAGTCAGGTAATGACCATCACAGGCCTAGCTGTGAGCCCCTCCAGCTGCACATGCTACTTGTTCAAATTTAACCAGAGGCTTAGGAAGGAGGAAGTCAGGTTCTTTAATTAATCTTTGTCTCCAGTAGTCACGGTTACTATGATTTTGGGTGAAGCCACACCTACCAGGGCATGGAGCCAGTATGTTCCACCAGACAGCATGATCAGTGACCTACTGATGGGCATCTGAAAGGACACCCACTTTGCTGCATGGCTGAATCCGTTAGAGCTGAGACAGGTCAGTGCGACTTCTTGTTTTACCTACTTTTCTTCCACTTGGGCGGAGGCTTAATAGTGCTCAGCAGGATGCTGTCCACCCATTAAGAGAATGGACATGGCCCCTCTCCTGGCCCTGTCCACATGGGGGCCACCACGTGCCATTCACAGGCACCCCTGGGCCACATGTAAGTAAACACCACTTGGTGTCAGGCAGTTGTCACCCGGGGGCTGGTCCGCAAAAGGTCTCTGGGGTGGTGGTGCCGCCTCCTAGCAGCGAGATCTTTGGTGCACCCGGGCCTCTCAAGTCTCGGCTTCTTCATAAGGAATCTACCCCGGGGGAGCACAGAGTGCTGAGCAGAGACTGCATCTGGCCATTTTTGTGATTGAATTCCAGTCTGGCCTTAACAGCAGTGTAACAAGGCTGCTCCTGGATCCTTATCCAGAAGGGGAGGAAGCCAGACTCATCTCCAGGACCCCCATAGGTGTGGCCAGTGGAGGCTCAGGGAGGGCCTCATGAACTCGCAACCTGACCGTCCGTGCAGCTGCAGGGTTTGCTGTGCCCACATGTGCCAGGACCCCTTGCTCCTTGTCTTTGGAGAACCATCAGGAGCCTGTGAGCCTCACCTGGGCACACCTGAGATTCAGACATGCAGACACCTGAGCTGCTTCAGGCCGGCTGAGCTCAGTGCCAGTGGGACGTGCCCCAGGGTCCCCCTGAAGGCCTTGTGTTCAGTGTGGCAGGTTGTGGGGTGACAGGCTGCCGCATTTCATGTGGCATTTGCTGCTTCATGTGGAGCACAGTATTGGGGGGCTCTTCTTTATTTTCCTTACTTTTACCTTCCTTTTCTTTTTTTAAGACATGTGAGAGTTTGTGTGTGCACCTGTCATGAGAATCCGGCGGCATTCAGGATTTCCCCACTCACTTCCATGTGCAGACGTGTAGTTCAGGAAAGCGGGTGTGCTCTGGGCTGCCGTCGAGGATGGGCTGATGTCTCTTGTGCCTTTATTCTGGCTCCCAGACCAAGAGCAAGATCCCAGCCCGTGTTTCTCTTTCCAGACTGTGGGGTCTTTGCAGCCGAGTTGTCATCTGCATTTTTTGAAGTATTAGAGGTTTTTCTTGGTTGTGGTTGAATTACTTTATAGGCCAACTCTGCCACAGTTTTGCATCTCTGAGGCAAGATACAGTGAGCTTGTGAGATTAATGAAGTCCAGCAAAACTGCACCTTAACGGGACTTTTCTGTAGTTCTTTGAGTAGAGGGTGTCTTTGGAGTATTTCTATTGTGAGGCTTGACTGATTGCTAATGGTCAAATTGCATTTGTCTGAGTAACTCGGAATCCAACCTCAGCACCTATGCTGGAGAGTATTTGGTAGATCTGCACATGAAGGACCTAAGTCATTCAGAGTTAAGGGAAACTTTATTATTATTTTTTACCCCAAACCTAAGGGCTAATAGTAATTATTTTCCCCACAGCTGTTGATGAGTGTGTGGCCTAACTGATTACTCCTTCTAAATGTCAGTTAAATCCCGTTTAGATCAAACAGAACATATGGCTCTCAGAGCAGTACAGAAAATACTGGAGAGAAAACCAGCAATTTGGTTCACTCTTCAGCTTCATTTTTCTTTCACTTTCATGGAAACCCTAAGATTGTCTTCATGTTTCAGATCAAACATGTTTTTGAGCAAAGTACATTACCCAGCCATTGCTTAGCATGGTTCAGTTTAACCATGCTATTACATTCCCCCCCCACCCCCCGTTTTGGAGCATATCACGGGAAAGCTGCTTCTTAACATACCTCACCTGGGGAGACTGTGTTACGCCAGAAGGGGATTTCAGCTCCAGGCAAGTTCACTCTGAATTCACTCTGAGACAGATAATGACAATGGAACACTGGGGGTAAAAAGGTTTATACCAAGCTTTACTCTCATGGTGGCAGGTCAAATGCTAGTATCATGTCTGCATCTGGCAAATCTGTTATCCATCTCAGCCTCTGCCAGCTGGGGGAGCGCTGGGCAGAGCTCTTTATACAGCAACACAAACAGTAATGGCCCATTGCCAACAGGTGTGTAAGCATGCGCCTATGCAATAGGCCAGTTACATCACTGCGTGTGCGCAGTGGGCAAGTAGATTAGGGTCAGGTGGAGATCCTGGCCATGGGAACTTCCTTTTCCCTACACTCCACCCTCCAGGATTCTTGCCTTACGATCTACTTGCCCTCAGTCTTCCCCAGCGGTCCCTGTGAGAGAAAGCTGGAACCTTCTAACTAGATTCCACAAAGGCAGCCGAGGATAACAACAAAAATTATGATAATAATAGTCATCCTGAAGCCTGAGGAGATTGATTGCCACCAAGTGGTCATCCCAGCTGTGTTCAAACCAGTTCTAGTTCACAATTTTCACTTTCCATGGGAGGCCAGTAGCAATACTGATAGGGAGCTCCACGCACCCCAGTGAGTAGCAGTTTTTGGTAGGGTGTGTGCCCAATGCACAAAGACATTAGAGAAGGTTAACCTTCAGGGTGATGAGACACATGTTTTAATGACACTAACATAGGTGAATCTTGTCCATCAGGTAGGATGCATGCCAGAGAGTGGTCCTGTGATAGGACTGTGGCTGGAAGGGGTTCCGATGCAGTTCTAGTATACATAACCTTTACCCGTTTCCCTGTGGGGGTTCCTAAGGAATCTATGTGTAGTGGTACTGGAGGTGCATGCGCTGGCCATAAAGATAAAACAAAGCTCCCTGGTAAGATGCTCCTACCTTCCAGCTGTTTAAGGTATACTACTGTGATCTTTGGGGGCCACTCTGCTGTTACTCGAGGATTATACAGGAGGCCAGCCTCCAGGCCTTGTCCCCAAGGTGCCAGGTAGCCAACCATCACTGGTCCATGTGTTGAAATGTCCAAGGCCATGTCCACTGAACAGAGTCTCCATGGTTTATTGTAGTCATTGCTGGTAGCAACATACTATTCTGGTGGCCAAACCCCAGCTTCAATGGTCTCTCCTTAGTTTGTGCTTGCGGTTGTGTAGGGGAGGCAGCAATGTGTGTCAGCATGTCTGTGGGGCTCAGGGCCCCCTTCCAGGGCTTCTTACTCAAACGCTGCAGCACTGTGCATAAGTGGACTGACCATCCCTGTAGACTATTGGTGCCTGACTTCAGGCTAGATTTTAACAAACCATTGTCCCTCTCCATCATGCCTGCCCCGGGAGGATTATATGGTACATGAAACTTCCACTTTATTCCTAGTTGTTGCATCCATTCTTGTAACGCATGTCCAGTAAAGTGGGTGCCTTTATTGCTCTCAATCACCTACAGCAGGCTGTAGGCTGCAAAGAGACACTCCAGGCCTCTTTTGGTCATTTTCTGGTCTGTGCAACATGCAGGCAAAGCAATCATAAGTCCAGTAGCTGTGTCCACACCAGTCATAACATATCGATCCCCTTCTGATGTGAGCAGAGGCCCAATATAGTCTATCTGCCACCTGAAAAGGGGTATTGGCTCCTTTACTATTGTCCCATATTCTGTGAGACTCCATGTAAGTCCCCCTTAGACCACACAAGGCACCCTTTTCCAGGCTCTGCTGACTTCTTCAAAGGTCAAGGACAGGTTCCACCTATGGGCTGCAGCCCCCATTGTCTTCTGCCCCATGTGCAACAAACACTGATGTAAACCACTGGGCCACGTCAGAGGCAGGCTTTCCTTCCAGCCAGTGCACCTGGGCCAATGTGTCTGCTTCATCATCCCTGGGGATACCAGCAGCAAATGGCCTGTCACGTGATATACTGTAACTGTTTTAGTCTGACCAAAGGCCCATAAGTCTTGACACAATTCTTGCCTCCAAAGGGGTTAGTGACCAGCTAACCAGTTGGCACGGTACCATGTTGGTAGACACAGAGTCAAGCCTTGATAGATAACCCAGCTGTCAGTGCAGACAACTGTAGGGGAGGGCTCCTCGGTGATCTTGAGAAATACTGCCTGCAGCTCTGCCCATTGACTGCTCTTCCCCTCACCATCTTCTATTCATGTTGTCTCTGTCTTAGGGTGGAAAGCTACAGCCCTCCATTTCAGGGGCTGCCCGCTACTGGAGCTGTGTGTGTACTGTGCATCTTCAGATACAGGGTTTCTTCCCTCCTCATATGGGCCCTCTGCTACAAGTGGCTCTAAAGCAGGTTCTTCCTGCCTTTCACTGATAGATGTTACCGGCCCCAGTAGGCATTGGAGTTCTCCATTCAAAGGGCTAGCAGAGAGGGTGCTACTCTGCTGTAGGTGTGTGTCCTACTTGGCTAGTGAGGTGTCTGTGCCTTGCCACTCCAAGGCTTTTGGGTCTAGTCTTGTACCCACTCTTCAGTGGGATAGGTGGTTTTTACCTTTACTGGGGCTGTTCTGGTGATGGGTTCTGTAGCAAGGTGTGGTACACGGCAGCCAGTTGTTTCTCTGTTACGGTACACTGGACCTCTGCTGCCGTCCAGAATTTTGACCAGCATCCAGTAGGTTGGCGTGTCCATTCAAGCTGCTCCCAGAGGCCCCATCCATAACCATCTTTAGTCACATGAACATCCAGCTCACAGGGCCTTGTGGGTCTATTACACTCAAGGCCCCCATGACCTTGACTGCCAATTTTGCAGCAGAAAAGGCAGATGCACATGTCTCATCCCAGTCTCACCTGATGCCCTTTCAGAATACCAAATGGTATAAGGGCTTTGGAATTTGTGCCACGTGCAGAATAAGCTCTCTCAGTAACCTAAAAGACTCAAAAACTCTTGCAATAATGCCACTGTTGTAGGGGTAGGAAAGACCTGGACTTTATCTATGACTGTTTCTGGGATAACTTTAGTCTTACCCGACCAGACGAGCCCCAAAAATTTGACAGACAAACCAGGTCCCTGAACCTTGGTGCTGTTCACAGCCCATCCTTTTCCTGTAGATGTTGCAGCAGTCTAGGTGCTCCACCTTCTAGATCTGAAAGAGAATCAGACGTGAGCATAACATCATCAATATAATGGTACAGCCACACCATTGGCGGTTTCTCCCATGCTTCCAAGTCCTGGGCTGCAAGTCCATGACAGATGGTGGGGCTGTGGAGGTATCCCTGTGGGAGGACAGTGAAAGTGCATTGCTGTCCTTCCCCAAATGAAGGCAAACTGTTCCTGACTTTCCTGCTCCATGTCAATGGAAAAGAAGGCATTAGCAAGATGTACAACATAATGATATGTCCCTAGTTCCATCAGGTCTGTAATAGAGAGGGAGGCAGCATGCATAGTGGGCTATGACTTTATTCAGTTCTCTGTAATCCATGGTCATACACCAGGAGCCATTCATATTTTTTACTGGCCACACCAGAGAATTAAAAGGGCTGTGGGTGGGCTTTATAATACCCACCTTCTCCACTTCTTGGAGGGTTTCTCCAATTCTTTTATGCCGTCCAGGCAGTTTATACTGTTTGGTATTAGTCACCTGCTGAGGCACAGGCAAAGCTGTGGGCAGGTGCCTAGCCTGTCCCCTCAGAACTGCCTTCACCACACATACCCTCAGTCTGAGCTCACTGCAGTGGTCCGCAACCATAGGCCCTGCAGGATATCTATCCCCACAATATATTCAGGGATGGGGCGGATATACAAAGTAAACTCCTGTGGGGGTAGACGCCCTGTTTCCAGTGGGATTTGGGCTTGTTTCACTCTGATAGCTTTACCCCGTATCCATCTATAACAGCAGAGGTTCCAGGAGACCGCTCCGGGTTGCCATAAATCGGCATTCAGCTCCTGTTGTCCACCAGAGCCAGGACACATTGTACATTCACTGGGGATCAGTGAGTTGATATTTTAACATGGCCTTCAGTTCCCACCTGGTCTCCCAAGGCAGGTGCCTTGGTGCTCCCCAAAGTCAAACCCTATCGGCCAGTCATCTCCCTGTGAGGGTCCCGGCGAGGTCGGTCGCTCTGTAGCAGGAAGTCCTGCAGCTGCACAGGCCAGAACTGCTGCTCCAGCTTCAATTGTCACCACAGCTCCAGCAAGATTCTATTTGACTTCCCATCCGACTTCTCTCTGTCAGCTCCTGTATTTATCAAATCAACCTATGTCTGGGTCCTCCTGACCTTCATGGGGCCCTTTAAGCCCTTCCCCTCAGTCGCAGACTGCACTCCCTTCCATACCTGCATCACTTCAGCCTCCTTCAAATCTGCCACAGTGTGGGGAACCTCATGTATGGGCTGCCCTAAGTGAGGGGCAAGAATGGCCACTAAGGGCCCAAAGAGGGAGTAGGGAGCATTTGCAGCACCATATCCCTCATCATCAGTCATAAACAGCTCCTTCTGGGCCATAATTTACTGGGTTATAAATGGCATTTTTCATGCCCAACTCCCATAACACCTGTTGGAGCTCAGCTCCAACTAGCGGTTGGGGAGGATTTTAAGTCTCCCTGATTGGGCCATACAGTACGAAGGGTGGCCATCAGCCATTCAAGAAGGAGATATGTCCCGGGGGTCTGGTGTGCACTCGGCAGTCACTTCTACAGGGCAGGATGAATTGTCAGGGAAGCCAGCTTTTCCATCCGTGTTCCAGACGGGGATCTCATCCACCCTTACACCCCAAAGGCGCAGGAGCCAGGCTGACATGCACTCTGAGGGCTTCTGCTGAAATGGAGCCCAGATCCACCAGCTCCGCCTTCCCCTTCCCCACAGGGCCTCCCAGCAACCCTGTCTCAGCAGCCCTCTTCCCCTTCACCCCCACACCTCGTGCTGCCTCTTCTCATGCTGCTCGCAGGCGCATGTCCTCCTCTCTCATAGCCCTTGCTCTCCCACAGGGCCTCACAGCGCCTCCGTCGCATTCTGCAAAGCGTTTTTTTACCTCCTCCACGGCACCTTGCAGCTTGTGCTCTCGCACTGCCTCTCTTGTGCTTCTCACAAGGGTGTGTCCTTCTCCGTCATGGCCTTTACCTCCTCCACCGCACCCTGCAGTGAAGCCATCTCATTCTTCTACAAGTCTTTTACCTCCTCCACAGCACCGCAGTGCCTACCTTCTTGTGCTGTCTCTTCGTGTGTTCCCAGTACATCCTTCCTGTCTCCATAGCACCTTGCAGTGATGCCATCTCAATCATCAACGAATTTTTTTCCTCCTTCATAACCTTTACTACACTTCCTGCTTCTCACAGGAGTGTGTTCTTTTTATGGCCCTTCTTAACACTGTGAAGAACAGCCATCCCGGGCTCCCTGCCACCAAGCGGGCACGCTTTTTCTCCAAGGACCTCACTGTTTGCAGAGGGCCTCCCCTACTGTCTCAGGGGTCACCTCCCCCTTCTCCTGGTCCTGGGGAGGGGCCAGCTCCTGTAGGAGGATCTCCACCTTGGACTACATGCTCCTTGGGGGACACCCGGGTATCTCCCCGTCCATGGGAGCAGCCCGCTGAAGTACCCCTCTCATAAGGGTAGCTAATTCCATTTTTCAGTCTGCAGTGAATCCTGCCAACACACCGCATGTCTTGCTGGAGGGTTTCAGGCCTGGGCAAGTTCACTCTCGATTTGGTGAGACTGAATAACAGCAGTGGAACGTTGTTGGTAAAAGGGTTTGTACCAAGCTTTATTCTCACAGTAGCAGGTCGGATACTGGAATCGTGTCTGCAGTCTGTCTCTGTCTCTGCCTCCGGCCGAGCCTTGGTGCAGCTCTTGGTATAGTAACACTGACAATAATGGCTCATTGCCAACGGGTGTGTAAGCATGTGCCTAGCAGTAGGCCAATTACATCATCAAGTAGTTTAGGGTCAGATGAGGATCCTGGCCATAGGAACTTCTGTTTTCCCTACACTGCCCAAGGTGGATTTCCTGTCTTTGTACTGGTGTCATAAGGGTCTTCTCTTTCAGGGGTGGTCTCTGGAGTAAAGGCTTCTACCTGCTTCTGAATTTGGAGATGTGATAATGCAAAGGTAAGCTTCTGAAGACATTAAAATGTCATTTGCAGTCTTCGGAATCTCTTGGTGGTGAATCCTGGGAGGGTAAAGTGGTCGTGGGCCTGCCGATTGGGCTTTTACTCTGAGTGCTCCAGGCAGATCCATCATTTCATTCCAGTTGGCAGCACGTTGCTGACTGGCCCCCCGCGTGCAGTGGAAGAGGAAGGTCCATGCAGACTAGTGCCAATCCTCTAGGAATAACCAGGAAAGGAAGGGCTCCGTGACCTGTAAAACTTTTTGTACTGAAAACTCTTACTGCAGGTGATAAATGTCTAGGGATATGAAAAACAGGACTTAAAACAGGAGAGGCTTCTGAAGATAGTCTCCAGTCGGTTAGAACCACGCTTGCCTTCTTGTGTCCTAACTTACGAGAGGAGGTGGCATCTTTGCTGTGACTCCAAGGACTGTCACACGGCTTTCTGCGCCTGGGTCCACCCTGGCACTCTGTCCTCTGCACGGTCAGTGTTGAGAGGTGGCCGGGCACTCCTTTAAGGTGCTTTGCTCGCCTCACCTCCTCCTCTCCCTCCTTTTTTTTCAGCCACACACCCACTTCTGTGCACAAGTCACCTTCACCTGGATCCTGTGTGGCTGGTGTCTCTTAGGTGGTGGCCATGGCTTCTACAGTCCCACACACCCCACTCCCAACACTGTCACTTTTCATCTCTTTGCTGTACCTTTGTCTTTCTTGACCAGTCTCTTTTGAGTCCATTTCTGTGAGATATCATGTGGCGTTTCACCAGGAGCCAGCATGCCTACATGCTTGCAGTCTGTGTGCAAACAGAATGAGGGATGTGGGGGACCCACTGCCCACAGACTTTGAAGAAATCTGTGGCTGGTCGCTGGTCATGGTGCACAGTGGTTGTACATGCAGCAAACTTAGTCCCAAAGGCAGTTCCCATAGTGAACATTCTGTGGGAGCTGAAACAGGAACCCCATTGGTGGGGACTTTGGTGACCGTTCATGTGTGCTGAGCTGGCAAAGCAAGGACTGCCTGCTGTCACCCATCATGAGAGCTGTGGCCCCAAGCCTGGCTGATGATTGAGTGAAACCCAGCTCAGATTCCTGGGTCCCAAGTAGACCTTCCAGATCGTGTGTATGTGTGTGCATAAACTATCTCAGGATGACACTGATATGTCTACTTTCACGAAACGTGCAAGGGGGGAATGCTGGGATTCAAGGAACAGAGGTTTCTAGCAGAGATGTCAGCAGGGGGCCTACAGGGAGGCTGCTGCTCAGGGCGTGGGGCCGGGGCGGGCACGGGAAGTCCCAGATCTTACCTTGCAGGTCTCTGACGTAACCACCTAGCCCTCTGGTTGATGCTGTCCCAGTGAAGATCCTCATAGAGGCAATTTCACAAACAACTGGTCATCCCTTGGTGACTAAATCTAGGCTATATCACCCTGACTCATTTAATTTTCCGTAAGAAACTTTCTCACTGATCATACAAAGAGATGGCCTGCTACAAGCTTTGCTGAGGTTCTTTGACAAGGTGTCTCCTTATGTGTGTGGGGGGGTGCTTAGTCCTTGTGGGGAGTCATCAGAAACAGTCCTAGGGTGGGAGCTGTGGCATAGGGTTCTAAATCCTTACTGTTCATAGAATTGCCCAGGGGACTTTTAATAACGCCACTGCTGCCCCCAGACCAACTGCATCAGAACCTCTAAGGCAGGACCCAGGCACCTACATTTAAAGGCCCCAGGTGGTTCTGGTGTGCAGCCCAGGCTGAGGGGCCAGTGGGCGGGGCCAAGGTGGTCCCCAGACCCTAGTAGCAAACCCGCTGGTCCTCTGCTCAGTGAGAGCAGGTGGGAGCTGCTGGAAGGCTTAGTTTGTCTGTTTGCTTTCATGGGGTTTCCAGCCATTTGCCAATGCAGTTGAGTGGTCAGAGGTAATTGGAGAGGGGGAATGAATTCGGAAGCATGAAGTAGAAGGTGCACCCAATGGCCATACAGTTGGTTAGGAAAGTAAACTGAACTGCTTGGTTCACCCAAGCAGCACCGTTAATTTCCAGTTCAGTGAGAGGGTCTCTTTCTGGTCCCTGAATGTGGGTGACCATTACATTTTCTTCCCAGCAGGCTGGTTGTTTAGTTGTGACATGGGTTTGGAGGGCAGGGGTTGCAGCGAACAGCCATCCTGGCTGGGACCTGGGGGTGAAGGCCTTGTCGGCCTGGAGGGGCTGCCTCCAGCACGTGCACACATGCAGCCGGCTTGTCCCTCTTGGGGTTCTCCGTGGGCGGCTCTGATGCACCACAGCAGAGCCCAGGGACGCCTCACTACTTTGGGGTGCTCTTCACAGATGCAATTGCCGTAGTGAGATTTGGTCCAGGAGGATGTGGTGAGATTCTGTTTTAAGGCTCTTCTCTCTGTAGAAGCGTGAAGAGCCTTTGTCAGTACCCTGCTGGGCTCCTGGGCCTGCCCTTCTGGGCTCGGCTTCAGCCCGTTGATGTGTTCTGTGACTTCTCCCCGTAGACCCCCCCAGGCAGTGCCTTTGTCTGGACCCCGTGGCTCAGTGCCGCCCCCTCACTCTTGGTGTGCTGTGAGGCTCCCCTGCTGCGGGGTCTGGTGGGGGGTCATTCATTCCACACCAGCCCCGCTTTGGGCTGCTCAGGGCAGCCTTGGACGCCCCACTGTTGGCGAGCTCCCTGCTGTTCTGCATCGGGACTGTGGCGCTTGCCCCGCCTGCCTAGGGTCGCCTGTAGGGCGGAGGGGTGTGGCTGGCTTCGCATTTAGGAGCTCTGGGCTGCATCCGGAGCAGGATATCCACGTGGGCAGAACCTCTGTGCCAGACGGGTAAACTCCCAGTGTGCAGCTGACTCAGACTCAGACTTCCCATGAGTGCCTGGGTCCTTGGCTGGTAACTGAGCCGTGCCCCACGGAGGTCCTGCCACAGTGGTTTCCCTACGAAGAAAGACCAGCTTGCTGCCAGGTGACCATGGAGGCGCCTGCTGCGGCTTCCTTGCTGTGCTGGGCCCTGGGGAGGCGGGCTGGGAAAGGGTGTGCTTCCAGGGCACTGTATTCCAGCAGCAGGGTGAAGACTTCTGCAGGCTCACAGTTTCACTCTGAAATTCAGGGTCGCCCTGAAATTGGAGCCACGCTCCTCTCGGCTGTGGGACTAGGAGACAGCAAAGCAGATGTATGTCAGGTCCACTTACGTTATGTTTGCTTAAAGGCGATGTGTGATTTTCTTTTCTTGTGCACTGTATTCAGGTGGCAGGTGAGCTGTACAGGAAATTGAAAGGTACACTAGGGATTGACTTGTCCCCCTTTTTCTCATAACCCTTGCAGCTTACTACAAATAAGATACAAAGGATTATTTTGATCTTGAACTAAACTTTAGTTCAAACTTTTTCTTGCTGTAGATTTTCTCATAGGTCTTTAACCTGTCACATCTATTAGATTGGAATTAGAAAACAGATGCCTGCCCTATGGAGAGAGAAGAGGGGGGAGTCGTGGAGGGGAAGGCGTGGAAGGGGTGCTGACAGGGCCCTCCACTGAGTGTGGCACAGAGCAGTGGTGTCACCTGCAGCACACCGTCACCGGACGAGGATGTGGTCCTCTCGGGTCACAGGTGGTGAGGTGTGGCTGCCTTGCCTGGGTCACCCAGTCCACCTGGTGTAGGGACAGGAGCCCCAGCTCGGGCACCTGTGCTGCCTCCCAGGGGCTCTGTCATGACCTGGGGGAGCCTGACCTCTGGCTGCATTTCCCAGCTGAAGTGAAGACGCCTTGAGTAAATCAGGAGAGCAGACTGGTGTTGGCGCCGGGACGGTGCTGTTCCCGGCTGGGTCACCTCTTAGCATCAGACACAACTGGACCTGCCCTGGCGTAGGATTGAGGTGAGGAGGGCGGGTCTCAGGCTGCTGTGATTCCCCGGGCAGGAACAGTGAGTGTGCTGGCTCGAAGCTGCCGAGCCGGTGGGACAGACTCCCTCGGCCTGGCGCTCTCAGGAACCGGAAAGCTCTGCCTGTGGTGCCGACAGAGAGGGCCCCCATCTGTAAGATGTAGTGCTGACAGCTGCGTCTCCTCTGTGATCCTCTGATTTTGTGATCCTTTAAAGGGGAACACCCAACATCTACCAGCCTGGTAAAAGAAACAGACTCTATATTTAAAAAAAATAATGAGCTCTCTAGCACTGGATAGGAAACTTTACTAACAGGGAATATGCTAATGAGTGCCGGTTTTTAGGCCTGAAAAAAGCAGTTATTTTTAGATGGTATTTAGAGATATTACAAAGGCAGGGTCGCTAGCAGCTGCTTATCAGGACACTGGGCAGCCCCTGAGAGGGACGGCTCCCGGGCTGAGATGGGATGCCATCCCAGGGACCGCTGTGGTCCTAGACCCAGAGGCGACCGTCACTGCCCCCCTCATCGTCCAGGGGCGTGCCAGGCCCAGGGGCCCTCCTGGGGGCAGACCCAGCCTGGTCCTGGGTACGCGCCGGGGAGCGGGTTCCTCTGAGACAGCTATTGCTGTGCTGTGTCCCTCCGTCCTGGGGGACGCTGGGGGGGTCGGTGGGAGGGGCTTGGCAGGGGAAGGGGCATATGACACCCACGGCCAAGAAGGGCATGGCTCTGATTTCAGGGGGACCCTGAGATTTCCGAGTGAAGCTGTGGGCCTGCATCTTCGTGCAGGCTGAGAAAGACAACCCCTGTCCCCTGGAAAAAACACACAAAAAGTGTGGATGCAAAGATAAGGTTGGGTTCTGATCGTGGAGCATACTGTTTCTGTCCTCTGGTCTACCACCAACTCCACGTTATTTACTGAGTGTCTGCCGTCCAGAAGGGTTCTGTGGCATGCCGGGAAACAAAGTGAAAGAATGGGTCCTTATTTTAGGGAACCCCGACGGTGGGGAGCAGACTCTGCCCAAAGAGAAGGCGGCCCAGCCTGCCCAGTCCTCTGAGGTGTGACACCATGGGAGTGTCCCGTGGGGGCCGTGGGAGCTCTGTCCACACCCTCCTGGGGGGACCTGACGACCCAGCCTGGTCGCACACCTTCCCCTATGCCGTGTGTCTTCTTATGAGGACACCAGTCGCTGGGTTTGGGGCCCACCCTGAGTCCATCTTAACTCGTAACATCTACAAAAACCCTGTTACCATGTAAGGTCACATCCTGGAGTTCCGAGTGGACATAGAATTGTCTGGGGACACAGTTTAACTCAGTACAGGTCTCTGTTCCCAAAGGGGTAGAGAGCCAGTGACATTGTTATTCTCCCTTTAGAGGCTGGTCTTGCTCAAAGGCTCTGGCTGGTCAGGGCACAGGGGAGCCTCTGCCCTTTGTGACCCGCGGTGACCCACAGCCACAGAGCTCCAGCCGGATGAAACCTGGGCTGGAGGTGGACGTCAGTGTGGAGCGTGTCTGTCCCCTTCACTCTGCAGGAGGGGGGCTCCTCGGTCTGGGACCCCGGGCAGCACTGGCAGCCCGGAGGTGGGACCTGGAGCCCCAGCCTCTGGCCTGCGTCCTCCTCCTGTGCCTCCCACCTCAGGGGACCGCTTTATTCTGTTAGCCCGACGCTTTGGTTTTGGGGAAAAAGCTGTAGGAGGAGGTGGTGCCCCTGGATGGGAGTGTGTCTTGGCACATGACTGGAGGCCGGGAGGGGATGGGCATACATGACCCAGAGGTGGGCTGCTTTTCTTCAGCAGGGCTGGAGAGTGAAGGGGTCCAGACACCTTTGTGGCCATCAGCAGGGACACTTGAGTTATGCGCATAGCCTCCGGGAGAAACTGCAGGTGAAATGCAGACCGGGGTGTCCGAGAGCTGCTGAGGTGACTGGGTGAGTGTCCAGAGGGCCTGGGAACCGTGTGAGCAGGCACCTCATCTCAGGCGTCAGGAGACTTTGGAAAGCAGGTGTGTGTCATCTCAGAAAGGCACCAGCTTGCTTTCTTTTTAAATCTGGAGTTTCTGATAGGCTATGTCAACTTTTTTCTCAGCTCTCTACTCCAGTTCTTCAGATACTCCTCAGCTCCTACAGGACATGTTCTGAACATCTGCACATCTGTGCAGGGCCCCTTCTCCCCAGAGCATCAGGTTTGGAGGAACCCTGGGCCATCAGCTGCCCAACCCCTGCCCACAGTCTGGTGAGGTCGACATTACCTGTTGAGAGTTGGCTCAAGGGTGCTCCTGATTCTTCCTGTGTGATCCTGTCTCAACTGTCTGCAGAGCTGCCCTCGGCCTCTTCATGCATGCTGGCAACAGCCTGTCCCCGTCCAGCGCAGCCTCCGTCTGGCCTCCCACTTCCTGGAAAGAGAGTAGCTGCCATGGTCCAGTGGCTGAGTCAGGGTGGTCTCCAGCCTGGAAGTGGAGCCCCGCACGCAGAGAGCAGGCCTGGAGGTGTCCTCACACAACCCCTGTCTCCTCCCAGGCCTTTGGGCAGGTTTCCTTATCAATGACTATATGGCCAGCCACCCTCACAGTGAGGGAAGTGGGACTGTCATAAATGTCTTGTTGGTGGACAGTCGTAGAAATATTTTCTGTTTGTCAGGGTGACTGGCAGGCTCTTGATCAGCTGCCCCCTGAGAGGCCCCGGAAGGCTTTCTTCCCAGGCGTGTGGCGTGTGTGGGGTCAGCCTCCCTTCCTTGCTGGTGTAAGCCGAGGTCCCGGGCCTGTCTGGAGAAGGGCCATGGTTGCAGGCACAGAAGCCCCAGCCCCCAGCCGGGTCAGTGGTCCTGCGTCAGGAGGAGGAGGAGGGCCGGCTGGGGCGTGTAGTGTCCTCCTTCCATCTGTCCATGTTCCTCCGTCCACCTCCCCTTACGTCACCAGCTCCAGGCTGGCCCTAAGCACAGGTGGAGGGGGCAGCTTCCAGTTGCAGACGCCAGTGGTCAGGGCCTCTAGGATCCCCCATTTCCAGCAGACCTCTCTGACCATGCAAGATGCCTGGGTGGGCCCCCACCTCTTAGGCTGCTCAGAGCTGTGTTGTCAGTGGCCACCACAGGCTGTGTGAACCTAAAGCGGGTGTTACCTGCAGAACCGACCTGGGTGTGGCCGGGCTGGGAGAGACATGCTGGCTCAGACCTGGCCCTTCCTGCCCCAGATGAGGTTCCTTTGATGTTGCTCGGACTCACGCTTTCCTCCGTTTCTACTGTCTTCACACAGCCAGAAGAAGGGTGGCTGGTTCAGGAGAGAGTGGCACTTTGATCTGACCAGCAGGAACTAAAACGACCGCGTCACAGTAGGAGGTGGTGGAGGCGAGATCATAGCCTTCAGTTCGGTCGTTTGCAGTTTTGCTGGTTCGCAAGTGCCTGTAAGGTGTCGGGCACCCGTTGGCCTCTTGGCGACCTGGCCATCACTGTCCGGTGGGCTCTGGGGCGTCCGGGCTGGACCCAGCTGACTGGGCAGAGGTGCTGCCTTGCACAGCCCAGGGCCAGGCCGGCCGGGATGAGGTGTGGACGGGCAGGCGGGAGTTCCCAGGCCCAACGCTGGAGCTGACGGTGAGTCTGGGGAACTGGATTCTCCCTGTTCTGGGGATGCCACTTGTCCGTCTGTGAGACAGGATCATGAGCGAGAACGCCTGACTTCTGGTCGCTGTGAAAGTTCCTTAGACCGTGCCTGGCGAGGGAGACAAGGACAATTACCTTTGGATGCTTTTAAAATTAGAATGAAGTGAATACTAGAATGGGTGGCAAATTTGGGGATTAACCTTGTATCTTTTAAAATAATATTTGAAGTAACAGTTTCAAACTGTGTTTGGTATCTATAGGAATAGACAAGCAAACAAATATATTGTCACTGGGGAAGTCCAGTGTTTATGTTAGCAGTTTTTACACAAACGTATTTGACCTTTGATCTGGAACTCTGACCTGAGCCTCTCCCTCTGGGCTTGCGGTCCTCACCTGAGCCCAACGACAGAGCGGCAGCCAGGGGTCAAGTGTGGTTCTGCAGACACAGGGGACAAATTTATATTACGCAATTACCAGTTCTTATCATTTGGACTTTTTCTGAGCCATTGAATTACCCATCTTATTAATTTAATTGTGATATAATAATAAACATCATTTTGCAGAAATAAGTCATGAATGTCTACTTTTTCCTAATTTCACTACAAAAGAGGCAGAAGAGCTTCTCCAAGGTGCTGGCGAGCGGTCAGTGTGTCCTTGCAGCGCTGCTCTCACAGGACAGAGGCCCCTGGTTGGCGCTCTGTGCGGCAGGGTTCCTCCTCCTCGCACTGTGGAGGGGTCTCCTTGAATCTGCCCCTTAAGAAGGTGTGGCCTAGGAAGACGAAAAACATACATTATTTTTTTGGTTTATTAGGAGTAAAAATATGCATGAAGATGTGTCTTCATTAATTTCCTCACTATTTTATTAACATTTTATGCTGCCTCTGGTGGTGTTTGCTTTCAATCCCAAAGAAAGGAAAAGATGTGTTTTGATTATACGTTTGTTAAGATTACAGAATTAAGAGTATTTCCTTTCTGACACAAAAGACCACCAGGTGTCAGCGTGACTTAATGAATAAAATCTGACTCCCCGTCAGTGGCCCTGTCACAGAGCTGGGGCCGGGGTTTCTCCCCTGTTCTGACTTCTAAGACCAGGAGGACATTAGGGATCACGCACGCATGCCCCTCAAAGACCAGAGTTGTTAAATATTGCTGGAGACCTCTTTACTTTTACTCTCTGAAGGTTTCCAAATAAACGTGTTGCTAATTCACTCTCCATTCTGCTTAGCAACATGACACTTCAGTGAGCCCAGGCTTCTGGGTCAGGGCCCTGGTGCTTTCTGCCTGGGGTCTCTGGTCTTGGGCTTAACTGGGGACCCAGCATCCAGTGGGATGAACTTGTGTGAAGCTGGCCTCCTCGGAGTTGGGATGTCTGCAGTTCAGGACCCCTTGCTCACAGCCTGAGGATTGCAGCCTTGTCTTCTTTTCAGGACCAGTAGCTGAGTATTGACTGTATTCAAGGCCCAGTGCAGGATGTACTTTGTCCATTCCATTTCTGTGACATCTCCATTCCCTAGTTGTGGGGAGGCAAGTTATTTCCCCAATGTCCCTGGTCTGCCTGATTCTGAAGCTCTGTTTGATATAAGGTGAGAGAAACAAAATTAGATGAAACACACGCAAAACAAAAAATCAGGAGCATTTTTTGAGTATGGAAGGTATTCATGGAAACTGAGGTTAGAAGTAGCTGGCTGCTTGTCCAGCAGGACTGCGGATGAGAAAGTGACCTTCTAAAGGTGTGTGGACAGCGTAGGCACTGGGAAGGGACCCAGGTCCAGACAGTCTGGTGGCTGTCAGTCCCACAAACAGGGTAGCTGAATGGGACGCCAGCCTGGGAGATGCCCGGAGGTCCTCTGGGGAGCTGATGCCCTGGTCCCTGGGGAAGGGGTGGTCATGCCGGCCCTTTCTCCATACGGTAACGGTACCTCTCGGATCCCAAACATCTCATGGGTCTCTTCTCGTATGGCCTTGGCACACAGCCTTCCCACTTTGCTGCTGGAAAGATTTTTTCTTTTTGTCTTATTTTTTTATTGGAATAAAGTTGATGTGCAATGTTATGGTGGTTTCAGATGTACAACATAGTCAGTAATTGTGTGCATCACTAGGTGCTCACCGCTGTGGTGAGTCACCCCATTACCATACCAAGGTACTGCAGTATTATTGGTTAAGTTATCTGCTGTACTTCCATTCCTATGACTTAGTTATTTTACAGTTTGCACGCCTCTTTATCCCCGTCACCTATTTCACCCATTCCCCCACCCTCCTCCCTATGGTAACCAACAGTCTGTTGTCTGTATTTTTGGGTCTGTTTCTCTTTTTTTTGTTTGTTTTGATTTGTTTTTAGAGTCCACAAATAAGTGAAATCATGGTATTTGTCTTTCTCTGCCTGGGTTATTTCACTTAGCATGATACCTTCCAGGTCCATCCATGTTGTCACAAATGGCAGGATTTCTTCCGTTTTGAGGCTGTGTAATACTCCACTGTATGTATGCACCACACGTTTATCCATTCATCTGTCAATGGGCACTTTGGTTGCTTCTGTGTCTTTGCTACTGTAAATAGTGCAGGAATGAATGGAAGTGTGAACTGGAAAGGTTTGTTAAGGACAGGCCCCACAGTCTGACGTTTTCACTTTTTAAAGCATGAAAAGAGCACAAATTTGGTTGAGCTCAGAAAAATACATTCTGGATACATTCAGAAAATATTGGCTACCAGATAACTGGATAAGTCATTCACTGCAGCAGGGAGAGCTGTGGAGGTAAGACATCATTTATTAGGAAAGCTCTTGAGATCTGTTGTTTGCCAATTGGGAGGAAGGCTAGATGCCTGCAGTTCATTTTGCGTCCCTATTAGGCATAATGCTAAGAAAGCATTTCCTCTAGAGGCTTGTTCTGGAGAGGCAAGCTTTTCAGAGTTTTTAATTAGGAAGACCTCTGTCCCTCTGGACTAAGCCCTGGTTTGCAGCCAAAATGAAAGGTTTTGGAGAGGATTTTCTTTAGTCAGTACAACCTGTGTGGCCACATCCCACCTTAGCTCCTAGTATCTGCATTGCTGGGACCCAGGAATCCTGGGGGGATGTGGGACACGTTGTGGGGGTTCCCAGGGCTGTGTTCTGGGTAGAGAAAGGCAGGGCAACAGCACAGTTTCCTGGTGGTGCATTCATACCCCGGGGCCCAAGACACTGCCTGTCTTCCTGAGCCAGGCCTCCTGAGGAGGGGCCAGGCCTCACTGGGCCATTAAATGTCCCGCAGCAGACACCTTGACTTAAGGTCCCCTGGAGCTCCTGTGCTTGCATGGCCACAGAGATGACTTCAGACACCTCAGAACCATCTCCTGTTCCAGAGACAACCAGCAAGGTGGGCCACAACCCTGCACATGCAGGACAGGACCTTTGTGCTTGTGAGCTGCAGACAGGAAATGGAAGGTTGGGAGTTGGGCTGTGTGCCCAGGCCTGCTGTTGGGCTGCCACCCTGATGGGCAGAAGCACCTCGGGGTGGTGACTTCTGTTTTTACCTAGGAGCTCACAGTGCTTCTGTCTAATGTGCTCACTGGCCATCTTGGACGGCCTTGTAAAAGCTCTTGTTTTTGCTGTTCCCTGGGTGGTCAGTATCTACTACTCTCTCTGCCCCCGCATCAGGGTGTCATGTTTACAGTGACACCTTTTATTATAGAAAGTTCAGAGGACAGTCATCAAGGTCTCAGTCATTGATTTGGCCACCCCAGTATTTTGTTACTATTTCTGTGTGTTTCCTGTCAGCATTTCTTTTCTTTGGCAGGTGTGTGAGTGTTCATAAACATGAAATCTCATGAACTTTGTGACTTTTAACCTGTACTTTGAATTTTGTTGTCATGATTAGTTGGATTTTTATGCAAACCTAAGTGGTAAAGCAAATATCCATTTCCCCCTTTCAATCATTGTTGATTTTTCCACAGCGTATTATTCCTAGATTCAGAATTTCAGAACTCCAGGGAATCCAAATGAGGTCTCACTTCTGTGGGACTCTGGAGTTGCAGCTTTGGGAGTGGGGTGCATGGCCCCGAGCTAGTCTGACGCCCAGCCCCTCCACCCTGTCCACCACCCTCACTCAGTTAGTCCATTTAAATGACTGTCTGTGTGATGAATAAATTCTCACTTTAGGAGTTTACAGTCAGCCCCTGGTTCTCAGACCTGCTGCCCAGATCGCCTGCGGCGTGGAGCCCTGGTCCAGGGCTGATGGGTCCGCACATCACCATGAAAATCCTCAGCTGATTCTCGTGTGCAACCAGGGTGGCGAGGTCCTGCTCCAGGCCAGGCCCTGGAGTTAGACGTACAGGAAGGGAAATTCTCTGACGTGTGCTTTTGTGCGGTTTGCTTCTGTAATTTAAGATGTCGCTTTGCTTGGCTTACTGTTGATGGAGGCTCTCTCAGCCACAGTGCTGCTGTTTGCCCGGCACCCGCCTGAACGTGAACTTTGCCCTCCTTTGCCTCCTGCTGCGCACTGTCCGGGCATCACAGTGCCTTCGTGAGGGAAGCTTCTCCAAAACCTGGAATTGCCTCCAAACAGCCTTGCCAGAAAGGAGAAGAATGCCCATCCTGGCTGCCTGGGGCAGGGGCCGTGCGGAGCTCTCTGGGCTGTGGGAAGCGTGTGGGGGACAGAGTACCAGGGAATCCTGAGGGTCCCACACATTTGGCAGAGAAGCATGAAGGCAGGTGTGATGGTAAAGAATAAATGGGCCTAATAACTTGATGGCTTTTTAGCTTTTCTGGGCTGTGCTCTGGTAGGGGGTGAATCTGTCTCCCTCCCAATTTGTATGTTGGAGCCTAACCCCTCGTACCTCAGAATGGGATCTTATTTGGAAATAGGGTTGTTGCAGTGTAATAATTTAAGATGAGGCCACTAGGGTGGGACCTAATCCAGTCTGACAGGCATCCTTACAAGAAGGACAGACAGGCACAGAGGGGCGACCATGGGAGGACATGGAGAGATGGCGTCCACGTGCCATGGAGGGAGGCCTCACCGGAATGCAGCCCTGCTGACATGTACCTTGGATTGGGACTTCCAGGATTCCAGGACTGGAAGAAATAACATCAGCTGTTCAGAACCACCAGTGTGTGGGGCTTTGTAATGGCAACCCCAGCAAACTGCTACAGGACCCTTGTCGGAGCTGGGATGCAGCCCCTGGGCTACTGAGGGATGTTGCCGCTCTACCCTCTCGCTTCTCTGGAGTTCACCAGTCCCCTAGTGCCTTTGGTCTCTGACCCAGACTGGCACTTCTCCCACCCACTAGCTCTCTGCCTTGCTGCCCTACAACCAGAAAAACTCAGCTTTCCTTTGAGCATTAGAGCAAAGAAATGTTCATTTGTTTTTTGCCCAAAAGCAGTCTCTTTTTTTTTCCTTGAAAGTCTGTGTAGTCAGTGACACAAACAGGTAAAACCCATGAACCTCTCTCCGAAGGAGAAATAATGTCTTCACGTGGCTGCTGCTTGCATCCTGGTGTGATGGGAGCTAATCTCTGGAAGTATTTTTAAATAGGTGCATAGAGAGTCATGCATTTTGGGAGAAGAAGTTGCAGATGAGGCAGCTGGGCCAGCCCTGGAGTCTCCCCCATGTCCTTTGACACTGAATGTGAGGGTGTGCAGGCTGAGGAAAGACAAAAGTGGGAAAGGCTGGCTTTTATTTCAAGTCACAGAATGTGGCTTAACACCAGGAGGAGGCAGCAGCTGACTGTGTCCTAACACCTCTAACACTGGTGAAGAACTGAAGCCCTCTTTCCAGGCCCCAGAGGGGAGAACCATAATCAACCTCAGCCTCAACTCCAGGCTTTGAGAAACCCCTCCAGCTTGCTTGTCTCCAGTTTGGTGCAGGACTCCCAGTATTTTCTTCTCTTCAGTTACTGCAAGCCTGCGATTAATCTCGGATATGCAGCCTCAGGAGAGAGCACTAGTGGCCGGCCATGAGCCAGTGGGCAGGAGCCTTTCCTCTCGCACATGCGTATGCAGATGGAGTGTGGACACATCCTGTATTTTATCCCTCCTGTGGCCTATGCATGATGAATGTAGTGCTATTGGTAACAGTGTTCATGTGCACACATGTCTGCTTGATGGACATGTGGGGTAGAAGGGCTAAGTTCCCTCTTCCCACCTATAATTGTCTTTCTGCCTCAGATGGCACCGTGGCACTAGTGCTGCACATGCTGAATGCACTTGGAGAGTTAAAGTGGATGGAAATGAAAAGGGCAGTATCATGATGACCTCATGGGAGGTCCAACGGGACGGAGACCACACGAGGTGATTAGAGTGCAGAGGAAAAGCTGGTTTTCTGCCTGTTTGCCATAGCTGTAGAAGTAATCAGGTGAGAAAGGAACAGAGATGGATGAACTACCTGCACTCTTGATTGTAGACTCGCTCAAATGACTTCAAAGTCGTGGGAGGAAGAATGGGAACTGTGGTGTACCATACGCGACGCAGCCTGAGAGATAATCAGCCACGCTGCGGGCTGAGCTGTCAGGCTGGAGGCCAGGCCATCCACCCAAGTGGGCCTTAGGGGACTCTGCGTGTCAGAGAAGGCTTTAGAAAGGAATGTTGTCTTTTGTATAATTTATCAGCCCACTTGGGTTTGGCTGGGAGGGAGTAATGTGTGTTGTAGGAATGGCATTAACGGCAGGTGGGCACCTGAGGGCCCTGTTTTATATCTTTTGTGAAGGACAGTTATCTCAGGAGGGACCCTGTATTATAAATACATCTGCAAGAGATGTGGAAATGCTGACTGATATGTGCAGCTCTGCTCCCAGAATGTTGATGCAAAGACAACAAGTGTGTGGGAAGTTCAGGCATGTAGTTATTCCTTGCTTGGCAACCCCCACAGTCGTGCAGAGGGAGTGGTAGTTTAGTCCAAGTAAAGGGAGATCAGAGTCTTTCCAGCACCAGTGGAGGATCGTTGACGTGATGTCTGTCCACAAAAGGCTAAACTAGATTATTTCTAATACACACAGAAACCATCTGGGGCCATTCACTAGTAATTCAAATTTGAGAATTCTTAGAGAATTCCAAGTTCAATTGAGGGAATAAGTTTTATAAAAACCAAACAGGGGGATTCTGGAAGATGACAGAGCAGGAAGCCCCAGGAATCTGTCCTCGACTTGGACAAAAACTGCTTGGGCAGAACCTGTTTGGTGAAACATTTTGGAATTCTGGAGTCTGTAGAAGCCTGAACTGTAAATAGGGGTGATTTTTGGTCAACTTCAGCTCTTAGCTCAGGTGCAGCCCCACATTCTCTGCCCCAGCCCCTCAACAGGCAGCTGATCTTAGAGCAGCTTGCACAGAGCATGTGGGAGCCAGGGCGGGCAGCAAGGACCCTGTCCTCCAAACACCGGGGCTCCACATTCTGGTCACTGACGGCTGCTGCTGACCACGGAGGTGCGGACACAGGGTGAGCACTGCTGTTTTCACCTTTACCCACACTGTGTCACTCCCCTCCGTCCAGCTCAGGTAGCTTCAGGCAATTTAAAAGACTGGTGCACTATTTTTACTCTTGTTTTTCACTTTTCACCTTTTGGAAGCCAGAGCATTCAAAAACAACTGCATATTGGGGGAAATTATAATGTGACTCTTTATGCCAAAGGAAAGACTCAGAAACGACTTGAGAAGACTTAAGACTTCAGGCTGATCCTAGATGCAGAGCCTTCAACAATTGAAAAAAAAAAAACAATAACCAATAACAGCAAGCCCTAGGGAAGGGGGAGAATCTGTTTTCCAGAGTCACCACATTAGATCCAGATGTCCTGTGCTCAACAAAAATATCACAGAGCACACGCAAAAAACAGGAGAATGTGACTCATTCAAATGAAAAATGAATCAATAGAAATTGTCCCAGAAAAAGACCTGGTAGAAGATCTGTTAGGCAAAGATGTTAAAATACTCTCTTAAAGGTGCTCAGGAACTAAAGGAAGATGGGAAGAAAATCAATAAAATAATGTATGAAAAAAATATCAATAAAGAGATAGAAAACATAAAAGAGACCAAAAAATTCTGGAGCTGAAAAGTACAATAAATACAATGAAAAATTCACTGCTGGGAGTCAAAGTCAGATCTGCAGGGGCAGAAGGCAGTGAGCTTGAAGATAGGATAGTGGAAATTACTGAGTCTGAGGAACAGAAAGAGACTGGGGGAAAGTAAACAGAACCTAGGGGACCTGTGGGACACCGTCAGGCGGACCAGCACACACACCATGGCCTCCCGGAATGACAGAAAAGAATGCATGAAGAAACAATGGCTGAAAACACCTCAAATTTGATGAAATTCATGAATATAAATATCCATGAAGCTCAATGAACTCCAATTAAGATGAACTCAAAAGAGGCCCATGCACAGACATTATAATCCAGCTTTCCAAAGACAAAGACCAAGAGTAAATCTTGAAATCAGTGAGAGAAGCAAATCGTCACGTACAAGGGGTCCTCAAGAAGAGATTCAGGCAGTTCCTCATCGGAAACTTCAGGGGCCGGAAGTCAGCGGGCAGATGCATTCACAGCATCACAAGAAAGCTGTCAGCCGAGAACCCTGTGTCCTGCAAAACTGTCTTTTGAAAGTGAGAGAGAAATTAAGACATCTCCGGATAAACAAAAGCTGAGGAGGTCCGTGACCACTAGACCCATCCTGTGAGAAATGCGTGAGGAAGTCTTACAGGGTGAGGTGAAAGGACACTCAACATCACCTTGGACTGTGTGGAGAAATCTGCCATCACTTCTCAGTTAAGGTAAACACATGGGCAATATAAAAGCTAGTTTATTGTAACAATGGTTTGTAACTGTAGTTTCTGTTTCTACATGATTTAAGAGACTAATACATTTTAAAGAAAAAACAATTCAGTGTAAAAACTAGTATTTCAACTTTGGTTTATAATTCTAAATCTTGTTTCTTCATAATTTAGGAGATGAATGCATTAAAAAAGATTCTTAATTTGTGTTTTTGGGTGGATAATGTATAAATATGTGATTTTATGACAAATACCAAAAGAAGGGGGGATGGAGCTAAAAAGGAACAGAGTTTTTGTATGTTATTGAAGTTAAGCTGCTAAAAACTCAGATTAGAATGTTGTAATTTTAGGATGTTAAGTGTAATCCCCATGATAACCACAAAGAAAATAGCTATAGAATATACACAAAAAGAAATTAAGAAGAAATTTAAACATTTCACTACAAAGAATCAGCTACACACAAAAGAAGACAGGAATGCAGGAAATGAGGGACAAAGAAGCTATAGAGCATATAGAAAACAAATAATACAATGACAGAAGTAAGTCCCTTCTTATCAGTAATTATTTTATATTTAAGTGGATGAAACTCTCCAATCAAAAGGCAGAGTTTGGCAGAATGAATAAAAACCCATGTTCAAGCTCTATGCTGCCTACAGGAGACTCATTTTAGATCCAAAGACACAAACAGGTTGATGGAAAATGGTATTACATGCAAATACTAAACAAAAAGGAGCAGAGTTGACTACACTAATATCAGGAATAAAAGACTTTTAAATCAAGAAAATTTACAAGAGATGAAGGAAATTATATATTAATAAAACTTTCAATCCACCAAGAACATAGAACAATTATAAACATGCACCTTGTGACAGACTGTCAAAATATTTGAAGCAAAGAACAGATAGAATTGAAGAGAGAAAACAGACACTTCTACAATAATGGCCAGAGACTTCAGTACCCCACTTACAATGAGGAGTAGAACAACCAGATGGAAGATAAGTAGGGAAGAAACAAACACAATAAACAACTAGATCTGATAGACATATACAGAACACCCTCCCCAACAACAAGAGTGTACACTTTTTCTCAAGTGCATGTGGGATATTTTCCAGGATAGATCATATGTTAAATCTCAGTAGATTAAAAAAGATACAAGATATCTTCAACCACAACAGGATGAAGTTAGAAATCAATAACATAAAGAAAACTAGAACATTCACAGTATTGTGGAAATTGAACAACATACTTATAAACAGCCAATGGGTCAAAGAGGAAATCACAAGGGAAGGTAGAAAGCAGAGATGAATGAAAAGGAAAACATAACATCAGAATTACAGGGTGTAGCAGAATTGGTGATAGGGGAAATTTATAGTTACAAATAAAACACATGAAAGATTTCAAATCAACTATCTAACTTTACAACTTAATGAACTAGAAGAGGTGAACAAACTAAACCCTGCAGAATGGCAGAAATAGTAAAGATTAGAGCAGAGATAAATGAAATAGAAAACAGAAAAACAATAGAGAGAATCAATGAAATCACAGGTTTGTTCTTAAAAATATAAAAATTAACAAACCTTTAGCTAGATGGACTAAGAACAAAAGAGAGAAGACTCAAATTACTAAAATAAGAAATGAAAGTGGGGATATTTCTACCAATTCTACAGAAAAAAAAAGATTGTGAGAGAGTACTATGAACAATTTTATGCCAAAATATTGGGTAACCAGATGAAATGGACAAATTCCTAGAAACAATAAAACCTACCAAGACTAAATCATAAAGAAATAGAAAATCTGTATAGACCTACAGAAAGTATTAAGATGGCATCAGTAATAAAAGAACTCCCAAAAAAGAAAAGCCGTGGAACTGATGGCTTCACAGGTGAATTCTATCAAACATTTAAAGAAAAACCAATATAATCTCAAACTTTTCCAGTAAACTGAAAAGCAGGAAGCACTTCCTACCTCATTCAGTGAGCCAGCATAACCCTGACCCCAAAGCCAAAGAGTACAAGAGAGCTATAAATCATGTCCCTTGTGGACATTACTGCAAAATCCTCAACAACATGCTAGCAAACTGAATTCCACAGCATAGTAAAAGGATTATGCACCATGACCATGTGGGGTTTATTCCTGTAATGCAAGAATGATTCAGCATAGGAAAAATTGCTCAAGGTAACATGCCACATTAACAGAATGAAGGAAGGATCAGCTCAATTGATGCAGAAAAAGCATTTGACAAAATTCAACTTTTTCATAATAAAAACACTCAAAAAATAAGAATAAAAGTTTACCTCCACATAATAAAAAACATATATGGAAACCCAAGGTGACCTTGGTCCTCAGTGGTGAAAGACTGAATGCTTTTCCTCTGAGATTAGGGACAAGGCAAGGATGCCTGCCTTCACCACTTCTGTCTAACGCAGTACTAGAAGGTCTACCCAGAGCCATTAGTCGAGAGAAAGAAATAAAAGGCATCCAGATTAGAAAGGAAGAAGTAAGATTACCTCTGTTAGCAGATGATATGATCTTATAAGTAGAAAATCCTAAGAACAACACACACACACAAAGCTGCTAGAGCTAATAAATGAATCCAGCAAAGTAGCAGGATACAGGACACAGAAAAATCACTTGTGTTTCTATATACAAGCAGTGAACTATCTGAAAAGGAAATTACAAAAACACTCCATTTATAACAGTATCAAAAGACTAAAAGTTAGTAATTAATCAGGGAGGCCAAAGAGTTATACAAGAGAAACTATAAAACATTACTGAAAGGAATTAAGACATAAATAGATGGAAACACATCCCATCAGTTCCTATCAAAATCTTGATGAATTTTTTTTTTTTTTTTTTGCAGAGATAGAAAAACTCATCCTAAAATTGTATGGAATCTCAAGGGACTCTGAATAGTTAAAAGAATCCTGAAAAAGAGGAACAAAACTGAGGGACTCCCACTTCCTTATTTCAAAACTTACTGCAAAGCTATAGAGATCACAAGTGTTGTAGTATTGGCGCAAAGACAGGCACATGGGCAACGGAGGAGGATGGAGGCCCAGAAATAAGCTCTTGCATAAGTGGTCAAATAATTTTTGACGAGGGTGCAAGACCACTCAATGGGAGAAAGGATAATCTTTTCAACAAATGGTGCTGCAAAAACTGGATCTCCACGTACCAAAGAATGAAGTCAGACCCTTACCCAACACCACATACAAAAAGTAATTCTGAGTGGATCAAGGACCTAAAATCATAAAACTCTTGGAAGACAACATAGGAAAAAAGCTTCACAACATTAGACTTGGTGGTGATTTCTTGGTTGTGACACCAAAAGCAAAAAGCAAAGGCAACAAAAGAAAAAGTAGACACACTGGATTCATGAAAAATTTTTTAAATTGTGCATCAAAAGACACATTCCACAGAGTAAAAAGGCAAAACCCACAGAATGGGAGAATCTATTTGCAGATTATGTATCTGATAAGGGATTAACAGCCAGAATGTACAAATATCTCTTAAAACTCAACAACAAAACAACCCAATTCAAAAATGGGCAAAGGAATCGAACAGACATCCCTCCAGAGAACATATATGATCGGCCAATAAGCACAGGAAAAGATGACCAACACCACTGATCATTAGGAAAGACAAGTAAGAACTACGGTGACGCCACCTCACCCCCTACATGTGGCTACTATTAAAAAAAGAAAAAGCCCAGGACAGAACAAGTGTTGGTGAGAACGAGAAGAAATTGGATATGAAGAAATTGTCCACTATTGGTAGAAATTAAAATGGTGCAACCACTGTGGAAAACAACATGGCAGTTCCTCAAAAAATTAAAATTAACATAGGACCCAGCAATTCCACTTCTGGATATATACCCAAAAGAATTAAAAGTAGGGTCTTGCATAGATATTTTTCTACCCATGTACATAGCAGCATTATTCACAATAGCTAAAGTGTGGAAACAACTTGGGTGTCAATTGATAGGTGAATTTAAGCAAAATGTAGTAACCTATGCAATGGCATATTATCCAGCCTTAAAAATGAATGATATTCTGTAATATTCTTCAGCACGAATGAACCTTAGGGACATCATGCTCAGTGAATAAGCCAGTCTCCAAAAGGGAAATACTGTAGCTCACTGTTCTAGGAGAGTAGTCAGAATCATAAAGGCAGAAAGTAGAATGGTGGTTGGCAGGCTGGGGACCAAGAATGGGAATTGTTGCTTAATGGGCACAGAGTCTCAGTTTTACAAGAAGCAAGGCGTTGGGTGGATGGTGGTGATGGCCGCGCAGCAATGCATGTTTAATGTGACTGATTTATCCACTTAAAAGTGGTTAAAGTGGTAAATGTATGTGTATTTTACTGCAATAACAAAGAAAAACTATAAAGTCAGTGATGCCTTTATCAGGTGCTGAGATATTCAGGTTTTGAGGACAGACTTTGATGAATTGCAAAGGCAGCAAAACCAGTAGGGAGGAGCTGGTTTATTCTGCTTAATCTGATATAAGAATCATGGCTAAAACAGTCTTAGATAGCTTTAAGTGGCTTGTCATTCATGGGCAAAGAGGTATGGACAGAGAGCGGAAGGGCGAGCCGATCTTCTTGGTTCCAGTGACACAGTGGCCCAGCGGGATTGCCTGATCAGGGGCACCCCACCAGATACCACGCCCACCACGCCGTCCCCCTCCACACCTGCCACACCGTCCCTCTCCATACCCTGGACTCTGTCCCCCTCCATGGTCTGCCACGCTGTCCCTCTCTTCCAGGAGGATAAAGCTTTGTACTTAGAGCTTGGGGTGATTTATTTGAAGGTGGTGATTGGCCCTAAAGTGGAGAGCCAGTATACGTTGTCTCCTTGTTGGTAAAAAGGAGTTACTAAACGGATCTTTAGTGATAGCATGAGGCCTGCCTGGGCTTCAGTTCCAGTTATCTCTGAAACAAAGGCAACAAGCCACACACACACACACACACACGTGCACACTATGCACATTACACCCACACATGCACGGAGCATCCTGTGGGAGGCTGGGGGGCAGGCCAGGAAGCGGGCAGTGCTGGAGCAGAGCAGGTGGGTTCCCCGAGCCTGCACTCTCTCGTGGACTTCTAGCTGTGCGAGTGAGGATATGTTTGTTTGAACCATTTTATGTGTGTGTTTGCTACTGGAACTGGGAGGTGTCCCCTGATATAATTACTTGTGTGCCATTAGGATGTCTAAGTTGAAAACGTCACATGGTGGCTAAGTCATGTAGACAACAGTTGCAAATCTCTGCTCCAGACAGGAAGTGGATGATTCACGAAGAGGGCTACTCAGCTTCAGAGACTTGCTGGGAGCCTGACCCGTCAGGGCAGTTTGCACTCTGCTGAATAAACAGAGGATGAACGTTGCACAGAGCTCACAGCAGGAGAGCGGGGACGTCTGCTAGGCCCTGAACCGTCTTTGAGCCCAGCCCCCTCCCGTCACCGCCACTGTCTTCATGCCCGTGTGCCAGCTGAACAGGAAGTGAGCTCCCAGCCGGTTTTCTCTGTGGAGACCTTGGAAAGACTTTGCTGTCAGAAAAGGGGGCCAGCAGAGTAGAAATGATGGAGGGGGTTGTGCATGCCCCCCACTTTCCTGACCTCACCAGTCACCCTCATCCTGGCTTTGCCTGTCTTTTCTCCACATTTCTGAGCAACCGTCAGAGCCTTGTGAGGTCTGTGACCCTCCAGGCCACCTTCAAATCACTGTTGTCATCCGCAACACCTGTTTCGGCCCCAAGTGCCCCCACCCTTTCTCATGGAAGGGTCCTTGCCTTCTCCTGTTGTCCCCGTTCTGAAGCACATATGAAGGCCAGCAGAGGCTGAGTGGGACCCACGTGCAGTCTGGAGGGAATCCAGGTCTCCAGCCTACTCAGTTTTGACCCACAGGGAGAACAGATCCAGGACATTTCCCCAGGATCCGAGGGAGTGCAGGGTGAGCTGCCGGCTGGTATTTGAGCAGCTCGCCCAGAGCTAGCACTGCTGGGAGAGGTGCTGGCCAGTGTAGCAGTGGGACAGGCAGGACCTTGTTTGTGTGCAGGACGCTGTGGTGTGAAAGCCTGTGGAACTGCAGGCCTGACTCCGATGACGTTTGGGGTGCTGTGGAGACGCACCTCGTGTGCACGGACCTGGAGGAATGGCTGTTGCGTCCCGTGGCTGATAAGGTGGGTCTCAGCTGCTGGAGAGGTGGTGCCCACGGTGGGGGCTGGGAACTCGCAAGGACAAGGTTTCTGTTCATGCCTCACCTTGGTCTGAATTGAGACCAGATACCAGAGGTTAATGCAGCTTCATTGTTTTTATTAGATTTGCATTGACTTGACCCGTGGAACGTGATGATGTCCAGATGGCTTTGAGTCTCAGAGAAACTGACTTGAATGATCACAAAGTGAGCCCCTTGATTTTATGGTTGTTACTTTGTTGTGATATGAAGAGATTTTCTTGTCAGGTTTTTGAGGAGCAGTATGTCTGATACATATATACAGCAAAATAAAAACAAAACCAAAACTCTGCACAGACCTGAAGTGTGGAGATAATAGGAAAACACAAGTGTTGTTTACACATGCCTGTTCTGTCCATATAAAGTAGTGGATGGGTTCCTGCTTCTGTCAAAAATGTGACCAGGTTGGTCCAAATGTGATCAAGATATTGGCTTCAAAAGAAATATCGATCAGTTATGCCTTTTCTTTCGGCTTTATTCATGAAATCTGTGGATCTATTAAGTTTGTTTGTCTTAAGTAGAATGTCTAAAGATTACGTTTCAGGCTATTAGAAAGAGCAATGGATACATTTTTAGATGTTTTTTTCCCTGTCTGGCCCTTTCTTTCCTGGATTATTTTTTTATTTTTTATTCTTTTAATTTTATCAAATGTACATCGCAGTGGTTCAACAGTCTCCTTCCCCCTCCCCCCCAGCCCCTGGATTATTTACATTTTATTTACTTAGAAGCATCTGTCACGTGAAAAGTCTTACTCTGTTTAGGCCCTGAAATGAAAGGCAGAATAGGATCAACGCACAGTTCTACTTTATGTCACAATCCGAGCAGATTTTTATCACTGCAGGTAGTTGCCTGGCAGACCCTTCAGGGTGTGCCCCACCCAGCGATCCTTTGGTGTTGCTCCCTGGCGGACTGAATGTGCAGGGCACTAAATGCCTGCTTCCTGCCCCTCTTGCCACAGGAGCCCCAACTGATGGCCAAGGAAGGGAGTGCGTAACTACCCAGGTACCCCACCCTGTGGGTGGGATGGTTCTGAGATATGTGGTCATTCTGGTGCCCAGAGCTTCCCCATGGGGTTAAGCTCCAGGCACCTGCAGGGACAGCGGGCACAACAGTGCATCTGTGATTGGAAGCCTGACCTTCCTCCCCAGGATGGGTATTTCTTATTCCAGGGTCTGCTGCCCGGGGAATGGAGGTGAGGGAGGAGTTTGCTCAGTGTGTGTCTCAGAGGGATTGCCGACACTGCCAGCCCTGCCTGCTGTCCTTCGGGTGCACGGCTACCAGCCAACTTCTCATTGCTTCCTTGTTAGATGTGAGCAGGCAGCCCAGGGCCACCAGACACTTATAGAAGGACTGTAATAAAAGGCAGGAGGTCACACACACACACAAGACAATGTGAGATACACAGAGACTGTGGAAACTAGACAGATAGGACATTTATAACTCCAGGAACAACAAAAAGTTGTATAAGAAAGGAATACTAATCACAGTTTACTGCAAGACCCAACTGAGAATAGCATTTACAAAGGCACAGTATTGTTAAGTGTATATTGACATGATGAAAATTATAATATAACTAAACCGGGACAATAGACAGTGACTGAGTGTGTGTGTGAGAGCGAGTGAGCGTGAGCTGGGCACAGGGATGGGTGGCACAGAGGTGGGTTCCCGTCGTCCATAGTGGGGACTCAGCAGATGACGCCTAGGTCTGAAAACCTGAGAAGCAGCAGTGTAAGCATGTCATTCAGAGACAGGGAGAGGAAAACCAAAAAGAGTCAATTATAGCAATTGAAATACAATTTATACACATTCTCCTTGTTCTTTGATAATGTGTTTATCAGCCTCTGCCCACAGAAGTAGTGGTTACCATGCCAGCACCAGCCGTGGTCCTGGTGCTGCCCAGCAGGGGTCGTGGGCTGGCGGCGCCCCCCGGCCCGACCCGTCCTGGCACAGTAGGGGTGGACGCCAGCTGTGCCTTGGGAGATGGGTAGCAGTCCTCAGGTCCACCTCAGGAGGCTGTTTGGGGTTAGCACAGCCTAGTCATGGGCATATTTTCTATATCTGATAGGATAATAATGTCTAGCATTTATTGTACATGTTCATTTTTGCTGATTCATTTGGTTTGAAAACAGATTTGTTCCGTGTGATGGGCACATAGGGGACACCTGAGTGTAGTGTGAATCTGGGTCGGTTTATGCACAATGACTGCTATTTTGCTAGTCTGCTTGAACATTTACAAAGAGATTTGTGAGTCTGACCACTTTTGCTCAGAACCATGGAAATGTATAAAAACATTCACGCTGAAGAATCCCTGAAGTGTTACATTCCCCTCATCAAAATCAGACAGGTCTCCGATGATAGGTCTCCTAGTCCACCCTGTTTCTCAGCCTCTGTCTCCCCTCTCAGTGCCCTCTGGCTCTGTGCACACACCACGTCGTGGCTTACAGAGCATCTCATTACCTGTACTATCCTTGTGCATTCTAAGGGGTGCTTTGTTCTGGTCTGTTTTGCATGGTTATATGTATATGTAACTGCTTTTATTCTGTATTTGTTTCAGTTGAAATGCCTTGAAAGGCTTTTCTTTTCTTGGGAGGGGTGAGACCCAGGCCCAATGGAAATGGTTGTGTACTCGCAAGGAGAGAGAGGTGGTCCATGAGTGGTAGAGTTGAAGTTGTGCCATGCTCTGGGGCCCTAAGGCCGTGCTCTGGGGCCCTAAGGCCGTGCTCTGGGATCCTAAGGCCGTGCTCTGGGGCCCTAAGGCTGTGCTCTGGGGCCCTAAGGCCAGTGTTCTTTCCCTTCTTACTTCTGGGAGACCCAGTAGCAAATTGCCAGTAGGAGTGAAAGGTTCAAATAGTGTGGCCTTGTGGCCCCAGCTTTCCTGGGCAGAGTCCTATTTCATCACTCATTTTAATCTGGTGTATGACAAGTTGTGTCTCTGGAAGGAAAGTGGGGGTGCTGGGTGGACGGAGGCCTCAGGGCTGTGGGAGCCTGTTCTGACCTGGACCCCCTCACCGTCGGGCCTCCATGGGCCACCTGCTCCAAGGGCAGGTTTGGGGGGGATGCGGCTGGGACCTGCTGCTGACCCTGCTTCTGTCATGGCAGCCCTGGTGAGCTTCGGGTCCAGTCCCATGATGTCTTCAGGAGGGTCTCAGCAGTGTTGGGTGGTGGCTTAGCTCATAGCAGTGTTTCTGCAGGTCCCAGTTGAGTCCTAACTCCATCTCTAAGTGTGGGGAAGATTCTCTGCCCATGTGGCAGGCACGAGTCTCCAATAACTCTCGTAGGGCCCGAGAATCATGCAGGGTGGGGAAAGCAGAGGGGAGCACAGGAGGCCTTGCCGCTCTGGCCTCCTGGGTCACCAATGAGCCACGAGGACGCTGACTGACAGGCTCGTTCAGGGGGGTGCTGGTGGTTCCAGACCCTGCCGGGGCGGGCCTTCCAAGGCCAGCTCACCTGCCTCACTCCCCCACCTTTTCTGGGGGCTTCAGCTCTTTGGGTCTGCTTTTGGGCTCTTGACGTCTTGTTTAGGGAGCTTCTCTGAACTGTCCAGTGTTCACCACAGCTGTGACCACAGAACCTTGCATCTGACGCTGGAGAGAGAGCTGCAGGGGACGGCTCACATAGGGGAAATCTCAGTGCTGGTGACGTCCTTCCTAGGAGCATTCCTAAAGGGCTTTCTGTTTCAGACTATTTTGCATATTTGAAAGAAAATATATATCGTAATCATTACCCCAGCACGATACGTATTTGATGTTCCAGACAACTTATTTTTTTCATGAAAATGCTCAAAAGGCCTCTGACACTGATGTGAGAGCACCCTGGAGGTGCCCTCAGCCCCACGGGCCCCGGTGAATGCCGTGTGCCCAGGGCAGCGTTGCTGGGCTGTCCCCACACTATCCCCAGACCAGCATCCTCAGGCTGTCCCCAGGCACTCCAGGGGCAATGTCCGGCCTCCTCTTCTGCCTGAGGGCTTGAGCAGCTGGGTCCCGGTGCTGAGGCCGTGGTCAGTCTGAGTGTGAAGGGGTGTGCGGGGCGGTCAGCTGCCCGTGATGCTCTCTTGTACTCACTGGACCCACCTGGGCAGCTTGACATGCTCTCCTCCTGGGCCCTTCACGGGACTGTGGTGGTCTGCGTGGGCCAGGGATGGGACCTGCCTGCACCCCTATGGCTGGGCCCCGGGGGGAGCGGCTCCCCTGTGGTCCCACATGTGTCTCTCTCCCCTTTGCAGAAGGAGGGGACTGAGGGGCAGAGTTACCTGGATCCAGGGGTCAGGGCCTTGCCCGCCGCTCCTGGGGCAGGTGAGCTGTTTGGGGTTGGGGGCAAAAAGGCCCCTCCTCAGTGCCATCCTGTGGCCATGTGTGGTGTTGTGACTCCCATCCTTCCCAGAACCCAGGAAGCAGAATTAATTCTACTCTCACTGCTGGGTCTTGAGTGGAAGTAAGCAGGGACGACCCAGATGCAAACAGAGGCCACTTCCTCTGAGCTGGCTGTAGTGGGGCTGGGGGAGTGGGGCCGCTTCTGGGTGGAGGGACAGGGGAGGCACCGGTGGGCCTGATGTGGGTGGCTGGTCTGGGGGCTGCCGGGCGAGCTTGGAGCAGCATCTGTGTCATCGGTGAGGGGAGCGGGTTTGGCTTCGGCCTCAGGCACGTAATGTGAGAAGCTGCGCTGTTGCCCAGGTCTTGGCTGCTCTGGGTGGAGACTTGCGTCCGGCTGTGTGCCTGCTCTGTCCGGCCTGTTGGGAGTGCTGCACCTGCCGTCCAGGGCTGCTTTTGATGTTGAGGCTTCAGGTCCTGAGTGAGAGTCAGGTCGGGGAAGCCCCCTGCCCACCACCCTCTGCCTTCCCTGCTGCCCTGAGCTCAGCCTCGGGTTTCACAATATTCAAAGTCTTGGATGTTTGCGGGATTTTCAAACTCAGGATTTTGGGCTAAAGAAGTCCCTGAGGTTGGGGGCAGGGATGGTGGCAAACACTGGTTTTGAGTGTTTCCAAGCTGTCTGTTCTTTCTAACCCTGGCACCTTTCTGGCCCAAATAAGGACACAGCCATGGTCCCCTTTAGGGGTTCAGGGGGCCGCTGCAAGGAGCATTCCTTCCTTGTCTTAGTGGGAAGGCGTCAAAAGACCCCTCTGCTTGGGTGGTTGGGTGTTAATCCCCTGTTACAGTGATTTCAAACTCTAGGAAGAGCTGACAGCAACCTGCTGCGGGGGAGCCCCCAGAGCTCGCCCACCCCCAGGGACCCCAGCATCAGCACCCAGAGGAAGAGTGGCCCCGAGATCATGGCTGGGAAGTGTTTCTGCACCTGCATTTCAGGACTGGTAAGCAAGCCGCCAGAAGAGGGAGCATTTCTTCAGAAACTGGAGGCCTCTCCTGTGCCAGGGCTGCTGTTCATTGGCAGAAGTGGACGTCTGGGTAGCAGACGCTTCTCTCCTTAAGGGAGCACAGCCATGGGTCCGGGTGCTTGGAATGAGTACCTGCCCCGTGCGGCTTGTAATTCGCAGCTGTTGGCCCGAGCTCGGGGAGTCAGCAACTGCACTAAACCCACTGTAAGCGGGGAGAACAGGGTGAGTGCAACCCTGTCACCTGTGGGGTGTGACAGTGGAAGCGGGACGGATGGAAGGAGACTCAGCAGCCGCGGGGCTTGGCATCTGGAAGCCATGGTGCAGCCGAGTGGGGAGACACCAGGCATGGTGCTGGGGGTTCCGCCAAGGCCGCCCCTCCTCACTCCGCATTCTCCTCTTCATCCTGTTCTGATGTCAATACAAGTGCCTTGCATGTCGGTCCTGGTGTCGCATTGTGGGAGGATGTTTGTAATGGGGCACGTGTGGGGGGATGAGGCCTGGACCTGGTCCTGCAGGGTGGTGGGGCCGTGCCCCCGGGTGGCCGGCAGGCCGGGAGCACATGGGAGGCGGGGGGGCTGATGCGCAGACCCCTGCAGGGTCCTGTGGCCTCTCCTGTCGGCCCAGGGTGCTCACAGATGGGGGTGCTTCAGTGCAGTGGCTCCCAAGTCCTGAGTTCTGGTTAATTTATGTCAAATAATGCAGGGATAGAGAAGGGGAGGCCCAGGCAGCCCTCCCTCAGCCCACGGAGAGGGGCCCCTGCTCTTGGCTCCACTTTGCATTGTCTTTGAAGGCAAGTCCGTTTTCCATAAAGCAGGTTAGCTTGACTGACGCTTCTCCCAGGCTTACCTCCTAGGAAGAACGTCCTAGTCAATGTTTCCTGGTTCTCCAGAGCTGCTAGGCACACTCAGCCTGGAGAAGAGGCTGTTTGCACTTGGCAGATGCTGAGCTGAGCTGCAGAAGCCAGGATGTGGGAGGCCAGACCCACTGTGACCGGCCTGGGGTCAGGGGGCTGGTCCCTGGAAAGACCAGGCACGATTAGAGGGTGCGACTTCCATCCACCCTAACCTGTAGGAAGGGTGGGGGTGGAGGTCGAATCAGCCCCCAGTGGCTACGATTTATTCAATCACGCCTATGAAGGGAACCTCCATTAAATGTCTAAAAATCTGCACACAGCTGGGTTCAGAGAGCTCGCGGGTCTGTGAACTGGTGGGGGTGCTGGGAGGGTGGTGCCTGCCCCCGCACGCTCCCCTGTCTGGCCACCCAGAGCTGTGCCCCCTGCAACACACCAGTGGTAGTGAGTGGTGCATCTCTGGGACTCTGAGAGTCACTCGAGTGACTTACAGAACCTGGGGGTGGCAGGAATCCCTACCTGGCAGCTGGTTGGTCACAAGTGTGGGTTCCCTGGGACTTAGGCTGCGCCTGAAGTGGGGGGTGGTTTTGTGGGACCGAGCCCTTAACCTGTGGGGTCTGGGTGAACTCCAGGCAGGTGGTGTAAGGACTGAGTTCAATTGTTGGACACCTGTTAGTGTCGGGAAAACCGGAGAACTGCTGTTGGTGAAGACACCACATACCTGCAGTGGGCAGAAACCCTCAGGCTGTGCTTCTGGAAGCTTCCCGTAGGTGTGTGTTTGGATACTTAAGATGTACATGGTGAAGGAGACAGCATGTGAAGTGCTTCATCATGTCCCAAGGGCGGGGAAGAGAACGAGTATGTCAGGCCTCATGAGGGGCCTCAGAGTCACGGCTGGGGCGACTGGAGCTGGCCTTGGAAGACCGGGAAGCCCCCAGTGGGCAGAGAGGAAAGTGGGACCTCCTTGCACCCGGGACAGTGGAGCTGGAGCACGTTGGTGAGAGGAACTCGGGTGTGGGTGAGCCAGCTGCCCACTGTGGGACTGAAAATGAGTGACATGACCCCAGCAGCCCTTCAGGGCCCTGCACCCATCTGGGCTCCGTGGGGAGAGCCACAGCTTGGCCTGGGACCCCGGATGTTCCGGGCTGAATGGTGGGAGGGTCGGGGATGAAGGGTGTGGGCCCTCCGTCCTGTCACAGAGGCCGGGGTGTCGGGACGCCCCGCACACTGCAGGTCCCTTGTTCGCCTCGGAAGTGAGGCACAGCTAGGATCATTCAGGCTGCCTGGGGGCCCAGAAGACTGAGCAGCTGGCTGAGAGTAAGGGGAGTTCACACCAGGTCGAATGCTCCAGACCCCCCCCCAGGGGCAAGTGGCCGAGGTGTGTGTTTGGGTTCATCCTGGTCCTGCTCTCAGGACTGGAGGTGCAGAGCAAGTGAGACACCGCATTCCTTGGAAGGATGTGTGAGCTGGGCCGGCCTCTGCAGGTGAAGCCACACCTGCCGCCTGTGGGGTCTCAGTCACGTGAGACTAGCTCTGCCTGGCTCGTCCCAGGCCCACACGGCTCTGTGTCTTCTGCAGCCAAGAGCATCCTGGAAGGGCAGGTAGCACGCTGTATGTTCTTGCAACTCAAGGAGGCTTGCATGCAACTGGGTCCACCTGAGGCAGACTCTTTATTTGTAGATAAGGTCTTGTCTGCTTTCCTTGCTTTGGGGAGAAACTTGCATGAATCAACATACTGTGAATCTACACCCACAGCTAGAGGGAAGGGAAGGCTGGGGTGGGGCTGACTGGAGGTGTCCATTAGTTAGACTTTTGTGATTAGTTTAGGGATTGACACTGCTGGAGGGAGATGAAACGACTAGTAAAGCCCTGGTGAGTTAGTTGCCAGCCAGCCTGCAAGGATGTAGAAAGCAGATGAGAGCCCCAGGCCCCCAGACCAGATTTAAGTGCCCCGGAGCACCTCACAAATGGGAACAGGAAAGAGGAGGAAAAACAACAAAAAGTCACTCATGCTCTTTGTCCCAGATGCCAGCAGCAGCTGTAGACACCACGATGGGCGCCGAGATACAGGGCCTGTGTGTCACTTTCATGTGACCGTTGGCATGCTGTGGTTTACATTTGTTGATGGGGTGTTTTTCTCCAAGGTGAGTCCTGAAGACTGAGGGATTGTTTTAGTCAAGGGCCATAGCAGAATTGCACCTTGAAAGGTGTATCTGGTGGATTTCCAGGCACTGGCCCCGTGTTGTCCAGGCAGGGCTGCAGGGTTTCCTGCATGGTCATCCTGCTGGACGACCATGAACTGGAATGTGGTGCCGCCCCCCCCAAGCTGAGGGGCCACCGTCCCCAGGCCCAGTGCTGGGAGGAGGATGACCCCCTGACTCAGCACATGCAGCAGAATGAGGAGATGGAAATTTGTTTATCAAATTTGGGGGGCAGATATCCATGATATGGACACTTCAATGCCCTCTTAAGTTTGGGGGATTTGGGTAGAAAATAGGACTCTGAGTTTTCGAGAGAATGGCCTCTGGTTTCCCTACAGTTAGATGGTGCTCGGGGGCCAGTGTTGAAACCCCAGCCCCGACAGTCTGTGGGGCGTGCCTGAGGAGCGGGGCCAGTTTCCTCTGCTCTGAGGGTCCGGGGCCTCCCCTGGACTGGGGGCCACCACACACGTCACAGCCACATCACCTCAGCATGGTGGGGCCACTTATTTTTGGCCACTGTTCACTAGAGAAGGACATTTTATGAAACTTGAAAATCAAAGTTGAAATGGCTTGGCATTCTAATCTGTGAGAAAAATGGCGCTACGGTTTTGATGGCAGCAACTCTGATTTTTAGTTAACTAGGGTGTTTTGTGTTTCCCAGGCAAGTTTGTGATGCCCACCTGACCTCCGAGTAGCTGTCTTCGTGCTGTGCAGCGAGGTGTTATCATGGTGTAAAGATGGAAGCACACTCTCCTCTGGTCATTCTGTGTTCACCTTTAGTGTTTCTCCAAATCCCTTCAAAGCTGAACTTTCACCAGAGCAAATTTTCATGAGCACAATTAAAACAAATTTGTCTGTGGTGTCTTACCTTAACTGAAGTGGAACTAGACAGACGGGCCAGGACTCTGATCTCTGGGGCTGCCCCAAGACTCTGTACTATAGCAGCTTTTTGTCCTTGTGGGGCTCAGATGGTGTCGGCCCGTGGGAACGACCTTAGGTTCTTGTCTGTGCTGTCAGAAGAGAGTACGAGTCTCGTCTTCACTGTCCGGTGCTCTGAGGGCGGTGGCAGGAGGGGGACGGGACTCTCCGGAGGCAGAAAGCCCAGCCCCGTGAGCAGCTCCCCTTGGCAGCGATGTGGGGCGGTGCTGGCATCAGCAGACCCCCCAGCGGTGCGGGCTGCACTCCAGTGTGTCCTTGTGTCGGCAGGCCCCCCGCTCGTGGAGACGGCTCCTGACGGGCAGTGGGTCTGTATGGTGGGCCTGGCCGGGAGGCCCTTCTGGTCTCCCACAGCCGTGAAACAGTGGGTGGCTCTCCTCTGCAGATGTGTGCCAGGCAGACCCCTGGCTGGTGTTTCTCCTCTCCGGTGACCTGCAAACACTGCTTATGGGCATGAAGTGATGCTGAGGGAGAAGCAGCCTGCAAGGTGGTCGGCACACAGGAGCGTCGGTGCAGAGCACAGAGGGGCCCTAAGCAGCAGGCAGTGGGTGCTGACACGTTCCAGCAGAACCTAACGTTTGCTGTGATCTTTGACCTATAGAGGCTCTTCTGTTCTTAATATAAAATGTTCTTCTCTGTGAGAATGTTCAGAGTCAGAGTTCTCAACAGAAAGTAATAATACAAAACAGGGAGCCTTTTCAAACCAAGGATTAGGGCAAAGATAATTCCTTCAGTGTACTCAGACTGTCTTTCTGGATAATAGTAATTCTCGTATGTCAAAGGATTTAAAAATTATTAATGCCCATTGTTTGTCAGTGCCTCTGCGTCTCTTGCTGAGACCTGCCCTTTGCAGGGAGGAGGACTCAGCCTGGGCAGCGTGGTGCCTGCCTTGGCCCCTGGCCGGCTGCCCTGCTCTGCTCGGCCTCACTGGGGACTCACATTCTCCTGCGCCTTTCCTCCCTCACCGTTTACACTTCTTGCTTTGCCTCTGTTCCGAGGACTCCAGTTAAGCTTGGTACTCTGGATAGCTAACTTTTTAGAGTTATTCCTTGGCTTCTGAGAAGGATATTGAGGGTCTCTATTGTCACATAATCAGTAAGATGCTGAGAGCATGTATGCGGCACAGCTCTACGGCAGGAGAGTTCTTCTGCAGAAGACAGTGCTCTGCGGCATCAAGTAGACGCTACTGTGCCTTTGTTTGCAGGAGTGATAGGTTGGCATGGCTGCATTCTGGAGCAGACACCGTTTCCATAGACCGCGACAGAGCCGTTCAGTGATGGAGAAGAAATGCCTTAATGATCTGCCCTTTGCCTCTACGCTCACTTTTCCAAATGAGTCATAAAAGTGACTCTTCAAAGCTGCTCAGTAAGAATGTTCAGTCAGGTCTGTGTGTCCTCGGGGGCCCTTGGGTGTAGCGCACACGGCAGTGTTCTCTAGGCAGCCTGTGCTGGTACACACTCGTGTTCCGTGTGGTGCGGGAGGGAGCGTGTGTCTTGTGCTGACATACTGTGGGAGAACAGAACGAGCGGTCAGAGAGATGCACACGGGCTTCCCCAGCAGTCCCGAGGCCGGCAGGTTGTGGAGAGGGAGAAGGCCAGCATTTCCGCTGTGTGGGGTGCCCAGGTGCTAACTCGGGGGGGCAGAGCACGTTTTCAATCCAAGTGTCTGTGAGCCATGGCCCTGGGTCCTGGCCCTCCTGACAGCCACCATGAGACTGCTCAGAAAGGGGCTTCCGGAGTTGCCAGGGCTGTGTCCAGCTGCCTACAAGTGTGTTCCACCCGGAGAGACCTGAAATTGGGCCCCGCTCACTGCTTTTCATCCTGGGGCCTGGCTCCAAGGGTGTCCTCGGCATCCTCTGAACGTCAGACTGTGTCCCCTACAGCGCACAAGCCCTCAGGAGCCCTTGTGAATCTGTGAATTATCACCTTATGGAAGCCTGTCTTCAGAACTACGACCATCTCCCCCTGTTTGATTTCCCGGGACTCCTCCCCACGAGTTGCTCTGAGTGTGTTTAGTCCTGCTTTCCCTTCTAAAATAGCTGGCTTCTCAAGCCGAAAAAGACAAGTATCAAATGATCTCACTCATATGAGATCTCACTCATATGTGGAGCATAAGAACAAAGAAAAAAACTGAAACAACAAAACAGCAGCAGACTCACAGAACCCAAGAACGGACTAATAGTTACCAAAGGGAAAGGGACTGGGGAGGATGGGTGGGAAGGGAGGGATAAGAGGGTAAAAGGGGCATTACGATTGGCAGGCATAGGGTGGGGGGGCACGGGGAGGGCCGTACAACTCAGAGAAGACAAGTAGTGATTCTCATCTCACTACACTGATGGACAGTGACTGTAATGGGGTTGGTGGGGGGACCTGATGAAGGGGGTAGTTTAACCACCATAATATTGCACATGTAATTGTAGATTAATGATACCAAAATAAATTATAAAAAAAAAATAAATAAAATAGCTGGCTTCTCTCAGAAGATGCAGTAACGGTTTCATGTGAGCTTTGTGTATCCTGACTTGCTGGCTGGTGTGTTCTTCCCCTGAAGAGATTAAGGAGCTCTTAGTGAATATGTATGGTGTAAAGTGGTCTCACAGCCTTTGGACTCACTAGTTTACTAAAAAGAAATACATTTTCTTTAAATCAATATAACTACTTGCTGAAGACAAATGTATTTAAGAACATGCTGGGTTCTGCTATGAAATTAATGTTACTCCTGGTCAGTTGGAATAGAAGAGCCGTCAGCCTTTTAGCAAAAGCAAGAGTAAATCATGGCAGGAATTTCATTCCAGGTCGTCCTCACCTAGAATTGGCTGGGCCCAGGTCAAGTGATCGGTTTGGTGGTGTGCGTGCTGCGGTCCACAGGGGCTGGGCCTGTGCCGGGAGCCACATCTCCTTCAGCAGTTCACGAACGGCTGTGTGGACACTCCTCCGCAGACGGAGCCGCCTGTGCTCCACGACAGCACAGGTCTCTTCGGCATGAAAGTACCCAGCTGCACGCTTGGCTGTCCCGCCTTTGTTGGGCACTGGGCCCTGGAAGCCCCGTGGGTGTCCCTGGTCTGGCTTTAGCTTTGATTTTCAGCAGGGACCCTGAGCCACTGGAAGGGCACCCAGGAGCTGCCACACGCAGGGAGTTTGGGCCACTCCGGCCACCCGGCTCACTGGCCTAGGGTTGAGGGGTTTATTTCTGGACACCTGTAGCTCTTCCCACCACCTACAGTACAAGAGGCTCCTGGCCCAGTTTTGCCTCTTCGTCTTTGTTCCACAGATGTCTCGTCGTGAATGTGGGAGGGGCGGGACCTGGGAGGCTGAGGATGGGGGAGCACCCATTCCCCCAGGAGGGGTTGTGCAGGCCTGAAGGAGGGGGGCTGCCCTCTCTTCTGGGAACAACTCCACAGACCCAGGGCCCAGCGGCCACACGCGCATGTTGCCGTCCCTGGTGACTGTGTGAGGAAGAATGAGTCTGGAGCCGCCGTGGAGATGCAAACCAGCCAAAATTCCATGTGGAACTTTTCCAGGTGTCTGTGGGGTGGCATTTGCCATGTGCAGAAACCCTGCTGCATCTCCCTGGACGTAACATAGGACAGTTATCAGCCCTGGGAGTGACACTGGCAAGAGTTTTTTCAAGAAGATTTGGGACAGTGTAAGAACTATGAATGAATTCCAATCAAAACCAAGATCTGCTCATTTAAAGTCAGCACCAGGGTGCCACCCACAGGAACCTGCCACAGCAGGTCTGTCCAGCAGGGGAGTGTGGGAGTCCTATTCACATATCTCTCAGTATCGGGGAAGTCGTTGCCAGGGCTGGCTTCTTGAATCAACACACCCTACAAAGCTTGTCCTGCTAAGGGACAGAAATACAGGACCAATCGTATGCCTAGAGAGGGAGTGGTCTTGACATTGAAACCTCATCAGTAGGGTCTGTTTATGATGCTCCTCTGTGGCGTCTGATCCTTGTCAAGCCTTGGTCACTCCTGGCTGGGCTGGTAGTGTTGTGCCTCTGAGAAGCTTACAGAGGAAAAGTCAGACTCAGGCATCACATCCCACACCCAGAGGAAATTTCTGAGTCAAGGCAGACTCAGACATGCCTGCCAAATGCTGTTCACCATGGTTCCAAATGTAGGTATTCTGGAGAAACCATTCATGCAACTGAGGCTTTCAAAGATTAACTTATGGTGTGGAAGGCCGTGTGTCTGTGGGGGTGCTGCAGCATGCAGACGGGTGGAAGGGGTCACCTGGCCTTCCTCCTGCTGGGATGTCTGTGCGTGTGCTCAGGGGGCTGCTGCTGGGGAAGCCTCACCAGAGCTTACCTCCTGCTTCCTGGGGCTGTTCCCCTGGGGTGGGAGCGTAGGCCCACTCCCACTGACTCCTCTCGTCCGCCACCCGTGAGAGCTGTGATGAAGCCTGGGGCCGAGCACATGGCGAGCATGCACACGGGCCTCACGACTCCCGGAGGCCTGCGCCTTCCTCTTTCTGACTCGCAGTCCCGCTTGGACTGAGGCATTGTCTAGCACTGCTGTCCCGCAGATGCCGTGTCCGAGGGTCTCAGGGCCGCAGAGACGTCAGCCCCTGAGCCCGGACCAGACCCTGGCCTCCTGCCCGCTCTGTGCTGAGCCTCCGCCCTTGGTTTGTCTTTGCCGCTTGCTTCAGCCCTGGGGCTGCACTGTGGGCTCCCCTATGGCCCCAGGACGAGCTCCATCACCCCCTCACCTGAATGCACTGGCTTTCCCGGGAGTCACCCAGGACCCTTCTGTGTGGTGTTCAGCTTCACCCCCCAGCCCCTAAGGCTCTCCTTTTCATACCTGAGTGGGAGAACCTTCCAGCAATGATTTGCTTCTGGCAGCAGAAACACCTGCTAGGAACCAGGAAGGGAGTTGCTATACTTTACCTTCTCTGGGATATTTTCAGCTATTTTCAAGGCTTTTTTCCACTTGCAGTACCCTTGGAAACGGAAATCAGTTAAGTGGCAGCAGCTTTTAGATTTCTGGTGACCAGAGATAAAGAGAAAAATCCAAGAGAAGAATGCCTGCCGCAAATGACAATCGGTTTTACAAGGAGCATGTTCTTGAGACGAGGCCCACCTCATGACAGTGTTGCCTCCTGTCCGTCAAACAGCATGTGTGCGGCCAATGGAGATGCTGTGGGGGCCCCGTGTGCAGGGAGACGAGGCGTGGGTGCTGGTTGGAGGGTTGCTATGGTGATCCTCATTATCGTTGAGCAGCAGAGAGTCTTGTGCAGGGCCCGGGCAGCTTGTGTGTCCTGCTGCTCCTTCCAACAGTGTGCACCTGCACACGCTGCTTCCACTAGGGAGGTGACTCTGCTTGGGGCCCCTCGTGACGGCTCTCAGCAGCTTGCGAGCCCCGCCGAGGCTCCTCTGGCCCCTAGGCCACTGGGTGCACTTCCTGCTGCTCTGGCCGTCGATCAGAACTCAGTATCAGGGAATGGGTGTGACACCTTTTTTTTTTGTGGGAAGGAAGAGAAGGGAGAAAGGAACAACCACACCCTGTTGGTGACCATGAGCTTGAAAAGTCACAGTTGTCAGAGAGCCAGTTACACTTCTCACATGAGGCACCACCGGGGCCGTTTGCTGCCTTCATGCGATCTACCCTGGTCATTCGGAGCCTGGGCTGCAGGATGGTTACTGGATCAGGCCCCTGAGGTGACCACCCACCTGTGTCTCAGCAAACCCTGTCTGTGCAGCTGTCTGCTTCCAGAGAGGCCGCTGTTCTTCCTGTGGTAGAGCCCAGCCTGTGAACCTCCAGGTAACAGCTCCTGGCACGACTGTGTGCTTAAAGATAAACACACCAAGGTGACGGGCATGCAGAGAGCACTGGCGGGGGGCGGGCTCGGGGCAGGCCCCGCAGCCAGGGCACGGACGGTGGCTTGCGCTGTGAGCTAAGCTCCTGTGGCCGGGTGCCTGAGCAGAGGCTTATGCATAGCGAGCCTTATGCACAGCCTTCCAGTGTGAAATGGTATTAAATTGAATACCCACCGTGGCTTTAATATGACCTTCTTTATTAAACTTACATTTGAATCTCTGCCTCTTTACTTCTATTGTCAGATCTTAGGCAATATTTAAACATTGATTTACTATTATAAACTAGAAAAAGAAATGTTCTCACTCAGACTGAATATAAAGTTAAGGCAGAAGCTCTGGAAAACCCCTTATACTTGGCAGGTGGAGGTGGATTTATGACCGTTTGGAATGGTTAAGAAGGCAGGTCCCTGTTGGCTTTTATTGATTCGCCTCCCCAAACCCTATTGTCAAGTGTCATCGGCCAGGCTAACATTCGGCTCGCAGTGGTTCCAGGGACCATGAGATGCTCCAGGTTGGAAGGAGCCTCCCGGCCTGGTGCGTGCATCTGTGTGCTGCTGACGTACAGCCCACCCCTGGTCCCATGACAGCCTGCAAGTGCAGCAGCCCCCTCTCCCTGACCTCCGACAGGCGTCTGCGGGACACAGAGATATGGTCCCCTTGCACGCGTGAGCCTCCACGCGAGCCCCTCCCCGCCTGAATTATACCCTCCCTGTCCCCAGACCACTGCTCACTTGGTGTTTCACTGTTTCCCCCTTTTCTCCACTCTTCATTCTCTCCTCCTTCTCGAAGCAAACACTTAATTGTCTGGCATCTTTCCTTGGATATCAATTGTTTATTTGAAAAATCTGAAGTGTTGTTCTGCACATATATGTGTTTTTAAACTTGCATCAGGGGTTATGCACTGTGCACGGCCTCACAGCCTTCTTATGATTTCATGGAACCCTCTTCCCAAGCTGTACCGTGTGAAGTGTGGCCCTCAGGCTCCTCCTGCGTGGCTGCGTGGCATTCCAAAGGCCGAGTGGTGCCCCACACAGCGTGGCTTTGCCCAGGGCTTGCCCTTTAGTGTCAAGGTCTAAGTGTCAGGGGCTCACGGGAAGAAGTGACAGGGTGTAGCCCTGTCATCCTGGACCCTAAGGGCATGGACTGGAAGGTCAGACAACATGACATAGTTCACCAACTCAAAATTAAGGTCTATACCAACATGAAGTCTAAAATTGAGTCATGATAGGAAAAAGCCCAAACAACTAACTAGTATTTAAAGAGATGCTCACCTTCATTAGCAGCCAGAGAAAATGAAAATTAAAATGAAACATCCCTTCACAGCCATCAATTTGGGACATGTGGGTGCTGGAGAGACGATGTTGGCCGGGCTATGGGGAGGAAGGAAGGGTCCCCATCCCAGCCCCTCCAGGAGGCAGGCTCCTGGTGCTCGATAGCCCTGCAGACCCTCGGGGGCAACCTGGAGGGCTTGCCCGTGGTGCAGGCCGCCCCCAGAGCCCTTGCCAGCCTCCCCTGGAGCCTTTAGAGGTGCTTCTCTCCACACCACGGAGCAGGAAGCAGGAGGCACGCCCGCAGCTCTTTCACAGAGCGTGGAACTGCGTACGCCCAGACCGTGAGGACATGTACCTCTTGTCTCTGTGAACTTTAAAAGCAGAATGTCTGTCATACATTTTCTGTAGGAAATCACAGCATGCCTGCAGACGTAAGGCACAGAACCGGTAGCGCCTTACATTTGCTAGCGTGCCTGATCTTCCTTAGAACCAAGAGGAAATTTTCTGAAGTAACTGAATATGCTTTATGAACTACAAATCTCATGGCCCTCAATCTCTCAGTCTTAATATTATTCCTTAAATGTAATAGCGATGTACTTTGGGGCTTCATGTAATACAGAACAATTTTTAAAACTGCAAATCTTACCCTGTTTTGTGGCCACAGCGTGGTGGTGACCAAGGTGAGGGAGGGCCTTCTGTGGGGCCCTGGCCGGGTCCCCGGCGGCTGCCGCCCGGCCCTGGTCGCCCTCCCTCGCTGCTCTAGTAGATGAGGAACCAGCTGCAGAACTTGGTGCCTGCAAGCTAAGGGGATGATGCTGTGAGCACTCCAGGTACTGCAAAGGAAGGTTAGAATATTTTAAAACTTTCATGGTATTGCAAAATTGTCCTTCAAAAGGTGTGTCTCCTTTGCACACTTTCCAGCAATGATTACTTAGCCAGACATGCCCTCCACACCTACCATGCAGCGCAACCAGTGTCACCATCCGACGAGCCCCTTGCCAGTCTGGTGAGTCAAGTTGCCCTGTTGCTCAGCTGGGCCTCTGTAACTAGAGGCGAAGCAAAGCAGACCCTTGTGCGTGTACAGGGGCGACGGGCGCTTTGTCCTCCCTGTGCTTCTGGTGCTGCTGGGCCGCTTCTCTCCCTTCTGTCTGTTTTCTGATCATATAGGACACATTGACATTTAGTGATGGCTGGCTGGGCATCTGGTATCCTTGTGGGTGGGGGGACACCCCTCAGCCGCCCTGTGGGGCGACTTCGGGAGGCGGCTTGCCAGGAGGGAGCTCTGATGAGGTGAGGGAGGCAGTGCTAGCAGGACGCTGAGTCTCTCACCCGTCCCACCAGGGTGGGCCTTACCCCGTGTCACTGCATAGGGTCTGATTAGAGGTCAGGGCAGCACCAACGAAGGGTGACCCGTGCATGGGGAGGAGAGGAACCAGCTCTAGTGAGCAGGGGGATGGGGCCTGAGCACGAGCTGTGAGGCAGGAACAGGAGGGACCGGGGGCCAGGGGCAGGGGCAGCAGAGGGCGGGTGATGGTCCTGCCACAGCACAGGATGGTGGGCCCGGTGCCAGGAGGGCCCCAGGGTGTCTGTGGCTCAAGGAGGACTGGACATTGGTGGCAGATGTGGGATGACCTGCCCCATCTCAGGGAGTCACCTCCCTGAGGATCTCATGGAGTCCCTGTGGGGCTAGTGGGGACACCAGCGTCCGATCTCCTGGTGCCATCAGGTCCACCCCATCCTCAAAACCCATAGGGAACGCCAGCAGGTCTGACCTTCCCTGCGGGTCAGCCTGGCTGGGCAGCACCTCTGCTGGAGGAAGGCTGGCTCCAGATGGCAAAAACCTTCCCCAAACCTTCTGTCCCATGTGGTGCTTTAGTCTCATAGTCTGAAAACTAGAATCCAGATCTCAGTGTGTCCCGAAAGTGAGAATCCTATTTGGAGGTGTCCACGTTGTCCTGCGTGTGTGTGTGTGATAGCGTCCTGGTGCAGAAGGACTTGCCGTGTCTGCATCGTCCCGGGTGCGGGTGTGTGCAGCATCTCGTGCCCTCAGAGGGTGCTCTGCTGTCAGTGGACCCTGCCCGGATGGGGTTGCCCTGGGTGCCTTACTTGTCAACGTCTCCCAGATCTTGGGGTCCAAGAGGACGTCCCGCCTGTTGGTGAGGTCCCCTGATATCAACACTGTCAGGGGAAGGAAAGCCGTTCCGTCAGCCTTCTCAGCTCATGGAAGTGGGTGCGCCCGCACCTTCCTCGGGCATCTGTGCTCCTGCACGGCTGCCATTCTTAATCATATTTTACTTTTCAAAAAAATTGCTTTCATTATCGTCTCATTTGCAGCTCGCATGGGCCTCCCTGCCCGTCAGTGTGCGTCAGCGCTCTGCCGAGGTCGGCCTGTGAACGGCTGGGGCCGCGGTGCGGTGAGTAAGGGTGACCCATGTTGGTTTGCAGAAGTTACTATTTTTTCAGTCTCTTGAGGAACAACCTAGAGAGTCGCTGAAACTGCCTTTGGGTGGAGCCGCTCAAAGGCCTTGCCAGGACTGTGCCCCTGGCCTTGACCTGGAGGTGGCCCCGCAGGACCCCTGCTGTGCGGTCAGGAGGTCAGGGGGTGCCTGTCAGGGGCGGGAGGCGCTCGGCGTCACTGGCTGTCAGCCTCTTTGCCAATTCGGAGCCGAGTTTAGTTGTTTTTCAAAGTACACTGTTGAAAAAAATCATATCCCTCCCCTCCCCCCAGAACCTCAGGTAAGATGTGACCTCATCCAGATTGAAACCAAGATGTTCTCAAAGTTACTGGCAAACTCTCTGCCGGATGTGGGTGTTTCTAATGGCGTTTGGGTGTTAGTATCTTCCAACAGCGTCTAGTTCCTGTGGGAGGGGTTCTGGGGCACTTTCCTAACCCTTCACAGCAGGAGCGGCCCTGACACCTTCATTCTGCGCCTTTTCCCATCACCACCCAGCGAGCTTAAGGTCTGCCTTCCGCCCCGGTCCTGGCAGGTTCTTCAAGCGGCTCCACCCAAAGACAGTTTCAGGGAGCCTCTAGGTTGTTTCCCAGAGACTAAAAATATAGTAATTTCTGCAAACCAAACCAACATGGATCACCTCCCCTCGCAGTGCAGAGCTCATCTCCCACTAGGTTTCTTACTCATTCTCTAAAATGTTTACCGCTTTATCTTCCCGGACTGACACTGTCCCATTAAACACTCGCTCCCCTACCCTGGCGCCCCCTCTGCTGTCTGTCTCTGTGAGGCTGGCAGCCCGAGGACCTCCAATCAGTGCAATCACACAGTTTTTGTCCTTTTGCGACTGGCTCACCGTGCTCCGTGTAGTGTCCTCACAGTCCACGCATGTGGTTAGCAGGCGTCAGCACCTCCTTCCCGTCAAGGCTGCTCTGTTCTCTCGCATGGTGGGCCTCGTTATCCATGGGCCCTGGGCTGCCTCCCGGCTACTCTGAATAACAGTGCCGTGAACAGGGGAGAACAAATACCGGGTTGAGTCCCTGCTTTGATTTGGGTCAATTCTTAAGTCATTTCCGTGGGTAAGCATTGTGGTGAGTGGGGATCGCCCTCCCCATGAGACAGGCGGGCCATTGCACGATTCCAGATGCAGGGCTCAGTGGCCACCGTGCATTGTGGGGGAGGCAGAGGTCAGCGGGGCGGGGGCACGAGTCTGGGCAGGGATGAGTGTCCCCATGGCATTTCTGCCCACGAGGCCAGAAGGTGGAATCAGGTCTGGGTGTGGAGAGCGTCACCGGCTGGTGTGCCCAGGGGTGGGGGCCCCGCTCTGTGCGCGGTGGGCTGGTGCACATTACTGGCCCTGCAGTCCTGTTGCTCTTGGGCTCATGTGCTGGCAGAGGCCCCGCTCCCAGTGGGGACCAGACGCAGAGCTCTGGCCACGGGCTGCTCTCAGAGGCAGGTGGGAGGCCACCTGGCGTGTTGGGGGGCCCTTCTCCTCCCCAGGGGCTCCCCTTGCCCCTAGGGGATGAGGCGGGAGAAGGACTTGGGTCTGGTCCTTCTGAGACTCCGGGAGGAGCAGGCCCGGCGGGTGTCCCAGCCTTGGGCTGTGGGTGTCCCAGCCTGCTGTGCCTCATGGGCCCCCAGCTGGGGAGCACATACTTAGGAAGCTTAGAAGGGGGGACTTCGCGTTCTGAGGAGCCACCGTGAATCTCTGAGAGGGGCAGGGAGGGAGGAGAGGGAGGGAAAGACTTGTTCGGGGCCAGGTTTGGTCCCTCCCCCTTCCTCCCTCCCTCCCCAGCGCCCGCTCTCCCTCCCCCCCTCTCTGCGAGGGGGCCAGGTGCCCTCCACTTGGTGGGGCAAGAATGGTGCAGAAGCAGGTGATGGATGGCTGTTTTTGAGTTACTGTCACAGTCCAGATAAGATGAGGCTGACAGATTCCTTTCCTCTTCCCACAAAATGTGCCATTTTCTCAGGGCTGCTTACAGCCTCTGAGCCAGGCCTTTCTCTTCTCGTCTGAATAGTCAACGGAACGTTCCCGGCTGATAAGAGGAGCAGCCTGTTACTTGGCAACGGCTGGAGCCGAGGCTGCTGATGGGGAGATTAGCTGCCACAGAGGAGCCGCCTTCTCCCTCCCCTGCTGCTTCTCAGGGACCCAGACGGACCGCACCACCCGTGACTGCCCTGGGCATTTGGGGGTGTTCTGAGACCCAGCAAAGGGCGTTGGCTGGGCACCCTCCCGCCGGCCTCGGGCAGGTCCCTGTTGCAAGAACCTGGCCAGGGCCAGTCAGGCCAGGCCTGGCTTCCTGGGGATGCCGGGCCGGAGTTCAGGGCCGGCGTGCCTCTCCCCGGCTGAGCGAGGAACCGGCTGATTACTGGTGACCGGTGCCTCCTGTTGCGGCCACGGGAGGAACGGGAAGGCGCTGAGCTCACCGAGGCATGCTCGCCCGTCCGTCCATCAGGATCGAGGGCAGAGAAGAGAAGTGGCCCTGGGCTTGGGGCAGAGGCGCCACAAGCCAGAGCGCCCTCACGCTTGCCTTGCGCGTGCAGACCGGGCGCCGTGCTTGTCTGGGCTTTGCTGTTTTCGTCCTTCTTTGAGTCTTTCTGCATTGAACTCCCTCGAGTGTAGACACAGCCCCTCACAGCCGGCCAGAATGGGCGGCATCTTCCTGCAAACAGCCTGTGTTCGCCTCACTCTCCCCTCCTTTGCCCTCCAATCTGCTTGTTACTTTTTGGTTGGTTATACAGGATCATTGAGTTTTACAGTTGGAAGAGTTGTTCACATCATTTGGTTCCACTGTGTTAGTTTGGGGAACAAACCCCAAATCCCTGAAGACCAGAGAGTCTCAGCAACAGATAGAAGTCACACAGCAGGGGGGCAGCAGATCCAGACCCCTGCAGGCTGGTCCCAGAGGCAGTTCCTGCTTCTCAGCAGCAATTTCAACAACAATAAGTAACCACATAAACATTCTCTCCCTGTGTCAGTCTGTCTAACTTGCCCATAGAAAATGCAAAGACAAATTGGTTATCAGAAAGTGTGCTTTCTTTACATTTTTGTTGTTATCAGTGTCCACATTTCTGACTCCTCCGGTAAAACAGGAGCTCCCTGCAGACGCGAGCGCTTCCTTCTTTACCTTGGTATGTTTCCTATGCTCAGCACCCGGCACCTCCTGGACAGTGGTGTGAGTGCCGAGTCGGTCTGTCCACTTACTCCGAAGGCCGTGGGCAGTGCTGTGTGCCGGCGCTGAGGTTTGTGCTGGTAGCATTTGGTTGGGAGTTTACTATTATTATTTTTGATTATGTTTACTTTCGTCTTCCCAAAATAGTAGGAAGCAACAAAGAGCTAAGCGTGAGCTGGATACATTTGAAGTTGAGATGTGAAGTCCTACCAAGGAAGGGGAAGGAGTTAGTGTTTTACTCATAATGGTCAAGCTTGGGCGTGAGCCCCAAATTTTCCTTGAGCTTCCCAGCTGCAGGAGGAAAGGGAAATGTAATGAGTTGAGAGGTGCATTATAAATAGTAAAAAAGTTCACATACGAGCTTAGACAAGGGGAAGCCAGTGGTGGTTATCGTAGACTCCAGAGAGAGTTGTATCAACAGTGATGACCAGCCCTTCTTTCCATATGCTCTAAAGTGACTGTCTCTTTCATTAGAAGTCTTGACAGTGAGGATTTTAATAATGTATTTAAACGCCACAAAGATAGAGCCAAGAAAACACTGTGTTGGTTTGTATGTGTGTGAGAGTGTGCAAGATTCGCCATAATAAAAAGTGATTGGATTTGGGGCTTGACAACCGTGCCCAATCCTGAGCGTGAAGCCCCCGGAGGAAGGTCATGACTGGGATCCTGGCGTTTGGCCCCCACCCACCCTGTGGGCCGCACACAGGGAGCAGCGGGCTGCTCAGGGCTCTAGCACCTCTTCTGGGAGCCCATTCCCTCCACTCCAGGGGCCACGTAGCTCTCCTGCCTGCCTGTGTTCTCTGGACCTGCCCTTCCTGCTGGCTGCCTGCGGGACCAGCAACCCCTGCTGGCATCCAGCCGGCAGACACTGGGGCTTCGATGCTGCCTGAGCAGCTCTGCAGGACGTGTACTGCTTCAGAGGAGAGGTCTCCGAGCCACAGGTTTCCCTGTCTACCACTGCCCGGTGGCCCCAACTCTGGCCACAGCCTGGCCACAGGGCCCCCAGAGTGAAGTGAAGATGGGGGACCATGTGGGTCTTGGCAAGACTGGAGTGCAGACAGTCATGCCCGGGTATCTGCGTGCAAACACAGCATTTGGACAAGAAGGGTCTTAGAAAGCACCTGCTGCAACTGTCCCATTTTCGGAAACTGAGGCGCAAAGAAGGGAAGTGACTTGCCCGCAGCCGTGTGGCGGCTGGTGGCGAAACTGAGACCAGCACCGGCCTCCTCGCGGCCATCAGCGTGCCAGCTGTTGTCCTGTCCGTCGAACTTAGGACAACAGGTGGCAGATGCAGCCTTCCAGGCATCAAGTGTGCGTGAGCGATGGCTTCCGTGTCACACTTGGCAATGTGAAAAATGTCTACCCATGCTTTTTAGGACTGTTTACATGGCCCAAAGCAGTGTGTTATCTTCTGACTCTGACCTTAAAATTTACCCTGTTGTTTTCTGTTGAAGAAGCACCATGCCGGCTGGGGGACCACAGTGGCCAGGGCGGCATCCTGGTGGGGAGGCCCGCGGGCAGAGTGAGGGCACCCCAGGCATGTCGCTCAGCCCTAGGACCTCAGATTTCCAGCTCATAGGGCAGAAGGGCCTGAATAAAATGCACACCACCATTCTCTGCAGTGGCAGTAAAAGCCTGCTTATCCTGTGGTCAAAGGCCTCGTCTGCTGACCTGCTGGAGGATGTCAGGTGGCCTGGCTGCAGGCATCTGCTTCAGGGACAGACCAGAAGGACAGACAAGGCCACTATGCCCGAGACAGAAAAAGCAGTTTCGAAAAGCATTCAGAAAGGTTAATGCCTCTATGTGAAAATCTATTACCGCTCTTACCTAAAGCATTTAGATTTGAGGGTTGAAGCCACAGGTGATACATTAAGAGGCATGTCTTGCAGGAAGGGCCGGATGCGCTGAGGCTCAGGTGCGACTCGTTCCTGCCGACAAATATCGTGCTCAGGGTTACCAGCTCCAGCTGCCCAGCCGCTCCCTGGAATGCTCAGGGTGCAGGACTCTATCCAGCGTGTCGGCTCCAGCCTCCATTCAGGGCTCAGGAGTCAACGAGAAGCTTACGTGCAGCGCCAGAGGTGGACAGCAGTGTTGTGCAGACCCAATCCCTTTGTTTTTCTGTAATTATCAGGAGTCAGGAGAGCTGTTCTGAGGGATGCTGCATCAGAGCTGAGCTAGGGGTTAGGCTGTGAACACTGGGCGCCTGCTGCTGTGAGAACTGGCTCTCTCCACGGCATGTGTTTAAACCATGCTAACGAGAGTTACAGGTCATGCCGCGGACCCTTCCCTCAGGGGGTGGAGCGGCCACCCGTGCTGAAGCCTTTCCTATGTCGGGGCCGGGCAGGGGCCTGGGTCTGCCTGAGAGGCCAGTCGTGCCGGGCAGCTGTGCGTTTGTGGATGGGTGGCCGACGTGGGAGCCCCCATGGCCCACGGTGCCCTCCCTGTGTCCACTGTGGATGCGAGGGCTGCCCTCTCCCTCCTTGGCAGCATGATCCCGAGAGTCATCTCCCCATAAAGGTGTGATGCCCATGGGGTTCCCCAAAAGTACAGTTTTGTTTTTTCATGGGATTCCTGGGTCCTGGAGGCTGGCTCCTATGTGACCTGCTGTTTGAGGGACTTCTGGGCAGCCAGGGAGGAGAGACTGGCGGCCAGCAGCCACGTGGAGCTGGAAGAAGCCTCTCGCGGGCTGGCCTGAGAGCACATCAGGCCCACAGGCCAGAGTCTTCCTTTCGCTTGGCCCCCTGCCTCCCTGCAGGTGCATTCTGGGAGCCCTTCTGTTTGAGGATGCTTTCAGGTGGGCATGGCCACCCCGATCCTCTTTGCTGGGCATCTCTCTTGACAGAAGGGCCCTGTGCTTTGTCCCCACGACCTGTCTGGATGAAGAACAACCAAGCTGAGGCCTGCATCCAAGCCTCTTTGCATATAGCTCTGTTTGGGAGGACAGTCTTCCACCAGCTTGTGGGTTGCCCCAACTCTGCACAGTCTGCTGACTGATGGGAGGGACTTGCAAACAGAGAGGGCATTTCCAGGGAAGGACAGTTTCCTGAAGATGATGCGGGCATGGGCTTGGGCTTCTCATCAAGTGTCAGGCCCAGGTCCCTTCCCCCAGCAGCTTACACGTGCTGCTGGCACCTGCCTGCACACCCCAAGCCGCGAGCTTCTGCGTGTTTTTCCTTGAAGTTGACCTGGAAGGGAAACACTGCCAGCAGCACAGCCTCCCATTCTCTTAGGAGGAGTTATCTGGGCCTCTTTGATTTTTACTTTCACTTATTCTACAGATAGGAAAGTTTGGTTTCCCATGTTTGTACGCAATTCCAAATTCCCGTGTGGCATCTCAACCAACACTCCAAAGACTTTCTTGTAATAAATGCTAGGGAGCAATATCCACATTCAAAACCCAGATGCAGTGTCGCAAGCAACCCTTATAAAAGTAAGACGTGTGATCCCCTTGTGATGGGGGAGATGCACCTTGTGGAGGCACAGACGTGAAGCAGTCCTGCTCTGCTGTGACTGGAGCAGGTAGATGCATGCTTTCTGGTGACTTCCGGCCACTGAGACAGTCTGTGCTTGCGAGAGGCCGGCATGTCCCCTCCTGAGGCTCCTTCTGTGCTGCGTGGAAGAGCAGGTGCAGTCTGCAGTCCGGAGGGAGCACCAGCTTCACTCTCAGCCCGTCGGGGTGGGGGGCCTGCCAGCCGTCCACAGCACAGAGCCTGCCTCCTCCAGAAGGCCCTCCTTTACCAGCCCTGACCTTCTCCGTGAGCCCGGCCCGTCTCTGGACCTTTGCGTCAAGGTGCTCAGGTCCTGGTGACATCTTGGTGCCCACGAGCATTTCGTGTCAGGTGTGAGTGTCTCACATCAGCTTCCCTGAACGCTGGTGGACACCGCAGGGGCCAAATGTATGCTCCTCGGTTTGACCGAGATATGTCACACTCATCCTGGTGACTGAAGACGCAGCGTTGCTCCAGGGAGAGCCTGTCCCCAGGCGGCCACACTGTGACACTGGCAGCAACAAGGGTCTCGGAGCCTGTGTGGCGACTCCCACCCTCCTGTCAGTGGGAACTGTTCAGCATCTGCTGTCCATGGGCTTCACTGCTCCCTAAGCTTTGTCATATTCTTTTATTTTTAACTGCTTTTTCCAAGTTTTAAATTGTGGTAGAATATACATAATTCAAGATCTACCATTCAACCACCTCACGTGCCCAGCTTCGGGGCATTTAGCGCACCCTCACTGCTGTTCGTGTGTGATGGGCACCGGGGGGCCCGGCCCCTGCTGCTGTGAGCACCCGGCGCGGGGGTCTCTCTGAGGCCCGTTTTCACCGCTTCCGAGTATGAACCCAGAAGGACTTGCAGGATCACAGGGTGATTCCACGGTAAGTTTTCGAGGAACCACCACTGTTTTTCATTTTCCATTCCCACCAACAGGGTACAAGGGACTTGTTTTTTCAAATTACTTGCTTTTTAAAGAAACATCACATTTGTCTTGATAGTTGAGTAGATTGTTGGTTCCTTGAGATGTGGGGCCCTTATGGTTCTCGGGTCTCTCCAGGCGCTGTTCCTCATGCCCAGCGGCATCGACGCTTTGCCTCTGATTTGACTCCCTGGGAGCCGTGAGGGCAGCTGAGCAGGGAAGGATATTCCGGCCCTTGTCTAATTCTCAGCCCCCACCTGAGCTGGGAACATCTGAGAGGTGCCTGGGCCACCCACATGCCGAGCATCTGGGAGTCAGGCCCCCAGCACTGGTCCACGGGCCACTGTTTAATCAGCGTGAGCTCATAGATGCCGCAGCCACTCCGAATCTCAGGGGCTTATCCCAGGGGACCCACTCCCTATTCACACCAGCCCTAAGGATTCGTTCTCGCCTCTTGTGCACACGGCCTCTGGGTTGCTGGGAAGAGCTCTGCTAGGCATGTGGACACCCACCCATGATGGCATGCAGTGGTGGTAAACACCCTCCAGAAGGGCCACAGACTGCCCGAGGCCATGGTGACGTGCCTGCATGCAGAAGTCCACTCCAGGAACTGCCACTGGTGCCCACTGCAAAGCTCCTACTGGTCCGCCTGCGTCCCCCCTTCCCTCCCCGACCCCCAGTGGCTTATTTTTCCCGGGTGTTGGCTCAGACGACCACAGTGATGAAGGTTCTCAACCTACCGACATCTGGGGTGGCTGGCGGGTGCTGGTCGCCACGGCCAACGAGAGGGGTGGAGCCAGCCTGCCCATGTGACCTGCCACAGGGGCTCACCCTTTCCCGGTCCTCGTGTTCCTGGCAGTGGGAGGGACTGTGGCAGTGCGGACCACTGAGGCCGTCATACGGCGAACTGTGTGTCAGATGGTGCCTCGCGCATCATCCCACATGTGGATGTCAGCTCGTATTTTGAGAGCTGACATAAGTTAATCAGTTTCAGAACAAGACGTCCAATCACTGCAGTGTGACTGTGACAACCACATTTTCTACATCAATGACTGGGACATATTCAGACTCTGGAAGGTCCCAGGCCGCGACACCAGCTGCTGGCCCTGGGGTTCGGTGCCTCAGTTTCAGTCAGTGTGACATAGGAGGGTGGCTGGTTCTTCGTGCCACAACCCCGTGGGAGCGCAGCGGGGGTCAGGGGCTGCTGGAGACACTGTGCAGCCACATGATAGGTTTCCTTCTTCCTGCTGTCAGCACCACTGCCCCCGTGCGACATTCCTGATCCGGAGAAGCCTGCTCATCTGGCCACTCGCCTGGGGCTTATGAGCCCAGTGGGCCTCCCCACACCTTGCCTGGCATCCAGGTGGTGGGGGAATGGGAGCCTGTCCACAGAAGGGGTGGCGGAGCAGCGTCGCTGCCGGGCCGTTAGGACAGCTGTTGGCCCTGTGGGTCCCCGGCCACGCTGTGCACAAGGTGCCCTGACACGGGCCTGGGGTTGCCTCCCCGAAGGGTAGAAGCAGTTTTATAGCTCCACTGCAGAAATGTATGTGGAGAATATTTTATCGATTCAAAGGAAAGTTTTCTTCCCTCTAGAGACTTCTTTTCAGTGGGGTCTTGATTCTGGGCTCTCGTTACCTCTCCCCTCCTCAAAGCTGTCTGGGAGAAATTCATTTTTCCTGGGGAGCCCCCCGGGCTCTGGCAGAGCAGTGGGTCCCCTTCCACCCTGCGGTGGGGGGAGAGGCCCGGCAGCAGCCCGCTGGCACAGTGGGGAGGCCCAGGCTTCACTGCAGGGAGCTGCTTCCTGGAAGGATGGTGGGGGCGGGACTGGGTCCTGAGGGAGGCAGGGAAGAGTGACAGGTGGTCTCTCCTGGAACGGCAGGACCCTGGGGGTCGGAGGCCCCCCGGCTGGCTGCATGGCGTTGCAGGTGACATGTGCAGACAGAGGCTGCTCAGCTTGGACGTGGACCTTGCAGACAGGTGGCCCTCGGAAGTCCCCTGGCTTTGCCTCTCCGGGGGCGAGGGGCAGCTCCTGAGTCAGGAAGCCCGGGCATATGCATTCCGGAGGGGCTGAGCAGGTTCTGGCTAAGTGCTGAAGGAAGGGGCGGCCTCTGGCAGGGTCCCTTGGCACATGCGCTTTGTCCACCGCAGCAGCCCAGTGGGGTGTGGGAGAGCCTTTGACCCAGAGGGGGAGTGGCACTGCAAGGAGGCAGCCACCAGGGGTCGCTGTTGCTGCTTCGTCCTCGCTGGCCTCCTTGGTCCTGAGCGTGGTGGCAGGTTGCTAAGAGGAACCAGCTTAAGCAGTGAGAGAGAGTGATTGCTTCCTGGTGCTGCCGCGCTGGGCCGTGGTGCTCACAGCAGCGGGCATGCCCGCGGGGCTGGGACCCCGGCGGCGCCTCTCTGAGCCCGGGGTTGAGGCCTAGGATATCCCAGTGGCCCTGTGGTCAGGCCTGCTGTGACTTCCCACTTTCCGTGCTGCAGTAGGCGGACCCCCATGTTCCTGTTGTCCTGCAGGGTCAGCTGGCCCCGTCACATGGTGTTTACTGTACGTGGTATTTTGAGGATCCTGGTGCATATCACAGGCCATGGTTTCTGTGATTACAGAAAGGGGCCAGGCCCTGTGAAAGCTGCCTGTTCTCCCCCAAGGGGTCTGCACACTGACCATTTATTTTATGTCTCTGCCTGTCTTGCCAGTGGGTTTCAACCCCGGCAAGTTCACTATGAATTCAGTGAGACTGAAAAATGACAAAGGAACGTTCTTGGGCTGAAAGGGTTATACCCAACTTTATTCCCACGGTGGCTGGTCAGTTACTAGAATCCCGTCCACTCAAAGCGAGTCTGCACGCAGCAAGCCGGTCTCTGCCTCTGGGCCTCTCTGTCCCCCGCAACCGTCTCAGTCTCTGTCCTCAGCACTGCCACCACTCCAGCCTCTGCTCTCCTGCAGCCCTGCAGCCCAGAGCACTGGGCAGGGCTCTTTATATAGTCAGTAACAACGTATTGCCCACACGAGTGTAGTGAGCTAGCCAACCAGGACTAGGTGAGAATCCTGGCCATAGGAACCTTCACTTTAGTCATACTGCCCGACCCCATAATTATTTTAATACCCTGGTACACCCTCGTTTGCAAAGACGTATAACTGCAGCACCTTTTCTGCCCAACTCTTCTCACTCTGAAATCAAGAACGTTGTTTTTGAGGTTTCCAGGGGACCAAGCTAACACATGCACATTATTTACATGAATGAACTATTTACACAAATTATTTAGCAGCTATGTGTGTTGCAAAAGTTTCTAAACGTGCCCAAAGCTAATCACCCCCTTCTGAAAATCTAAATTAGGTGATCTCACTGTATTTATTAATTCCCCAGTCCCATGATCTCTTCCCAAAGAAATAATGAAGAAATGTAAAAAAGACCCATGAAAAATAAAAACAGGTACATATGTTAGAAAACAACAGAATTAAGTATCATGGGTGCAAAGAGACCATTCCGTCACCAACACAAAGGTCACCAGAGCAGCAGTGACCCGCAGAGGACCCTGGGGCGGTGATGTCCATTCTGGCCTTGGGGCCTGGGAATTCCCCCCATGGGGGCTTTTCTGATAGACATGTAGGTAATACCACCAGCCAGTGGTGTTTCTCAGCAGGTGTACAATTAGGTTACATAGGTTTTTTCCTTAGAATGTCCTTTAATGCAAGCTGGGGGCATATCACCTGCAGGAAACCTAGCAAGGGTTCTCTTGGTGGGGACAGAAACGGACCCATTCAAATGCAGGGCTGACCGGAGGGCCTGGGTCCTTCTTCCAGAGACACGACATGTGCCCGTCGCTGAAAGCCATGGCATCTTGAGAGGGATGGGGCAGTGTATCCGAGCATACAGTCCCCTCCCCAGAGCACAGGTCCAGGGGGATCAGGGACGGATCTGCTGGGGGAGCTGATCCTGCCCCCAGAAGGCGTAGTGTTCACAGAGGACATACAGGGGTGTGCACCCCTCATTGCAGCACCCACCACGAGCCCCCTGTTTGGGCTCATTGATCCCTGGTCCTTCATCCAGGGGGTCATCTGCTGGTGGTGTAATAAATTTCTGTGGGCATCTCAGTTTATTTTTAGACAATGGAAAAATGCCAGGTAGTCATCATGGTATTTATTTAATACACAGGTGGTACAGAACATCAGATGTGGGACATTTGAGAGGCGGGAAGGCATTGCCTCCCCTGCAGGGCTCACATGCCCCTGCAGTGAGAGTGGGTGTGGGTGCTGGAGGCCACAGGGGAAAGGGGCCATCTCGTTGCTGCAGAGATGTGCGTGTGTGAGTGTGTGCATGCGTGCTTGTGGTGGGGCAGGGGGCTCTTGCAGCACACAGAGAAGGGAGATGTGAGCGGGTGTGTTGGCCCACAGAGGGCACTGCCACAGGCCAGCCTCGGGTTTGGAAGATGGAGATGTTGATGAGTGAGAACAATTTTGTGAGCTGGTCAGGGCCGCTGGAGCTCTGGTTTGGCCTCATGGATGGGCAAATGGTGTTTCCTCACATCCTTCCAAAAATGCAGTGCATCCCCTGTACAGTGGCCGCTAACAAGTATGTCCCTAAACAGCCTCTGCTCCTCAGAGCATTCAGTCATTGACGCTTGGCTGGGACATGCTACCTGCTTCCTTAGGACCTCAGCCATCCCTTCTCTTTCTGTCTTTAGAACTGCCTGTTCTGCAAAATAAAGGGGGTATTGCCATTCTAGAAATGGGGACTTGGGGACAGCCTCAGAATTCCTCTGGGTTCACCAGGTCTGTGCCGTATATCAGTGGTGGCTGTGGCCATTGCCTGCAGAGGCCTGGGACAGGCCCTACCCACCATGGATGCAGGCTTGTTTCCCCAGGGGCTGCTGTTTTCACGCCTCTCCCAGCCGGCAGCAGGATGGTTTTGTTACTGCTCTGGAAACACACATCCCGTGGGCTGCCTGTCAGAGCATCCCCTTGACCCCAGAGCCTCCACGGACCCGTGGGGGCCATCCTGTTCCTGGGCAGCACCAGTGCCCTGTGGGCTCACCCTGAAAAGGCAGTGTGCCTGTCCGGTTCCCCTGTCTCCGCAGACACCACCCTCCCCGAGGCACCCTTCTCTGGGCGGCAGCTCCTCTTACTCCCCAGACTCCTGGAAAAATGCAAACCGTGCCAGCAAGGCTGAGCAGCCCCCTGCAGCTCCCTGGGGTGGGGTGGGTAGGGGGACACTGACCTCCCCCTTGCCCTCAGGCTCTGCATACTCGCTGGGCTTGCTCTGCGGCTGGGGACGCTGAGCCCCTTGGCCCTGGGGCCCCGGCAGCAGGTGCCCACCCCTCCACAGAGCCTGCTCTGTGCCTTGAGGTCGCCTCCAACCCCATGTAGGCGACCACGTTCCTTAGATGTTGGAGCCCAACCAGATGCCTCTTCCCTGGGGGCCTATGGCTGCTGGACGAGGCCGCCCCCTTCTGTTTGCTGTCCTTGAGCCCCGTCCTCTGCAGCCCTCGTCACAGCACAAGCGAATAGTTATGTGTAATCAGCGGCTAGATGCCTGTCTGCACCCACGCCTGGAAGCTGAGAGCTGAGTCTTGTCTGTTCAGAGGAGCAGTGGAGCAGCGCTGTGTTCCCCGGGGTCACACAAGGCAGAGCAGTCTACTCGTCAGAATGGGGCTGGGTGTTGCGAACATGTAGCAGACAGAGGACCAGAAAGTGCTGGCCATGTGCCGGTGAGGACGGGCCTCTCGTCCCCCAGAGGAAACAGGAGAGGCAGTGGGGGTGCTTGTTGAGGAATAAAGGAGGGGCTTGGGTTTCTGCACACAGGGGAGCAATGTCTCCTTCCTAGATGAATTCATGACCTTGAAATAGCAGCAGCATCTGGGTTCTCGAATGGGTGTTAGAGGCTGTTTGTATGTGTGTGCCAATACACGCATGCAGACAAATTGCATGCAAACATGCCCACACGTAGACATGTATGCTCACACATGTATATCCATACATATGTACATGTACATTATGACTGTCGCACCTACACACATATCATACAGTTTTCGTGTGGTGATAACGGCTCATGAGTGGGCAGCAGCAGGCCTCAGCATGTAACCCCAAGCCCGTTCTTACTGCGCTGTGACTTTGTGGGGTGCCCCCTCTGAGCACTGATGCCCCAGTGGTGACTCTCAGAGTCGGGCAGTTTATATGATGCCAGCTCCTGAAGAAGAGGGAAGGGTCGGAGACCCTGTTAGTGGGCCCAGAGCCCGAGGCCCCGTGTGGCTGCTGTGACGGCCCTGAGCTCCCGCTTCCTGGTGCCCAGCCCCCCAGGCAGGACTCTAGAGCTGTGGGAACAGGCCAGCTTTGGAGGAAGAGATATCGGATGGGGTGCAGAACCATGGATGTAGGAAAGTAAACAAGAAGTCAGCTTACAAGGACATGCTGAGCAAGGTGAGACCCAGATGGGGTTGTTGGGCCCAAGTCGCGAGTCCCCAAGAGACCACCAAGGAGCCGATTCCGATGCAAACACAAAAGGGTCCTTTATTTCAAGCTCGAGCTTGGACTCACACCCTTCACCGACGCAGCGGGTCAGGAATGTGAGCCCGAGCTCAGGGTAGGCAAGGTTTTTATGCATTACAGGTTCAGGAAGAGGGGATTCTAACTTGGCATAAGCTGACTGGGGATTTTGGAAGTTAAACCATTGTTACTGGTTAAGTTCGGCGGGCCTGACCATGACAATGTAGCAGGAGCGTTGCTAGGGGAACTACTGGGCTAGGGGTCCACAGGCCCCGGTGGCCATTTGTCCATTTCTCAAGACACGCACATCTCGTACGCCTGGGAGCATCGGGCACAGATGGCCGGCCTTGAGATGAGACCTTCTTCTAATATCAGTTCCTGTGGTTAGGAAACTTTTCAAGGTTTCTTCCAGAGCCAGGCCCGGCTCAGGCCTCAGATGGAGATTAGGCAAAAAAAACAGAGTCAGTCCTGTTCTGTCCTTCATTTAGGTTCACACAGTCAGATTTGTTAAAATGGCTTCTCTTATGCTAACTCTAGGGTCTCACAGGGTCTTGACTGTGGGTGTCCTGGGATACTGAGGCGGGAGCCATCCATGCAGGAGAGGGTACTGAAGGCTCCAGGGAGTTCTGAGGGTGACTAGACTGTCAGCTCTGTCACCTCCGGGGTGGCTTTAGAGGCTGCACTCTCTCACAGTGGGACCCAGCCTGGATCTGTGTGAGCTGCTGTCTCCTTCCGCTGGTTCCCAGAGGCTTTGCTACCAGCGCCGCCCTCTACTTCATACCCCGAGAGTGCCAGTTCCGCCTGATGCTTTTCTGGCTTACATGTTCTTTTCTGGTCTTTTTTCTCATCTTTTCAATTGTCTTAGAAATGCTTCTGGGCTCCTCCAGCAAAATGACCCAGAAGGACAAAGCAGTGGTTTCAAAGTTCAGACCACTAAAAATCAATGTTCTATCAAATATACTGAGGAACTTCTTTGAGTTTTCTATTTTCCTATTAGGTATATATCCAATTTGGGGAAAATCCAGAAAACTTATGGCTTCTTAAATCAAGAACCGTGGGCATGTACAAGGCATCTAATGAATCTTGGAGGCTTTTTGCTTTTGGTCATGTTCACCTTTAACACACACACACACACGTATATATATATACACATACATACTATGTGATATGTGGCATCTATGATACAGATACTAGAAAAAAGGATACCTATGTCATGTGGTGCTAAATATGAATTACATTGTTAAAAAAGTGAGTTGGGTAAAACAAGGCACCACTACACAGCCACGAGAACAGCAAGGATGGTGACGCTGACACCGCCAGACGCTGGCCAGGTCATGGAGCAGCAGGAACTCTCCCTTGCTGCTGGCGGGAACGCAGACGGGGCAGCCACTTTGAGGACAGGTGGTTTCTTACAAAACTAAATACACTCTTACCACAGGATCCAGCCTGTTCTCCTTGGTATTCACCCAGGGACGTTGAAAACGTGTCCACACAAAATCCTGCCCATGGATGTTTCCAGCAGCTTCACTCATAACTGCCCAAACTTGGGAGCAACCAAGGTGTCCTGCAGTAGGTGACGGATAACTGTGGCCCGTCCAGGCTGTGGGCAGTATCGAGGGCTCACAGGACATGAGCTCTCGGGCCATGAGACAACACGGAGGAACCTTTAATACGCATCACTAAGCAGAAGGGCTGCACATGGCACGATTCCAACTCCGTGACTTCCCGGAAAAGGCAAAACAGTGTTGCCAGGGGTTGTTTGGGGTGTGGGGTGGGATGGAAGAGGTGGGGCACAGGATTTTTAAGGCAGTGAACCTATCTGTATGACACCATGACGGTGGATACTTGTCTTTTTTTCCAAGCCCATAGGATGTGCAGCACCACACGGGAGCCCCAGTGTAACATGTGGACTCTGGGTGGTGGTGATGTGTCACTGTCGGTTTGTGGGTGTGACAAATGTACCGTCTGGTGGGGGTGCAGATGTAGGGGTCTGTGCCTCTGTGGGGCAGGGGCATACGGGACATCTCTACCTTCCCTTCAATTTTGCTGTAAACCTAAAACTTCCCTAAAGAAATTTATTAACAAAAAAAATACCCTGGGGATATCTTTTTCTACCTCATCAGCATGGCTCTAATCTAGGGGCAAAGAAAATCAATGGTTAGTTTAATCAACCTTCAAATGAACTCATATTATTAGCTTAAGCTAAATGTAAAAGCACTGATGAAATGTTGTGTATTATGTCATATTTCCTCTAAATATGTTTGAGGAAAAGTTTTCAAGAGAAATCAGTGTCTTCCTGAGAACGTACTCACAACATTCAAACCAAATTTAAAGAGCGGTGCCATTACACTTGAGAAGGGAAATAATTTCCTGGGAACACCCCACCATGTGGACAGAAAGGAAGTGTCTTCGGCTGTTCTTCGGCATGAACTCCCGAGTGACCTGGGGAGCCTTCTTAGGGAAGTGACTCCGGCACGTCTGTGGGGGCAGGGGCGCCCGCGGACGTTAGGTGCTGGCTGGAGGGCGCCCCCGGAGCCAGGGCACCTGGTCTCTCCTCCTCCGGCCCAGCCCTCCTGCAGCCGGGGTGGCCACGCTCAGGCCTTAGCTTTCTCCTCTGTACAATGTGGGGTTGGGCCACCTTAATGTTCCGTCTCACCCCTGAATATCACGATTCTACTTTCAAGATAATTCCATTTGAAAAGTAAAATGAAAGCCTTCTCCCTATTCCTTCCCCATGTGAGCACACGAGCTACAGCAGGGGGGTCGTCTGCTCCAAACAAAATCAAGAGAACAGGGACACTGCTGTCTGTTTGCAGAGCAGACCGTCCCGCTCGCTGGGTGGTGGCAGTGGGGACACGACCCTCCTCGCGGCACTCACCGGGAGTCACCCCGCGCAGTGGGCAGGTGCCTTAGCTTCCTAGGGGCTCAGATGGGCCAGTGCCTCTCCCCAGCCTGTCGCCTGCTGTGAGCAGCCGCGCAGGTGGTCCGCAGGCCCTGGGCTCTGCAAAGCCCCACAGAAATCCACCATGTGCTCTCTATACTTAAGATGATTTTTTGCTAATCACACCGCGCCATCCGTCTTAAATAAGCACATGTGTGATATCAGACCAGCAGTTACTGAGTCAGCCTGGCACTGGGCGCATGTGTTTCTGCTAATTAAACTTGTTGCATTTGAATGGCTTTCTTCAGCTACATTTTGTGCAATGAAACTGTTGTGGAGACAATAAAAGACGCATTTTCCCTTCCATCCTGGCCTGAAACTGCAGATGGCCGCTCTGTGTGTGAGGCATTGGTCCCTGAATTGGTCTTTTGTGTGCACGAAAGACAATAATTGGAATGTTTGAACCCCTCACAGGAAGCTTGTCTCAAAGTGAACAATTTGCTGAATAAAGACTAATTGGGGCCTAAATTAATTAGAAGGCGTGGTTTGAAAGGAGGTTGATGAGTAGAGCCTGTCTTTTCAAACAGAGGAGCAGAGCGGGATGAAGGTCCCGCTAGAGCCGCCCTCCCCAGCCCCTCCTGCACCTTCTCGGGGAGCTCCGTCAGAGCCAGGCTCGCGGCTCGCAGTGGGCACCTGCGTGGGAGGGAGTTCCACATCCTGTGGCTTCTGCAAATTAATGTTTGTATTCCTGTGTGTTCCTTTTCTCATCTGGGAGACCAGGCCTGAGTGCTCCTGACTCTTTTTGCCACTGGGTTGTCAGAAGCAAAGCTTCGCACCAAAAATGTGAAAACAGTGCACGGGAAATGACTGAAACTGAGGGGTGGGGCAGGGCTGGGAGGAAGGGCTGGGAAGGCAGAGAATATCCGAACTATGCTGGCTTCACAAACGCTTCTCTCCGTACTTTTGCATCTGTGTTTTCTGCAATACTCTGCTTTTTGTCTAAAGAAACCGTTGCTTTCCAAGTCCTTCTGAGTTCTGGGAGTGCTTTGATGACTGTCTAAGGCTGTGCTCCAAAGCCCCATTGCAGTGCATGGTTTGAATGTGCTGCGAGAGCATCTTTTTCCTCTCTGAAAATGAAATGTCACTTTCCCTGTTTTCTCTGCCTTTCTTGTCTCACAGATGGAGTGTTTGGAAGGTGCCAGGAGCTCCCTGTGAGAGACATATACCGCCATGAAGTGTCGCCGGGGGTTCTGCAGCACCTGACAGCCACCTTGCAGAAGCTCTCCCGCACAGGTAGGGCAGGCTTGGGCGGAAACCGCACCCTCATGCTGGGTGGCAGTCCCCCAGGAGGTTCCGGGCAGCTGCCTTGAACTGGGTGCTCAGCAGACGCTTTGCTCTGCCTTCCAGTTCTGGGGCCTTTTAGGTGGTTGAGGAGTTAGAAGAATTACAGGATCAGCCGCGGTCGCAGCGCAGGCAGGAGGGCTGCAGCAGGCTGCTGGGGGCCTGGAGGGTGCCCATGCGGGACATCCCTCCGTGGGTCAGAGGCGGTCCTGTCCGGCTCCCGCGTGTGGAGGACCCAGGGCAGTTCTGCCAGGGCCCCAGAGAGGCCGAGGAGCTTGCTGGCAGTCACGCGAGCAGGGCCTCGGGACCTGGGGCCAGGCGGCCCGGGCGGCACTTCCTCTCAGCCAGACCACATCCATCTGGCCACGGATCAACCTTGCAGATATGGGTTCGCCTCTGCTTACCGTTGCTATGCAGGCTTTTGTTACACAGATTTGTTGCACGCAATTCCTGCTACCTGTTCACTTCACAGGATGCTAGGAAGATAACCGTTAAAATTATAATTAAAACATTTTGTATATAAATATCATAAGTGTAATTTATATTAAATATGGTTTTTTTTTGGAGGGTAAACACATCACCAGGCTCGGCATTTTGGCCGGGTAAGGCCCTGTCTCCCTGTGGCCTCAGAGAGTGGACAAGGCTGTGGTGGCAAAGGGACCAGTGGCTGCAGCTCTTGGAGGGTGAGCTTGCCGGGCCTCATGGTCGGGACCAAGTGACCCTGCCAGGGCCCAGGCCTAGATGTCAGGGGCCTGGAAACCAGCACTCTAGGGTGTAGACATCACAGGGCTGGGATTTCCTCCATTAAGAAGAGGAAGTATGTGGCCTAGCAAGTCCGGGGATAGCCCTCACTTTGGGGTGCTCACAGCGACGCACTGGCTCGTCGTGGCCCTGGAAGGTCCAGCAATGAAGAGTCGTGTTAGTTGGTTGGGCCACGGCACCCTTCTCCTGAGACGCCGGCTGTGCTAGGGTTCAGTGGAGACGCAGAGCCACCAGGAAAGCACACTGCGAGTAGTTACAGGGATTTGGCTGCATGCCATGGCGGGGGTGGTTGTAGGTCTCCTGGAGGCTATTGTCTTTGGCCTGAGCCTGAAGTCTGCAGGGAGAGCTGTGGGGAAGGGACGGCGGTGCGAGGTGGGCGATCAGGATGACACGGCCGCGACACTGGAAGGAGGTGTCCTGCGGAAGCTGTCCCTCGTCAGGGGCTAGAGAGGTGGAGAGCCCCCAGGGGAGGGGACAGCCACCCGCAGCTGTGGATCGACGGAAGCGCAGGAGCAAGTGTGCGTGGCTACGGTGGCCGCAGCCACGGGACGCTTCGTTCAGACAGTCCCGCTGTAAGGTGGCTCTGTTGCGTGCAGTGAGGCACCCAGTCTTTATTGAGGTGACTACGCGGCTGAGACCAAAGGCAGCTTCTTAAAGGGAAGCAGCCGTGTGCCGATGCGCCTCCAAGCCCTGAGGCTGTGCGTCGGCCTGCCCGGGGGCCTCCCAGAGGCTCCACACAGCATCCCTGTGCCCTTGGCATCCTCTGCTGGCGTCTCGTGCCTCTTCCTGCTCACCAGCCACTGTGGGCATGTCCTCGGTGTGCTGACGTCCCCTGCAGGGGGTCCTGTGGGAAGGAATGCTAATTAAGGCCCGAGGGCCGGACAGTGATGAAGGGCTGGAGAGGTGCTGTGCCTCTGATACAGCAGGGACACTGCGTGGCCAGCCCTGCTGGGCAAGAGCAGAGAGTCTCTGATGAGGCCACGTGGGCTACAGGTGTAGGGAGAGCGTCCTCCAGACGGATGCTGAGTGCACTGCGGCAGAACCCACGCCTGGCACAGCGGCTGCGACAGGAGTCCCCCCCGTCCTGCTCTGCACCCCCTCCAGCAGGTGGCGTGGTGTTGGGGGTGTGGCTATCTAAGGAGAGGCAGGTCTGCGGTCTTCCCACCAGAATGGCCCTCGCTCTCAGGTCAGAGGACTTCGGGGGATTCCGCCAGCCACTGAGTGTCTGCGCCAGTCACACATTCCAGAACTGGGGGATGACCTCGGCCGGGTTTGCCAGTGTGAGTGTCTGAGCCGCTCCTCTGGCTCGTGGCCACTGTGGCGTTTTGTGTCAGTTCAGAGCCAGTTTCCAGTGGTCAGTGAGCGACCTGAGCGTTTCCTTCCCCAGATCATGGTCACCTGGGAAGAACTGCAGGCCCCTTTGGTGAGGGCTATGAGAAAGGCGAACAATGCGCATTTCTGGCCTGTGTAGCAGAGTCCTTCCTTCTCTAAGGCGCTCTGGTCTGTGAGGTGGACTTTCCAAGTCTGGAAGCTGATTGAGGCCCTGAGACTCCCTGGTGACTCCGTTCTGCTTCTGCAGACCCATAAGAGCCCAGGAGACAACTGCCTGTTCCAGTTCCAGGACACCGACCGCCTAATCCACGCCAGGGGTCTTGGTGGCCAGACTCTCCTGCTGATGGTGGCCACCTTTCCTTGGTGCTTAAGTGCAGCCCGTGGCCTCTGCCACCCAGGGTCCTGTCACCCCGTGGTGCTTAGGGATTCCAGATGGGTGGTAGCAGCCCCGCTGTAATTTCTGACATACAGGGTTCTGACCCACTGAGCTCTTCTAGGGTGCTGGGCCACCCCATGAGCTTACTGCTCACGGCATTGGTGAGGGCGTGTCCTCCAGACAGTCCTGGGTTGTTAGCAGCTCTTAGAACCACTCTGGCGCCCCCGTTGCCCTGTCTATGCCTTTGGACACTTAGCTCTGCCGTCTTAGCTTTTCCATTTCAGTTCATATCAAGACCCCTTTGGTCCCTGTTTATGTCAACCAGCAATGGAGATGGTTAGAGAGTTTCCAGTCCCTCCACGTGAAGCATGGAGTGGAGAAACCCCACTGCTGAGTGGCCCGTTTCGGCTCCTGCACCAGGGCCTCACACAGAGCCACCCCACATGTGCTTCCCAGGCCTCTGTGGATGTAAGCTGGCAAGGTGCGGTTCTCAACACGCACTGTAGTCTCTCAGGGTTGTGCTCTGGGCCTGTGGGGCCTGGAGTGCAGACACAGGTGGAGATGTGACGAGGGGTGGGTCCTGGGGGACCGGCAGGGCTGTGCCAGCAATCACCTGGGGGCTCACGGGTTCTTCAGGCAAAGGCCAGGTGCCTCCTCAGCCAGAGAGGAAGAGGGTTTGGTGAGATGCAGGGTCCCATGTCCTGCCCCCTCCAAGCCGTGCCCCACTGTGAGAGGAGCCCCGTGAGGCTGGGGTCCCATGTCCTGCCCCC
>JAQQAC010008880.1:89148253-89179059 GCA_029783875.1 Phataginus tricuspis | reverse complement strand
GGCCAGGCCGTCCGCAGAGGGGCGCTCTGGGCACGTGCTGTGTGCTCACTGCACCGCGCTGCTTCCTGTACAGATCATTCTGCTTCCTTCTCGACCACCTCCTCGATTGTCCTCTCTGCTTGCAGTCCACCTCCTCACTCACCTGTCTTCTTGTTTGCACACACACCCAGTGCCTGCTCCTTCTGCTGAGGTCCACCGCACCTGAGTTCCAGGCTGACGCACTGTGTGTAGGAGGGGGGATGTGCCTGTGTGCACCTGTCCTGGTCCTTTACTGGGTTTTTGTTATACTCAGCTGCACATTCATGGGTCCTGGGAGCCTGGTGGAGGGACCACTGAAGTTGACAGACAAGTGGACAGGGATAGAGAAGCTGTAAAGGGGCCATGAAGGGAGGTCAGGGGCCCAGAATGCAAAATGCTCACAAATAAATAAACGAGGGCTCAGTTACACTAGGAAGCAGAGAAAGTGAAGCTAAAATCATAAATACTATTTCACTAACTACAAGGTTGGCAGAAATGAAAACATCTGAAGATCCCAAGGGTTGTCTTAGAACCTAAGGCAAATTGCAAATTTTAGACACAGCTGATCAACCATTTTGGACATTATTTTGATTACAAAAAATGGATTAAGTGAAAATCCTACATGGCAGCTCTTCCACCTCTAGGGACTCAGATTCTCACTCTGTGCACAAGCCCACCTGTGGCTGTCGAACTGCATCCGCGGTAATTGCAGACACTTGGAAGTAGCCGCATCCACCCACCAGTGAGCACTGAGGGCTGTCAGGTGACACAGTGGTCCGGGAGGCACTTGTGAACATGTCTGCATCTCACAAACGTGGAGCTGACAGAGCAGTTGCCCAGAGCACAGAGTCTGAGACTGCGTGGAGGTGAGAGTTCACCCAACATGTGACACGCGGAAGGCTGAACGCAGCATCAGGATGCTTGCCACCACCAGGTGAGGCAGAGAGACGCCGCCAGGGAGTCACTGACGTGGTGTTTCATGTCTGTAAGACAGTGATGTGTGCAGGCTATTGATTATTTTTGCATGTGTGAAACATTTCACAATAAACTAAATACAAAGTCCAACAGAGCAAGCAAAACACATTAGAAATAGGATATAAGACGAGAAGAAAATAAGAAGTAAATGGCAAGCATCAAACAAATAAACCTCACTCTCCGAAGGGACTAGAAGCCAGACAGATGTGCTGTTTGCCCCCAGCAGTAACAAGAGTGGATAAATACGCAGCCGTCAGGGAAGAAGGAAGCACCGTGGTAGTAAACCAGGCTTGGGTGCCACGGAGACCATCAACAACTTTGTTCTAAGGAATGTGAAAAGGCAGTTTATAAAAACTACAAACTAATAAGCATGACTCAAAATGTATAGAAAACTTGGATAAGCCTGTAATCATTAAATATGGTGTTTACCTAAATTTTCAAAAAGTCAGTTTTGAAGCATAGTGTGCATATTCCCCAAACATGGGAGGGTCCCATGCAGAGAGGAGGGCATGTCTATTGACAGCGGAATGTGTGGTCCCCGAGCACAGGCGGCGCTGTGAACATGGGCGAGCGCGGTGTGTGCACAGACCTCAGTTCTGCAGAGCCTCTTGTGTGACTAGACACTGACCATCTCCGTTTGGTAAAAATGCTCTGACCGCCTCTTCTGAGTCCACATTCGGCCTCCTTATTGGCTTTAAAGAACCCCTTTGTACTGGTGTGTTTTGCAATCAAAGGAGGAACGAGGGGTCTTAGTTCAGTGAAGACCCTTTCCCAGACAAACATTTTCTGTCTGTCTCTGAAGAAGTAGAAAGAAAGGTCAAGGTGAGTTCACAGAATCGTGGGCTGAGGGCTGCTGAACTAGAGGGAAATAGGGTATCCCAGCATCCCAAACAGAAGGGCTCGGCGGTGTCATCCGTGTTGCAGAGCGGGCCCCTCAGCCGTCCTGAAGCATTCTTGGCAGATTTCCTTTCAGCAAAGAGCTCCCCTGGTACACTTCAGAACTGGTTTCCAGATTATTGGCACCAGAACAGACATGCTGACAGCCAGAGTTAGCGGCTCCTTCTAGATGCTGGTCAGTCTGGAAGGCAAAGAAGGCAAATATGATACATTTTTAAAGCTTTCTTTTCCCCCAGCTCTTCAGAACTGTAACACCAGAAACTACATTTTCTGTGCCTGTTCCTCTGGGAACTTGATTCGGAGAGAAAGAGTCTTACTTCGCACATGGCATCTTCACCATTATTTTTTATGGGGCAGAGTGTCTTTTTAGGAGGCTGCGCGTATTTGGGTGTGAAGATCTCGGGTCTTCTGTGATATCGAAGGACGTGCAGATGTCGCCATCTGGACGGCGCTCGTGGCCCCTCCCCTGCCCAGCTGGGGCCCTCCTGGGAGCCCGGGGCTCAGCGCTCGGAGCATTCCACACGCCCTGCCCGTCGGCGGCCTCAGGAAGGAGATGCTGACTGTAGAGGAAGGGCCGACAGGCTTAGGTTGACCGCCGCAAATTCATCTTTCTGTTTATTTAGCTAGTGAATCACACAACCTCGGAATCCCATAGTGGTCGAGCTTTTGGTGATTCGCAGCTGATGTCAGTAAGCAAAGATGCTGCCCTGAGCACGTGGTGGAGGGCCGAGCCGGCAGGGTTTGGGGGACACTGCACCCCAGGTCTCGGCCAGGTGAGGGAGCCAAACGGATGGACGCAGAGGTGGCCTGCTTGGCCCCCTCCAACCCCCCTGGAGTCTCTGTCACCCCTTCTCCTCTGGTTCTCCTGTCAGCCGGCCAGGCCTTTCAGGAGCACGCCTGACTTTCAAGGCAGAGTAGAGGAAGAAAAGAGCTGTTGTCTGGATCTGAGGTGCAGTCAGCCGACATCAGAGCAGACCTTCACTTTACATGCAAGACTCACTACAACACGGGAACCAGAATGAGAACAAGGAGCTCCCGCACTAACTCATCACTTCTGGGGCAACCAGAGTCGCCTTACTTACCTGTATTGGCAATCACGCTTTTCTTTCAGGAAATGCTTAAATTTCCTTGTAGTTTCAAGAAATATTGACAAGCTAAGTACTATCCTTACGATTAAAAGGTAGATTTCTTCACTTTGAGCACTTTAAAAGCCTGCATTTTTTCCTAATGCAAACCAAAGATTTTACTTTTTAGCTTTAAAGTATAAGATCAGGTAGACTTTGTCCCTGTTAAAACTTAAAATGCTAAAAGCTTGATTTAGGGCACTGTTTAGCATAATGAAAAAGCTGCCTCAGGAGGCAGGCTGGCACCTTCTTTTGAACATTCTAGAGGATGGATGGCCTTTGTTTCATGGAGGTTTCATTTCAGACCTGACAGAGCCTCCTCTCTCTCTCTCTCTCTCTCTCTCTCAGAGAGAGAGAATTAGATGCATCAGCAGAGGAGGAAACAGACCTCTCGGAGCCTGGAAGCTTCCCACGTGGCGCAGAAACCCTGCGTTTCTGAGAGAAGCAGGAGGGCGGCGAGGGGAGATCCATTCATGGGCTCTATGGGATGTGATTTTGCCTTAAACCTGACTCACAGCGATGTAGGTCGTGGAGACCGTCAAGCTTTTATTCTTTGAAGTCATTCACATTACAGGCTTGGGCATTACTTGTCTTATCACATAAAAACCTGTAGACTCATGTGGGAAGCTTACAGACTGATTTCTGGACTCCCATTTTGGAAATGATTTTTGCCATCCTCCTCTGCTTTCTCTCGCTCTTTCATCTCTCCCTTCTCAAGTTAAACTTTCTTGTAATTTTGTAGGGTTCTGGGGTGTTAGCAGGCCAGAGTAAGTGGCAAAGCCATGTGAAGAAGTCACTTTTACTTGAAGTCAGGAATTGAATTACAAAGCGCAGGAACGTTGGTGCAGGCAGAGAATTTCTTTTAACACTGTGTTTACCTCTATAAACTATCATTACCAACCAGAAGCAGTGAGCCAAGCAGCCAGTGGCACCATCGCTGGGCCATGTCACTGCACCTGTTCTGAGGCTGTTCTTGCCACAGAACTCTAGTAACCAGCTGATCTCAGGTTTCAATCAAAAAGCAGATGGACAAACACCTTCTGTAAAACACTGGACACCAACCACAATGTAGTGTACTCACCAAAGTGAAGGTGGGGGCTCCTAGACCTCAGACTGGAGAACAAAACGAAGATGACCTCACCCCAGAGCGCATGTGCGCGGCCCCCGGCTGCACAGATGTGTGACTCTGCACGTGACTTTGTTTAGCCCCTCAAGCCGAAGACAGCCCCCGTGAGTAATAGAGTAACAGAAGCAAGTCCTCGTGGAGTTCCAGGGGTTAATGCCGGGGAGTGTGCCTGGAGAATTACAGACGGCCACGTCAGTGAAACTGCTGTGAGCCCTGCCCAGTGAATGGAGTGTCCCGCCACGTGGTTCTGCGCACCCCACCTCCCCGCCTGCAAGATGCTTCCTGCGGTGGCTCGGCAGAGCCCCTCCTCCTGGCCAAGGGCTCCGGGCGTATCGTTGGGCTTCACAGGAAGCACATGTCGCTTTCCCTGAGTGCTTCACAGGCGCTCCCACGTCCAGCCCGCCTCCGTTTATGGGGAGGTCCAGGTGTTTGGCCATGAGGCGGGCTGTCACCGGCGCTCCTTTCCCACGAGTTCACCACCAAGCAGAGAAGGCTAGAGCGGGGCAGGATGGAGCGAGGCTCCCCAGGCAAATGGACATTCAGGGTCCAGGTGGGTTCTCCTGGTAGTTGTGCCCACGGCTCCCTGAACTCATTCTGTGGAGCAGACAGTGCACGCTGACCCCACGGCCTCAAGGTGGACACTTGGTGCCCTTCAGAGGTGGATGTCATCCAGCCCCGTGGTGGCTGCAACTCCCTGGCCCAGAGCTGGATTACTGGTGCTTCTCTGTCTACCTGAGGACTAGCATTGTGCGCACACAGGAATGAGATGCGATGGGGGACATCAGGCCCCTCTGTGCCCCTGAAGCTGAACGTGCAGTGCGGGCAGGGAGGGGAGGACGGGTCACAGAAGAGAAAAGGTGGGAAAGGGGCCGGCTTGTGGGGAGGAACTTTGGGGAAGGAAGGAGGAGGGCGCCTGGCCTCCTGCTGTGCCCAGGGGCCTCCCTCCCTCCTCCCCAGGCTGCCCACCCGCCCAGACTGCCTGTGGAGGTGGCAGGGTGTGATGCTTTCGTGCCGTGTGGGCTGGGGACCCAGGCCCCATGGGGTCTGCTGCGTGTCTGCACGAGGAACGTGGCCACAGCCGCTGCCGGCCCCTCTTGCCACCTTTCATTGCTAAGGGGTGCCTGGCCCTTGCTCCTTCGCACGCCCTCCTGTCCCTTGTCCACCTGGCAGAGGACCCCCAGATGAGCCTCTCATTTGTCCCCGCAGGGTCCCCGGTGCTTTCTCCCAGCCTGGTCCTGGCAGGAGTGTCATGGCCGTCCTGTGCCCTGGCTGGTGACCTTCGCCCGGACGCCCGCAGTCCGGTGTGCAGGAAACAGCTCATACTTTCGACTGAGTGTGAAAAAGCCCAGGTACAAATAGTGAAAATCCAAAACCAAGAAAAACTGACCACGGGGGAAGCACTACCAAGACGGGAGGTGTTGTCGCCCCTTAGCTGTTAACAGTGGGGGGTAGCCCAGCTCGAGGCCCGAGGAGCAGGCTGGGGAGACAGGGCGTGTGCGAGGCGTGTGCTGGGGAGACACGGTGTGTGGGGGAGGGTGGAGTATGTACACGCTGCTGTTCTAGCCCCTGTGCTCGTGCTGTATGTACAGTGAAGGTTCTCAAATCATTCATGGCTGCTTGCTCAGGAGCATCTGGAGGAAGAGCTGGGTGGACGTGCACTCAGAAGAAGGTGCGTGTGTGCAGGGGGGAGGCGGAAAGGGGGCAGCCAGGAATGGGAGGACATTGGGGGTGCCGGGGAGCCTCCTGAGGGGAACACGGGGGAGGGTTAGAGAGAAAGATCAGGAACTCCGAGCAATGTGGCCGTGAGGTGGGAGTCCCTCAAGTGGTCATCAGGAAAGAAAGGACAGCTTGCGGTCACTGTCGGTGCCGTCGGTAGAGTGTGGACACCCACGTTCAGACCCTCAGCCGTCCACCTGCTCCAGGCAAGAGCTCACGGTGGCCTGTGCACTTCCTCTCACCTGCACGCGGGGCTATGTCAGCATTACCTTTCCTCGGGGTCATTCCGACACATGGGAAGTGCTAACATATTGTGGGCTGTTTATTATTATTACTCTTTTAAAATGTAAAATTAGCCACTACTGAGTCCGCAGGTTCAGCTCATCCTTGGATCACATGTGTGTATTGGACACATGTCCATAAACATTGATACATGCAAATACACACATGTACACATGGTGTGCTGGACAGAATTCAAAGATACCTGTCGTGCAAATGCAGTGGCCACAAGATGTAGTCGTGAATAATCTCTTTAAAGCATATTTTGAACACATAGTTGATTAATGTTTGGTCTGCTTTTGATTTCCTTAAACTCAGAATTTAAAAAAAAATCATTTGAAGAAAAAGTACCATTTAGACTGTGGGCTGTTTTAGTGTTTGCTTCTCCTGAACATGGACTCGAGGTGGCCGGACTCTTGCACACTGGCCCTGGTTTCTCGCCTCTCCAGCCTCTCCGGGCGCTCAGGGAGAGTGTCGGGCAGGGCTGGGCTGTGTGTGACCCGGGCGGCTGTGCCAACTGGCCATGGCCGCACCACCGTGCCGCTGACACCCTCCCTGCAGTGCCCACGGGGGCAAGGATGCGGAGAACCTGGCCCCCACTGACCCATCTTCTGCCTGAGTCTGGGTGGCTGGCCTGGGATGACCGTTACTCTTCCTGGATACGCGCTTTCCGTTAGGGATGCTGCCTGAGACGTACAAGGTTTCCTCTTTATATCCTTTATATATGTGTGTGTATATATATATATATATATATATATATATTTTTTTTTTTTTTTAGGAGAGCAAGGCAGAGGCTTTTATTTAGAGAGAAAGCGAAAACACAGAACTCCTGGCTCAAGCCAGGAGGGGACAAGAGCTTCCCACATCCTTTATATCTTGATGAATATAAAGTCATGAGCGACCCACGCCAAGGGGCTTCCTCCGTGTGTACAGCCGAACGCCCCCTCCGTCCGGCGTGTGACATTCCCTTAGTTGCTTCTTTCAGTGTGCTTTTCTCCTAAGACTTGCAGACCCTGCCCTGGGCTGTCGGGGAGGGAGATAACCTGTGTTCCACCTGTGGAAGCTCGCCGCCCCTGTGACATCTCAGACTCAACCCATCTTCCAAAAAAAAAAGCAAAATGACCCCAGCTTTGCAGATGTGGCCAGTGAGCCTAGGGCTCTGGGTCTGAGTCCCCGTATCTGTGCTTTCAGCCTCATGGCCTGGGAATAACTACTTTTAGGGTCACTCTGAAGCCCACCATGTAGTCTCAAAGACAGCTGCTTTCAAAAACAAAGTATATTTTTTTCCTCTCACTTTCAGTAAGTCACTTTCCTTTGATGACAGGAAAAGACTATTACTCAGTTGATTTTAGGATTATGTGCTTATTATGTGGATGAAAATTTGTTTAGAAATAGCAGAAAAGGTATCCTGAAGCTTTCATGGGCAGATGTCTAATTTCTTCTGTTTCACTGCTTTAAAAAGGAAAGCACCACAGCTGAGGATAATTGGATCATTAATGGCAGGGCCCCTGATAAGAGGCTCAGTCAGTCCTCCTCAAAGGCTTTTCAGGGGATCCTCAGCCCTGGACGCCTTGAGAAGGGAAGTCCCACAAGGCCACGTTGTCTGGGACATGGTGGCTGGGCTTTGAGCTGGGAGCCTCAGTGCAGGGGAAATGGCCATTGGCCCCTTCAAAATGTAAAACCCCATTTCTCCTGCAAGCAAAAATGAGTTTGTGGGGGCAGCTGAGGCCATTTATATGGTATCGAGAAAGCTAGGAGAATTTACTCTGGTTTATCTATTACTGGTTAATAACCTTATGGAGAAGTGTCTTGGCCAGGAGTGTAGGCTGGCGGAGGCAGCCCTGAAGGACTTGGCTTTCCGGACACAGTGCAGAGTGACAGGGTGTCTGAGGGGCGTGCGGTGTAGCACTCTGAGATTGGGAGCTGGGCCCTGCGCCCCTGCCTGGCCCCTGCCCGTGGGAGCTCCTCCTGGTCAAATCTGGAGAAGTGGCGGCCAGACGCACACAGCTGTGGGAGTCATAGGAGATGTGGGCCTAACACGACCACAGCGCCTTGTGAGCTGTGGTTCCTGCAGTGTGGCTCTGCCCGGCCTCCTGCGTGCTGGTGACCTGTTGTCAGAAAGTTCAGAAAGTTGTCAGAAAGTGCTTCCAAACCACACAGAATTTAAATAAAAGATGCCACGAGGACTGCATAGACTAGACGTGTCTGCACTGGCCTCACACAAGCACTAGCTGCATTTCAAGGTGCCCTGTGGGGCTCTGCTCACCCCTCCAGGCCTCTCGCATTTCACTCCGAGGAGCCCTTATTTCTCTAATTTTAACTTGGTAGTTAAACTAGCTCTGCAAAAAACACTTGCATTGTTGAACGTTGGAAATATCTAAAAATTGGGTGGGGTCCTCAGAAGGAAGAAGTTTGTGGTTCTCCTAAGTTACTGAGCTGGCTGAGAACCTGGGTGTGCCACCCAGGGCCAGAGCCTGCGCCCTTCACCTGCTCTCCTTTCATCATCCTGCCTGCCTTTCATCCCCGGCCTTTCTTCATCTGTGCTTTCCTCCTTCTGTAAGCCCTGCTCCTCTCCCTGTATCTCATTTCCATAATGAAAGGGCTTCAAAGACCTCATTTCAAAAGCCATCCTCGGAGATGGCCGATTGAATGCATGAGGATGGTCTGCGAGGAGACGCGTCTTCAGGCGGAGACGATCTTGAATTTCCAGGTGCAGCACCGCTGCCTCTGCTGATTGCCGGACCCCACCCGGCCTCCCGCAGCTGCCGCCTCCCTGCAGGCGCGTTCCCTGTCCCTGGGCACATTTTTGGAAAGAGTGCTGCCTCTGAGTTTGGGCTCCTGCGTGGAGACAGCCTCTGGTTGGGAACAAAGGAGAGTCAGGCACAGGGGAGGCTGCAGACTGAGGACCTGATGGCCCAGCTGCGGCCCCGGGAGAGAGGAGTGCTCGGAAAGGAAAACCTTGCAGGAGTCTAACTGCCTGGGGCCGGCTGTTCAGGGGCCGCTGTGGACAGCCAGGTCCAGCCAGGGTCTGTGCTTAGGGTACACTCGGTGGGGTCAAGCTCATGTGTCCATGCCAGTCAGGAAGGCAGTTGCGGGGGCCCTGGTTACTGGTCACGCTGATGACCTTCTGGTGCTGGGATTTCACCTCCATTCACTCTTTTCTGGGGTGGGAGGTCGCTGGTAGGAAGCAGGGTATTCCTGCACTCAGCTCCCGCTGCTTTGTCCATGCTGCGTTCCAGAAGGTGGTGACCCCCACACGCTGAGGCGTCGGACGGAGGCTGGAGCGGGTGTGAGCTGCATCCGTCTGTGGGCCTCCTCCGGTGGCCCAGGGCCGTGGTGAAGGGAGCTGCCTCAGCCTCCTCGCACTGGCGACACCCAGGTGAGGACGTGCCCCTCTCATGACTGAGCGCCTGGGGCTGCCAGGCACCAAGCCTGCCCCTCACACAGGCCACGGGAGTCGCGGGTGGGCCGAGAGCCTTCTCTCTCAGATGCGAGCCCAGCGAGGACGGGCAGACCGGAGGGGCTTCCCCTTGCTGCCCCGGAGGGCCCACCCGTGCCCAAGCTGCATCCTGCCCACACCGCCCTGCACGGGATGAAATGCTGTAAAGCCGCGGGCGCTCTTCCTGGCAGGCCAGCCAGGAGAGGATGTGTAGTGCCGCTAGGGGCCCAGGGCCCAGAAGGGCCAAACCGGCACCCTACCGATGCTGCGTCCCCCATGTGGGCACCTGGGCCAGTGTGCTGCTGGCTTCTGGGCTGGCCACATCGTTGGAAGTCGCTCAAAGGCATGGTGAAGGCAGTGCGCCTGAAGGCCCAGGACCCTCCCTAATGAGGGAGCAAAGCAGCACAGAGTGCGTCCCTGGCATCACCCCATTCACCTCGCTGGGGTCAGGGGTGCTCTTCTAGGTTCACCCCCTTCATAGCAGGTACACAGCTCACAGGTGCAGGGCTGCACGTGGCAGCCACGCGCTGGGCTGCGCCTCCCGACGGGCTGTTCCCTTATGTCCACACTGCCGTGGCCCCGTGCAGGGGCATCTCAGGAGCCAGCGGGGCAGCAGGTGTGTCTGGAAGGCACCTCCCGAGCCCCAGCCTGCAGGACCCGTCGCCTGCAAAGCAAAGGGGAGGCGGAATTGCTGCGTGTGCAGCTGCTCCTCTTGTCACCTACCGCCTGTGGGTGTCTTCATGTGCACGCGGCCGAATGCATGGGACAGGGGTGGGCCCAGAGGAAGGGACGGCTGTGGAGGGCATCAAGTGAGTCTGCTTTGATCCTGGCCAGTAGACTGGTAGGGCCAAGCTGGTCAGCAGGGGGCATGCCCTGCCCCTCTGGCTCCGCACCGTCCTGGTCTCATAGGGCCCCATGGCCAAAGGCAGTGACAGAGGGATGGATCCTGGCTTCTGGTGAAAACCCTCCCTGGTGGGGTCCCTGGAGGCCTGCAGAGCTCCATGGGGATTTTGGAAACTTTGCTGCAGCCAGAGCGGCCGGGTTTTAGGGGAAATGGCACCAGCCAGGCTGTGTAGTGGTGAGGGGTGTGGACGGGTCCCCTGGGGCCTGCGTGAAGGGCGGAGCCGAGCCTCAGGGAGGGAGGGCAGTGCAGGCAGAAGAGCCCTCAGAGGGAGGATGGGGTTTCTGGGCACCTGGCCAGAGTGGCCGACACAGAGGCCTGGTTGGAGGGGTGGCCACAGCCTCAGCGGCTATCCAGGAGTCTAAGCTGAGGGGACGTCACAAGAAAGGGGACACTTTCTGGAGAGGCTGGTTTACTTGAGAACCAGGCTCACCCTCCTTGGAGCGGCACATGGACTGTGGCCTTGTGTCCCACCTTGTCAGCGGGACGTCCCTGGTGTGGCTGGGGGCATGAGGCAGCCCCCCCCAGCCTCTCACCCAGGGGCGCCCACAGAGCCAATGGGTGGCCCAGCCTGGCAGAACAGCACCTTTCCTCTCACCAAAGAACAGAAATTACTTACAATTACTCGCAATTAGCAATTTTAAATTATTAATGGTGGTGAAAGAATATGTCTATTCAACAAGTAATTTGTCATAATTTTTGGTAATTGAAGGTAATTTTGAGCAATTAAATCCACATTTAGTGTGTTTCTGGGCAATGCATTATTCGGGGTGCCCCTGGGTGCTTCTCTCCAGGCTTTGCTCTGCTGGGCAGTGTTGAGATGGGGATGTGGGTGTAGTCACAGTAGGGTGAGGGCCTCTGGAAAAGGCAGGGCGGGATATTTACAGTCAGAGCAATATAACAATGGGCAAAGAAGTCCGTTTTGAAACCCTGTTAAGCATTATGCAAAGTCAAGGTCACACTAATTCTCTAGGGTCAAGATACCAGACTAAGAATATAGACATCTTCAGTGAGGTCAGTTAAAGGTCAAAAGGCCAGGAGCAACTTGGCCTAGAATGCTTGAGTGTTTCACAAATAAAGAAGGGTATCTCAGTATAACCCGTGACTTCACTGTAAACAGCCCTAGCAAGCAGAGAACAACCTAGCCCACCTTGAGGGCAGGGCAGGTGGTACAAGTCCACACCCCAAGCCTTTTTTTTCATGTTCTCGAAAAATCCTCATCTGCCTATAAAACCCCTAGACAACACACCATCCCGGGCTCTCTTGTCCCCTCCTGGCATGAGCCGGGAGCTCTGTCCTCTCACTTTATTTCTAAATAAAAGCCTGTACCTCGCTCTCCTACCTTGCCTGTTTGCTAAGCTCATTCTTTGGCTTCGTGAACAAGAACCCTGGCATCAGTGTGTCTGTGGGAGCCACACAAGGGGAGTGGGTCCGGGCTGGCTGGTGCAGCTGTGGCCACCCACCAAGGTGAAGGGCATGCCCACCTCTCCCCACAGGGCCGTCCCTGTTAGGTCTACTCAGAGTCACTCACAGGAGCTGCTCTGGTGAAGAGCCCCAGAGCCGTGCTGCCCCTCGGCCAGCCTCCAGGGAATATACCTGCAGGCGTCCCAGGACACCAGGACACTCAGGTGGGGAGGCCAGAGCCCTGCTGGGACACGGCTCTCTGTCTCCTCATCTACTCCCCTGTGCTTTGTGGTGCCCACTTGGGGCACTGTCCTGGGGAGGCAGAGGATGGGGAATGAGGCCTGGCTGACAGGGAGTTTACCTAATCACTTTCACAGGGATTTGCACGGGAAAGGCAGCCTGGAGACTGCCCCCTTTATGCAGGGAGGGGCCCTATCCTGATGAACCCATCTCCTTTGTCAAGTACAGATAAATATTCTGACTAGATGCTTCAGAAATGAAATGACTTGGGTTTATCTGGGAAGGTGTTTTATTCCCTTGCAAATTAGGCATTTGAACTATGCATGACTCCCCCACTGCCCTGTATCATTGAAACTTGAGCGTGGTCACTGCCTTTCCATATTTATTTTCAGCTGGAACAGTGGACACCACCAGCCACAGACTTGAGATGAAAGGCTGACTGTGGTTGTGTTGGGGGAGCGTTGTGTATTTTCCTCGGTTCTTCTCCCTGCAATGACAAAGAATTGAAGGGCAGAGACACAGTAGAGAAACAGAGTAAGTTTTATTTGGAGCGCCCTGAAAGTTTGGGAAAAGTTAAAGTTTCGCACTCAGTAAGTGTGGGCGACCTCAGAGAGAGGAGGGCGCTGAAAGGTTGGGAGTTCCCCCTTTTAAGAATTTTTTTCAGGAATATGACAAAGGGCTAGGGGTCTGTACTTGTTAAGTGGTCTCAAGTATCTTTAATGAGACATTTTAAGTTTCTTATCAGTCCTCTAGGTAATTCTGCAAAATTAGCTTAACACAAGAAATATACTGCTTTGGTCCCCTCCCGGGATAGCAGCTTCCCGCTTTGGGAGCTATCTATCAATCAGGACTGTCTGCTCTTCCTCCAGGGTGGGCAGAGTTATTTGTTTACTAAAGAGTGTGTCAGGAATCTTTCTTCTTAAACTTCCTGGATTTTTTTTCAAAATGCAATTTTGGCTTTAAGGTGGGCTCTCCCTGTCTTTATTATGCTGTTTACAGGTGGGCCTTCTAGCAGGCTGGAGTACATCTTACAATGATCTAATTGACACAGTGAAGACAGGGGCTGTGCTCAGATACTTTTCCTTATCTGGGGAATATTCAAACATTCAAGGCCAAGTTGCTGTTGACCTTTTGAGCTTTAACTGATTAACTCATTAATTCTGAGTCTTTTCTGGATTTCTAGTTTTAACTGATTAACTGAGTCCTTTCTAGGGGGCTTTACTGACCTCCTCTTTCCACCCGTCTCATATCTATTTTCCTGCCTGACAGTAGCACGCGTTCTGTCTTTTTCCTGAGCAAGTCTGGGACCAGGATGTCCCCCACCCCTCCTTGACAGCAGCACTGCTCTGCGGGTGGGCTGGTCACAGACACGGCCCAGCAGTCCTGCGGGCCCGTGCACGTGGCGTCCGCACCTGAGCAGTCGGTGTCGGCCGTAGGGTCCCGTTCGTGCGCGTGCTTTCCTGCTCTCTGCCTTTCTGCGGCTGCTCAGGGTCCTTTGCCAAATCTGAAAGCCCCAGGCTGCCCCAGAGCCCGAGATACTTGTGCCTCAGTCGCACCAAACGGGCCCAGGTTGGCTCTGGAGGTAGGCCTCAGCCACTAAGCCCTGGGCCCTTCTCATAGCAAAGATTTGTAACATCCCCTCCAACACCCAGGAATGAAATTAATAAGCCATAGACTGCCTGGCACACAAGAACTTCAGCAGTGAGTAGAGTGCCGTGGTGTAAAGGGCGGGTGGAAGAGTGAGCGGCGGTGCGGTCATGTGCATGTTGATGGTGTGCCCTGCTCAGCATGGCCGAGGGTGGATGGGGTGCCTGGTGCAGAATTCAGTGCAGGGCTGTGGGCGGTACTGGGCCTGAGGACGTGCACTGAGCAGGTACAGCAGGTCTCAGTGGTGACGAGTGGAGGAATGAGCCACATTTTGGAGGTTACCGTCCTGCTCTGAGTTTCCAGAAGACACGGGGACCCAGGGTGCGCAGAGCTGGGTCTCTGTGCCCTCCCTCCCGGCCACCGGCTGCCCAGTGGGGAGGAGGGTGTGAATGCCCCCTCCACGGCCCCTCTGCCCCCAGGGTTTTGTCGTCCAAGAGCATGATGTGGCTGGTTTGAGCAGCTGTGTCCGCAGATATGCTGGCACGGGGGCCTGGGCCTGCAGAAAAGCTTCGGTGGTGCTTTCCCTTCTGGACCACGTGTTGAGGGCTATCCGCACGGCAGCCCAGCGGCTGGGAGCCAGGTGAGCTCTGACCTTTCCAGTATGCGTGGAGCTGGCCTCTCTGCCTGCAAACAGCAGATTTACCTGCCACCATCTCTCGGGCAGAACGGGGGTGGGGGAAGCAAAGGGCAGTAGGCTCCCTTTCTGCAAGTCTACCCAGAGAAAGCAAGGGTGAAGTTTGAGAACAGGGTCAGTCTGTGCTCTCAATGCAGAGGAAGGAAGGGGAAGAAAGGAGGCAGCCACCCCTTGGGAAGGGCTTCCAACTACTCCCTGGCCCTTTGCCTGGATGCCAAGAGTGCCACAAGCCTTTCGTCTTCCTGGGTGACCTTAATGGACTGCGCAGTGCCGCCGGCCCTGGTCAGCACAGAGGCGGGGCTGGAGAGGGCGCCACGGCTCCCCGCTGCTGCTGGGCACGGCCAGTTCCGGCAACGGGCTGTGGGGAAGGGGCTCCCAGCTGCCCCTGCCCTTCGGTTCCAGCTCTGGTTTGCGCGGGAGCAGCCGGAACCCTCTCCTCTTCCTCACCGGGGAGCAGAGCCCCAGGGGCTGGATCGCTAGTCGGCCTGGAAGCAGCCATGTGCAAAGACGCCTGCGTGTGTGCAAGACCTGAAAGCTCTTGGGTTAAACTGACGGTGGGGTTGGTTGTCGCCACAGATTCACAATGAACTGATACAGAGGAAATTCAGTGTGGAGTGTGTGTGGTGGTCGGAACAGCAGCTTGGCGTCCGTGAGGGGTAGACACCCGGCTCTGTAAGTGCCAGAATTTACTAATCAGTGTGACAGCACATCATCTATGATATAAGTATAATGATAAAAGTGTAGCTTAAGAAGTTAAGGAAAATCTCAGAGCCTTGATGATCATATATGAATAGGACTGAGGAAGTTAATTAAAGAACTGGGGTCTGTCAGTTCCATCATTAAGTGAAACTGAGTCACAAGCTGCGTTGATGTGAGCGCGTGGGTGTCCAGGCTGGCCCGTGAGTGGGTGGTGGTGGTGGTGCAGCCTGTCAGGATGTCACACGTTGGGCTCGGGCAGAGCCCCTGACTCCCGAGTCAGCCAGCGTCACCAGGAACAGGGCGTGGGCACTGCAAGGGCGCCCGGGAAGGCACCCCCCAGGCAGTGCTTGCCCGATCTGGAGCCTGGGGGAGGCTGCTTTCTGGAGGAGTTTTGGACTTGAACTAGTGCTCCCAGCAGAATGGTGCCCGTGGCAGAATCAGCAGGTGACCACCAGCGGGGTGTTTGCTGCAGCTGGGGACATTCCGGCCCTTTGCCAGTCGCTGGGACTCTTCCTTCCTCTCGGCTGGCCCTGCTCCCTCCCTGGCACCGGGCACCTGTGTGCCTCACATCGTAGTTCAGCGAAGGAAGTCACACCAAGATGCGTCTTGTGGCAAAGGGCTCCCCAACGCACCGCCACACTCGGGGCTTCCCCGTGCCTGGCACTCTGGTCCTGCTGCAGAGACTTCATGCCCTGTGTCACGCGCTCCTGTGCACACTCACGCTCAGCCACGTTCAGTGCATGTAAAGTGAAGGTGGGTCCACTTGCTGGTGGAGAGCAGGAGGGGAAGGACCTGGTGACAGTCAAGATTCTGTGACTCAGGCATTCCTCTCCCTCTGACAAACCTGTGTATCAAATCAGCAGAGAATCACACCATGGCCCAGGCTTTTGGGAATGCCCTGGCCATTCTTATTCTTGACCCTGAAGCCCCAGGTTCACACAAAGTGGAGTAAACCTGCTGTGCAAACGTGCCGTGGCGAGTGCCGCCAGGGCCGGTGGGTGGTGCTGCTCATGGCCTTGTTCCCGCGAGAACCCCTCTGTTAGGCTGGAGACCCTCCCCCTCCTTCCCCAGGCTTCTCCAGCACCCCTCCTCCACTAGCTCTGGACACATGCACTTTCCCACCCTCCTCGGTCCTTTATGCCCTTAGGCCTTCTCAGTAATGGGGATTCCAGCCAAGACTCAGCAAACGGTAGAATTGGTCAAATAATGCATTCAGAGGAACTGATTATAGAAAATCGTAAGAAACAAGCCAATCATCACATGAGGAAACAATAGCCAAGCTTCCAGAGCAAAACCACAGCTCTTTAGGCCGGATGACCGTAGGGACAGTAATGGAGCCCAGACCCCCAGAACCCTGGCCCTAGTCAGAGGCACATCTGGTGCGGGAGAGGGAGAGGCGCCTGGTGCCCAGAGACGGTCTCTGATACTTGGTTCAGACCTTTGACCAGCATCATTCCTGGAGGGGACACTGAAGAGGGGCTTTCGGGGAGAGAGGACAGGCTGAACGTCCTCACATCCCACGGCTTCTCTCGTAAGCCTGTTCTCTTTGCTAGTGTCTGTCAGTTGCAGGCAGGGCTGAGCAGAGGCTTGTCCCCACCTGCCCGACACGAGACTGCGAGCTTTGCTTCGGGCTAGGGGATCTGCTTGTTGGCAGGAACATCCCGGTGGCACAGCTTGACAGTGATAGATCTGGTCAGTGGAGATCCGTTTCATGTTCCTTAAAGAATATCAAATAAATTCATCTGTGCATATAACGGAAAGTCACTATTAGTAGCCCGTCAGGTGAGTCAGTACCATTTACTAAAGCTCTGCAGGCAGAACCTGAAAACCGGCCGTGTCTGCAGGAGGGTCTCAGCCACAAGCCGGAGGGCGTCACAAGGCCGCCCGCACCCCAGGCAGACCTGCCGCCGAGAAGCCTGCAGTGCGCGGGCTTGGTGGGCTGGGTCCCCGCCACGCGGGGTGGGGTGGCTTCTGTGAAATGATGTAGTTCGTGCTTTGCACCGTTGCTCACCTGGCTCCCCACACTGGCTGCATGTGGGCGTCCGGTTGACCGTGCAGTGTGGGGAGGCGTGCTTGCGCCAGCGGCGGTCTCGTCTGAGGACCCCGATGACGGAGTCTGAGCCGTGTGCTGCTGGTCCCGCGGTGTTCACGGTGGCAGCGGGGCCTGTGAGGTGGGGCCATCACCTGCCACAGCCTGGCCCGCCAGCCTTGTTTGCATCGCAGAGCAGTTCCTCCGGAAGGTCTCTGCTGCGGGCCCAGGGTCATCTGCCTGCCTGTAGTCCACGGCGGCCAGGACGTCCGGCGTCCCTGCCCTCAGGAACCCTGCAGTCCTCCCCATTCAGCCTGCTGTAGGGGGCGGGTGCTTTCAGGAGTGTCCATTCACTGCAAGCGCGAGGCTCTGACGGCAGCACTGGCCCCTCCCGACCTCCAGCTCCGTCTCTGTCTCTGTCTGTCTCTCTGTATCTCACTGTCTCTCATGTCAGCACAGAAAAACAGTCACAGCCCCTTCTAGGGGAGCCCAAGTCCCCTCTCCAAACCTATTCTCTGCACTTTCCTGCTCAGAATCCAAAATGGAAATGGAGGAGAGGTAGTTCTGTGTCTCTGTCTTCAAAGCCTGTCTCCACCTCCTGGTTGGAGAACCTCTGACGGGATGAGTCCCCAGGGCTCCAGCTGATGCATTCTGTGGTGTCCCAGTAAAGCTGCCGCTGGGCTTTCTTGTCCTGCCCGGCTTCCCAGACCTTCTGCAGCTTGTCCCCGTTCTGGGCATAGAGTGTTCCCTTCCAGACGTGTCGTCTGTCCCCCATCCTCCCCCACCCAGAGACTTAAAGACCCAAACTGAATTCCCTCAAAGGCGTTCAAATTAAAGCCGAGTTACGGGGTGTTTTCCTAGTAGATCACAGCCTTGCTGGGTGGAATGCTTTCAGGCACAGTTGATCATAAAGGAATCGCTCGATACTGTAACTGCTCTTCATCAAAAGACCCCACCGAGAGGGAGATGAGGCCACCCCAGGGCTGACGCGGGCCTCATGCCCAGAGCCCCCAGACTGCAGATCAGGAGAAGGGCAGGCGGTCCGACGGAAGACGGCAGGACACGGCGGCGGGCACCACAGAGGGGTGATGTGACATACCTGAGGAAGGGTCTGGTCAGTTCGTGGTCAGCCGCACAGGTCACACCCACCATGAAGGCGGCTGTCATGGGTATTTGTGTGCACTTTGCCCTTCCCACCCATCACACTTGTCGCCTGGAAAGGGCCCAGCAAGCGCCTGAGGGGACCACTGCAGGACAGCAACCACCCGGGTGCCGTTGGCCCCAAGGAAGGTCCCTGGCCACCTGCCCACGGGGCTGGTGTTTGGGGCTCTTTCGGCACAGGCTGGACCTCAGCCTCCCCTTAGCTGGAGCTGCTCTTGGGACTCTGGGGCCTGGGGACTTGCCAGGGTGCCTGCTGTGCGAGGGCCTGGTGCTCTCGGCCACCCCCAGCTGTCTCCAGAGGGACAGGTCCCCAAGAACTGGCCTTTGGGGTATTTTACCCAAAGAGCAATCAAACAGAAGATGTGGGGGGGGGGCAGGCAGGCATGACCAGGGATGGTGACAATGGCCCCTGAGCCTAGTGGGACCTCTGTGCTCAAGCTGGGCCGCAGCCACTGTGACCTTCCTTGGAAACAAATCGGAGGCGTTTTGAAAAGCCGCCGTTCTCAGGCCTGGCAGCTGCTCTCGGTGAAGTGCCACTGGGTGTCCTGTGCTCGGCCCTGTGAGTCTGCAGCTCTGGTCCCAGCACGCTCACTGCTGAGGGGGCCGTGGGCCCGCTGACCAGCGGGTGGGCTGGTCGCAGGCGGCCGTGATCATCCCAGCCCGCCTGTGTTGAGAATCTTGAGCCCTGGTGGCCACACTGGTGCCATGCAGCGTCCCCCCCGCAGTCTGTGTGTCGCACAGCTCCCGGCAGGTGTCTGGATGACAGGCTCAGTGAGTGGAGGCCACCGTCCAGCTTCCGTGCAGTGGTGCTGTCGATCATTGTTACGGGGCAGAAACGCCATTCCCGGCACTGTGGGCACAGTTAATAATGCAAAGAAGCAGCCCAGAGGCCTTGGCGTAGCCAGGAGAAGGCAGACCCCATGCAGCAGCCACGGAGACTGGGTGGTGTCGCCCCTCTTGGGTTGTATGCTGCCCTACGTACTGGGACACACGTGTACGGAGGCTGTTTAAACCAGCTCGTCTGGCATTAAACAGAAGTTTCTGAGTTTGATTTTAAGGTATGGTGGAGGAGAGAGATTAAGGGGAGGGGAAAGGAAAGCACAAGGACCCCACGGCAGGCAGTTCAGAGGCTGTAGCCTCCCTGCCCCACGGTCAGCAGCTCTCTGGGACATGGCACCCCGCAGCTCTGGCTTAACCACCCTTAGCATGAGAGGCCTGGTCCACCTCGCCTCAGAATTCCTGCCACTCTGAGAAGTCCGTGCCTGGTGGCCCGGCCCTCAGGCTCCTGGGCAAGCTGTGGGCGCTTGCACTACCACTGCAGACCATAGCTTATGCAGCCACCCCGAGACACCCCATATGGAGAGCACACGCTCCCCTGGTCGTGTTTCTGGGGGCTGCTTTTCCACTGGTGAGCCGTCGCCCTGTCCTGGCCGGTGCTGATCCCAGGGCTGCCTTCTGTGTGTGCGGCCTGCCGTGCCCTGGGCTCCGGCTGGGAGGCCGGGGTGCAGGCTCTGCACTCACTCTGCCTCTCCTTCCTGACCTAGCAGCTCTGAAATACCAGAAGGTGTAAACGTTCCTGAGCCTCTTAAAGAGCTCCTGGGTGTCAGGCAGGTGGGAGAGTGGCCATGTGATGTATAAATCATCACAAACAAGGCTTGAAAGTAAGTCAGGCATTTATGCTGCAGCCCATGTGCCCTTTAGCAGCAAAGAAAGCGGAAAATGCCAGCACATCTCCAACGCGGAGGGGAGCAGGCATGAGGGTGCGGGGCAGGCTCAGCGCCCGGCCAGGGAATACTGAGCGGCTGACCTTGAGTCTGGAGGACAGGCCTCCCACATCAGCACCCTGATGAACAGAGACATTTAAATAATGCTGCTTGAGCCTATTTTCCCTTTTGTATGGCCAATGAATGGAATTCTTTTAATTTGGCATATTTGAGCTCCATCTTTAGATAGTGCTAGACCACAGTCCTTTGAGTTATCCAACTATGAATTCAAGCTCCCATTTCAGCTCTGATAAAACCCACAGCGCGACCCCAGTGCCCAGACCTGTCAGGAAGCCGACAGTCCCCACGCAGAGCCTGTCGGGCCGGGGAGTGGGCAGGAGGGCAGGCTTTCCGCTCCGTCTTCCTCCAGGGCTGTTCCCCTGGTGCTCAGTGAAGCTGAGACACCCCCTGCTCCCCCCAGAGCGCCAGCAAGGAGATGCGTCTCCCTGGCACTCTGGAGAAACCCCAGGCTGGGGGCGGGGCTTCACCCTGGGGCTCTGCACTTGGCTCCTTCCTGAGCACTATTCCTGCCCTTCCTATCAGGACACACCGGGAATCTCAGGAGAAATCTGTCCTTCCTGGTTGACAGTTGGACCATCGAGGAATTTGACCACCCCAGGTGCTGTGTGTCATCACCAAGTTAAAGCAGAGTGAGATAGTGTTTCCCAAGTCCTCAGAGCCCACCAAGGAGGACGGGGGAGGGAAACACACTTCTCGTAGCCTCCGGCTGCGCTCGGGTTGGTCCTGGAGAGGAGCCTTGAGGTCCCAGGGAGCCATGGATCAAAGTGCTTGGAGAAAGCCCAAGAACAGCACAGAGTGAAATGCAGCCAGGGTCCCAGTACAGACATGCTAAGCACTGAAGAGAGGCAGTGGGAGAAGACCTGGAATGTCCCCTGGGAGAGCCGGCTTCCTCATAGGAGGGCGGCTGGCCCCTGTGCGTTCCTCCTGTTGTGCAGGGAGCTGCCCTCATGTTGGGGACTGGGGGAGCCTTGCCCCGCGCGGGGCTGGGGGCCCAGGCCCCTGTGTGTGACCCAGCTGTGCTGGAGGGGGAAACTGGGGAAGAGCCCTGTGGCGAGACCCCTTCCTCCACGTTTCACGTGCGGGCTTCAGGGGTCTCAGTCCGAAGGTGTTGGCTGGGACATCTGTGGGGCCTCTGGCCTCTCGGAGGTGTGTCTGGACCCTTCCTCGCCACTCACCTATTCCTGCCACCACACTCACGCGGCCCGCATGTGCTGTGCTGGGCACGGCCCTTGGGCAGCACTGTGCCCCTGTTTGGCCTCCTGCTACCAGGGTGTCTGCGCCAAGGGCCACCTTTCCCCACTGAGGGGACAAGAAGGCCATCCAGGCATGGGGCACCTTGGCCAAACCAGGAAGACGTGGAGCAGGTGGCCTGGCAAAGGGAGCAGGGTGGAGACGCCCACCTCTGGCCTGTGGCCCCGGGCCCTGCTGCGGGGCCTGTCTGCAGGGTCTCCTGCAGCACGGGCCATGTGGAGGCGCAGGGCAGCTGGAGGTGCCTGGCTGAGGCGAGTCACCCCCTGGGCCTGAGGGGTCACTGCAGGGGAGGGGCTGCCGGCGGGGCCGTCCACATGAAGGGAGAGGCAGGAGGAAGGGCGTGAAGTCTAGGCCCTGGACGCACCTCCGAGTTGTGAGCAGAGGCCCTGGAGAGGACAGCATGGCTGGGCACAGAAGGTCATGCTGCAGGGACGTCTGTGCCGGTCTGAGGGCTTGCTGTCAGGAAGGCAGAAAAGCAGCCATCTGAGAAAGATGAGGCCTGGTCAGCACTCGACTCCAAACTGGGCTGGACTCAGGGCGGGGAGGCACCCCGGAAGAAGCCCTCCTGTCCCAGTGAAGATTTGGAACCACAGAGGGTCTCTGAGGGAAGTGTGGCTTGATGGCTGTCTTGCCTGGATGCCTGCCGTAGCTCCTGGAGCGTCCTGCTGCCCTCGTCCGGCCAGCCTCTGCGCGGGGCCCACCTGCAGCAGGAACGGCTGTGTGCGATGGAGCTGGGCCTGGCATGGGACCAAGGCCTCACCGTGCGCTGCACGCAGCAGAAGCTGTGCAGGAGGGCACTGAGCACAGAAACATCCACGGACTGGGGTGCAGCCAGCCCGGAAAAGCAGGACACCACAGGGGATTGTGGGAGACAGAGTCCCCGGCATCTGCACTGCATGTGGTCACTGGCAGGAAGCCGGCAAAAATTTCAGGAGCACCAGGCTGACGCGATGGGGGCGGGGGTACAGAGAGGTGCCAGGGTCATGGAGGCAGCTCTCAGCAGCCAGCTCCAGACACGGGGCACCTGACTTGCCCAGATGGTTTCCCTGCCAGTCCCAGGCGGGCTTGGGCTGGGGGCTGCCGTGCCTGGTCCCCATGGGACCCAGATCTGCTGTACAAGTGGACACGGGCCGCAGACGCTCCAAGCTGCCTCCAGGAGGTGCACACGGCCAAGGCTCCATGGGGCCGAGGATGGTGGGAACTTCGTGGGACACACCAGGTGCCTTTCAGAGCCTGTGTTCCAGGTTCTAGAGACCTCAGGGGACATGTCTGCTGCGTCTGAATATTCTGATGGTGTTTCCCTTAATTTTGGAACACGCTGACCCTGCACACAGTGCTCAGGAGAACGGACTGGGAGTGCCTGCTGGGCCCCAAGCCTCCCAAACCACACTGCAGCTCATCTCCTGCAGAAGGAGCCTGAGGACAAGGGGCTCCTTGGAGCGCATCTAATCAGGCCCTCACAGCTGAAGTGACTGCCCCAGGGCCTCCCCCTCTCTCCAGCTTCATGCCCTGCTTCCCTGGTCTATAGACACACTTGTGCATGCATGCATACATACATACTGCATGCACACACACACATGTGCACACAATCACACTTATACACATGCATCCACACACATGTACTTGCATACACATACACCCTCACACTTTAGCACAAGTGTGCACACGTGCAAATATACCCACAGATACGCATGCACACACAGGTACACTTGCGCACAGCAGCCCCCCTGCCTCTGCTCTGCTGCCCACTCTCAGAACTGCTTTGCTGGCCTGCAGGAGCCACTGGCATGGTTTTCCATCTTCTGCTGATTGTTGGACCATTGGAGAAGCCAGCTACCCTCTGGGAGTAACTTTCTGTCCCCTTCAGACATGCCAGCATTCCAGGCCGGGCTGAGGGCTACTTGGGTCAGACACCCCGGGCTCCCTCACAGCAGAAGCCCTCAGAGGCACCGACTGTCTCCAAGCACTCTCTCTAGGCCCTCAGGGTCGCTGAGCCGACCGGGGCCTTCAGGCCTCCTTGCTGTGTTCCATCCGCTGCCCCTGGCTGTGCTGATCAGCTCAGAGGCTGAGAGCCTGTGTCCTCCATGTAGCAATTTTAATGTCTGTGCGATAAGACGTCAGGGTTGTCTTTGTTTTGGGCACTGTGGGAGCACATACTTGGGGGTTTGAAGCCCTGCTGGGCTCTGTTCAAATAGTCTCTTTTTGGGCCTTCGGAAGTCACATCCAGCTGGACTCACGCTTCTGCTGACCATGATTTATGAATGTATGCATTACTATACATTACTGACAAATTATTTATAAAGCTGCACTTTGTGTATAAGCTCTTATTTCCCCATGGAATTATTTAATAAAACTTGAGTTGTGTGCCGAGAAGGCAGTCTTGCAGGTGCTGATATGAAGCCTTCTGTCACGCGTGCAGCAGGTAGGGGAAGGCAGCCCGTGCCACCATCCCGGCTCGAGAGTCCTGAGTGCTGATAAATTGCTTTGCTCTGCCGGGTTTTGGAAAGTCTGGACTGCCGTGATGTGCGCCTCCAAGCCCCACAGGGAGACAACAGGTGTCTCGTCTGTTAGGCACGTAGGCATTCGAGCTCTCATGCACAGGTGATCCCAACACACGTGTGCAGACACACACACATACAAATGTGCGCATGCACACCCCACCCATGCATCACACACATGCACAACCGTGTGTGCTCCCCGGTGGAGCCGGAAGCTTGCAGGGAGGTGGGGGCCACAGGAAAGGAGCCTCTTCCCCTGTCGGGCCCTTAGCAAAGCTTCTTCTGGTGCTGAGCCTGACGTCTTTTTCTCATGTACTTTCCAAGGTAACCGGGATGTGCTTCCCCAACCTCCTGGGGAGATGTTCTCGCCATCAGTGCGGCGGTCCTAGGCAGACGCTGCAGGGGCCCTCTAGGCTCTCCCCCGGACTCTGCCAGGGCATCCTGACCTCCCTTCCCTGCCTCGGTCGCGGGGGAGTGCAGGAGTGAGGAAGGCCAGCGGTCGCGGCCTCAGCCTCGGGGGTGTGCCCCTCATTTCCTTCCACCGCCTCTGTTGCTCTTGCCCTCCAGTCACCTGCCGTCACTTATTGATGCTCCCAGAACATCTGCCCCGAGCAGTCCTACGCTTCTAGAGGCTTGTGCAGAAGATCCTGCTTGGGACCAGATGTCGACTTGAGAGAAGCCTTCAGCATTGGGAGGGAGGGGCCTTTCAGAGCGGGGTGTGTGCCTGAGCCGGGGATGCAGACTCACCATTGGGCAGTGCAGACAGAAGTCCAGTCCACACGCAGACAGCAGGAGAATGAAACTTTCCAAGATACGGAGCACGAGGCCTCTGGGAGCAGGGCCTGGGCAGCCGCACGTCGGGGCCGGTCGGGAGTCTGAGGTTCAGTTCATTCCGCCGGGTCTTGGGATGGCTCTTGGATGGACAGACTGGAGAAGACACAGGCCCGGGCACTGGGCCTGGCCGCAGGGGGGTGTCAGGTGGGAAGACCAGGGACAACGGTCCCTGGGCACTGGAGGAATCACTCTTGGGTCTGAAATGGCCAGGCCTCTGGAGCTGTGTCAGGGCTGCTCCACCAAGACCGAAAGGCCTCAGAAACGGCTCGTGGGTGAGGAAGAGTGGGTGCGAGTGGCTCTCACTAGAAGATACGTTCCCTTTAGATCTGAGGCCACAGCCTCAGCGGTGTTCAGGGAGAAGCCACGGCCTCTGTCACCTGTCACGTCACGGGGGGTGCTTTCCGCTGAAAGTGCGGCGATCCGACCGGTGAGGACCTCCCCCAAGGACCCGCTGATGCTCTTCAGGAGGAAAGGAGAGCAGGGAGATGACACGAATGTACAGTTAGATGCAAAAGATCACATGTTAAAGCAGAGAATCATACGTGAATACTTGGTAAAAGCATACATGTACCTTTAAAAAATCTGAATGAAGTAAGTAATTTTTAAAGAAAAAAATTTCAGTCTGTTCACAAAAGTTGTAGGCTGCCAATATCCATCCAAGACCGTGGATATTGGTTGATTTTGGTCAAGTTGATACCATGCCCATCCAGTCCCATCCACCCATGAAAGGACCAGGCTACTTGGTTTTACAGGTAAATTATCTCCACTCTTCAAGAAATGGATGATTATCTCCAGTCTTCAAGAAGTGGATGTATTCCAGAGTATAAGTATTGAAAGTTTTCAAGTTAAACACCATGCTTCATTACTTATTAGCAAAACAGAACAGAATCCAGAAATGGACTCACATATATATGGAATTTGAGTATGATAATGATGGATTTTTAAATCAACAGAAAGAAGACTGTTATATTCTGATGTTTTAGGAAAAAGTATCTGAGTTCTTATTTCTTTTGACAAATTCTGAATGGGTCAATAAGTTAAATGAAAGTGATACAAAAAAGTTGTAGAAGAAAGCATGGGTGAATTTGATTTATATTGGGGGGCCCTTTTTAATTGTGATACAAAACTAAAAAGCCATAAATAGAAAGAGTAATACATTTGACTATAAACTTTAAAAATATTAAATGGAAAAAATATACGAAAAGTTGCAACATGCACATGACTGGCAAAGACCTAGCTTTCATGCATGGAGAGCTCATGCAAAGGAATGTGAGGGGCAGTACAAGCCAGCTGAGCATTTATAGAAACAGGAAAATGAGCCAACTGTAAATAAAGAAAATACTCATAATTTAAAAATCATTCATAATTGAAGAGAAACCACCACAACATGAGATGTAATTTCTCACTTAATTGAAAAAACTAGACTTTCGGTGGTGGCTGGTGCTGTGAGACGTGCAGAAAATAGAAACTCTCATGCACAGTTGTGGGAACATAAATCGGCCAGCTTTCGGGGGGCAGGGGAAGCTGTCACTACCTATTCCATTGGGTTCATGCCCCATTTGACCTAGCATTCCTGCCACGAGGAATCGATGTGCACATATGCTTGCAAATTAGCCAAGATACAGGTGCAGGGCATTTCTGGCCTTGTTTGGAGTAGCCAAACACTGGAGGTAGACCGAATGTTTATGGGCAGTTAATACTGCTGGTGGGACCCTGCCGAGAAGACGGCTGCCACCCTTCTGTCCAACTCTTTCTTCCTGTCCCTGGAGCAGGCCTGTCTCCTGGTTCCCCGGCCTCGCTCTGATCCCCTACCCCACAGACGGGGCCTTGCTCAGCCTGCTAGGTCCCCTTTCCTCCTGCTCTGTCCCTTCAAGACTACGGAGAGCCCTCCCCGCTGCCCAGAGCTCGCTCCCATGGCTGGGTCACCCTCCCCATGCGACACCCTCTCTGGCTGTCCAACCGTTATGTTGCCTTTTGGGCTCCTCCTAAATATTTCTTCCTTAGGCAACACCTGCCTTGACCCCCCAACTCTGTTATGGTGAACACTGCCTTTCCTGCAGCCCATCCGGCCACGAGCAGCTGCCGTGCAGAGGCTGTGCAGAGCCCATAACACAGGCGGGCTGCATGGGTACAACCACTACCATGCCACTGTGAGCCACATGTGTCACTGTTTATTTCCGAAGCTGTGGTGCCAAGGCAGAGTCCCTGTCGGTTCCCGCACCTTGGTTCAGCCACGGCCTTTTGGCGCTGAGAACTCGGTGAATTGCCTAATATGTCCTGAAGAGGACGTCGCCGCTCTGAGATCCTTGGGGTCTTGCTCAAGTCTGCCCCTAGTGTGGGCCCTGCTCCCACGGGCTTGGCCCCTAAGGAGGCCGACCAGGATCACCCAGCCAGTCTGTCTTCCTGTGTTTCTCTTGTGGTGGGATTTGAGGGACACTGTGGGGAGGCCAGATGAACCCCACAGTCCCCCACTGCACTGGGTGACACCCCGCCAGGGCTACTTTTTCTGTGGGTAGCATTGACTTGAGCAGGTTTTTTTGCAAAAGCAAGTACTGGAGTCTGCATGTGTGTGTGGCGTGCATGTGCACACGTGTGTGCCACACCGGGCCTGCCATGGGTTCCAGGAGAGAGATTTTGTTTTGTTTTGATTGAACTAATTTGATATGCAATATTATATTGGTTTCAGGTACACCACATAGTGGTTCAGTAGTCATGCACATTATTAAACCCTCAGCCCCACTAGTGTGGTTGCTGTGTATCAACATAGGAAGATGCCACAGAACCACTGGCTGTGTTCTCCAGGCTGCGCTTCCGTCCTGTGACTAGTTTGTATTATTGAGAATTTTTATGCCCTTTTCCCCCCTCACTCTCCTCACCTTCCCGCATGGTGACCTTCAGTCACTTCCCAGTGTCTCTGAGCCCACTGCTGTTTTGTTCATTTTATTTTGTTTGTTGATTTTACATTCCATTAATAATTGAAATTGTACAGTATTTGTCTCCACCTGGCTTGTTTCACTGAGCATAATACCCTCTAGGTCCATCCATGTTGTTGCAAATGGCAGGATTTCTTTCTTTCTTTGTGGCTGAATAATATTCCATTGTGTATATGTACCACATCTTCTTTATCCATTCATGTATTTATGGACACTTTGGTTCCTTTCCATATTTTGGTTATTGCAAATAATTCAGCAATAAACATAGGGGTGCATATATCTTTCTGAATCAGGGATTTTGTTTTCTTCAGGTAAATTCCCAGAAGTGAAATTACTGGGTTGGGTGGTATTTCCATTTTTAGTTTTCTGAGGGACCTCCACACTGCCTTCCACAGTGGCTGCACCAATTTGCAGTCCCACCAACAATGCAGGAGGCCCTCTTTTCTGAGAGTGAGGTTTTGGATCTCAGGGACACAGAGCATTGAGAATGGACAGCAGCCCTTCTAGGAAAAGGCCTGGAAGATGGAGTTTACCTTTTCTACAGTCTTCCTGGGATGAGCCTGCATCTTAGTTGTTTCTCTGTGACTCAGTGTTTGCATTTCTTACTTGTTTTAGGTCTGTTTGGCTCCACAAAGAATGAATTTCAGGCTAGAGAGAGTTGTACTTTGGTTTTCTAAGAGCAAAAGTGACTACAGTCCTTCCCAACGGGGGGAGTAGAACTCATGCCCTCTCCATCCTCAGTGTGGGATCGAGGGTGAGTGACGCTGTGGGGAGGCAGGGGCTCCCTGCTGCCTGGGAAGGGCACGTTTCCGTGGTTTTAGTAAATATGTGTTCTGTGGGGCACTATTCTTTTGCCGTGTATGTGTGTGAACTTCTGCGGTATTATTTAAAAAGAGCGGCTCAAAGAATAAACTCATAGAGTTCCGGGAAGATGGTGGTATGAACGGAGCGGCAGAACTTTCCTCCCAACATTATATTTATCCACGAAAACACAGCAAATGCAACTTTTCCTAAAAGAGAGACCAGAACACACAGGAAAGCGCACACCGTGAAGCCACACCTGAGAGGACTTGACAGCTGGCAAGGCAGGTAAGAAACGGAACCGTGACCCGGAAGAACCCGAGCACTCCCCCACCCCAGCGCACCGGCGGGAGGAGAGGATTCAGACCCGGGAGGGAGTGGAAGTGCAGGCCCAGGAGATGACCAGCCCCGGATCTGCCCCGGGAGCATGGGCGCACAAAGCACGGTGTGGCGGAGATTGGAGAGATGGAGGGCGCAGAGTGTCAGCAGGAATGCGCCTGTTTGCTCGCGGCTGGCTCAGGGAAGGAGAAGAGAGAAGAAAGAAAAAGGACAAAAGCGCGCGCTTTGTTTTGCAGCGATCTTAAAGAGACGGGAGTCCAGCAGAGAACCTCATCGCCTTGGCACACTCAGCCCAGCAGGCTGGGAGTCCTGGGGAGCGTCGGACCCCATAGCGGGTGACAGGGAAAGGGTAGCCATATTTATGACTCCCACAGAGCTCAACAGCCTTCCATTCATTCTCACCATGGCCACAGCTTTCAAGGGCCGTGCTGAGCAGCGGGACCACAGCTCTGGAATAGTGGAGCAACAGCGCCACCTACAGCATTCACACAGAAACCACTCCCGGAGGGTTTTTTTTTTTTTTTTAGGTGTTGCTGGTTTTTCTTTTTCTTTTTCTTTCCTTTCTTTTCTTTCTTTCTCTCTCTCTTTTTTTTATTATTAGTATTTAAAAAATTTTTTTTCCTTTTTCTCTTCTTTCTTCTCTTTCCTTTTCAAACTCATAAAGAACCCAGATGACACACGTGACAACTACCAACAACCAATTCTGTAATCACGAGCAGACAGAAGAATATGATACAGACAAAGCTTCAGACAAAGACCACTCCAGAGAGAGAACCTGAAAGAATGGACATGCACAGTCTTCCTGAAAAAGAATTCAGAATAAAAGTCATAGCCATGCTGACAGATCTACAGAAAAATGTGCAAGAGCTGAGGGAGGAAATGAGGAAAAACAATGCAGAAATGAGACAAGCCATCGACGGGCTTAACAGCAGACTGGATGAGGTGCAAGACACTGTCAATGAAATCCAAAACAGGGAACAGGAATACAAAGAAGCTGAGGCAGAGAGAGATAAAAAGATCCCTAAGAATGAAAGAATATTAAGAGAACTGTGTGACCAATCCAAACAGAGCAATATTCGCATTACAGGAGTACCAGAGGAAGAAGAGAGAGAAAAAGGGATAGAAAGTGTCTTTGAAGAAATAATTGCTGAAAACTTTCCCACGCTGGGGAAGGAAATAGTCTCGCAGTCCACAGAAGCCCACAGATCACCCAACACAAGGGACCCAAGGAAGACAACACCAAGACACATAATAATTAAAATGGCAAAAATCAAAGATAAAGACAGAGTATTAAAGGCAGCTAGAGAGAGAAAAAAGATCACCTACAAAGGAAAACCCATCAGACTGTCATCAGACTTCTCAACAGAAACCTTACAGGCCAGAAGAGAATGGCATGATATATTTAACGTAATGAAACAGAAGGGCCTTGAACCAAGAATACTGTATCCAGCACGATTATCATTTAAATATGACGGAGGGATTAAACAATTTCAAGACAAAGGAAAGTTGAGAGAGTTTGCCTCTCATAAACCACCACAACAGGATATCTTAAACGGAATGCTCTAGAGGGAAACACCCCTAAGGCTAAAAAGAGGTCACCAGAGAAAATAAAATCATAGCAAAGAAAGCAGACCATCCAAATACTAACTAAAGGCAAAGAATAAAACACCTAATATATAAAGAAAGGAGGAGGAAGAATAGGAGGGAGAAATAAAGAAACATCAGACAGCGTTCACAATAACTTAACAGCAAAGTTAAGTTAGATTCTCAGATAGTAAAAAAGCAACCCTTGAACCTTTGGTAACCACGAATCTAAAGCCAGCAATGGCAATAAGTACATATCTATCAATAATCACCCTAAATGTAAACGGACTGAATGCACCAATCAAAAGACACAGAGTAACAGAGTGGATAAAAAAGCAAGACCCATCTATATGCTGCTTACAAGAGACTCACCTCAAACCCAAAGATATACCCAGACTAAAAGTGAAGGGATGGAAAAAGATATTTCATGCAAACAACAAGGAGAAAAAAGCAGGTGTTGCAGTACTTGTATCAGACAAAATAGACTTCAAAA